>CAJRST010011113.1:13590813-13649637 GCA_907169785.1 Menidia menidia | reverse complement strand
ATGGCCCAAAAAAGACGCAGAGCCAGAGGAAAGCTTCTGCTCGGTGAAAAGATCTATACATGTACTATGTACTTGAATCTGAATTTGAAGAAATCCTGGTAGGTTGCAAGGTAAAAAATAGGGTAGGCAAGAATAAGCTTTGCTTCGGCCTATTCCTTTTTTGGTAAACTGTGGGTTCTTTTTTTTCTTTTGTTGTTTCTTGTGTTTAATGTGGACAATTTACCAAAATAAAGTGATTGATTGATTGATTGAAGTGCTCCTACCTGCTCCATCTCCATCTCCAGCCACACGCTCCACCTCCTCAGGGCTCCGGCCGAATTCAGCTGGTTTCCACCTCAGAAAAAAGGATCCTGGTGGGTCTGAGGGTCTGAAGGTCTGACCCCCCCCGGTCCGGGCCCTGTCGGTGCACACAGACGGGAGGGAGGCGGCATGGCCTCCGGCTGTTTTGCTTTCCCCCGAGCTGTTTATAGCCGCTGTCAGGGCCTCTCAGATCTGTGGAGCCTCGGGCCAGAGAGCCGCACGTTTATCTAAAATACACTGTAGGTCTTACATCAGAGGGACGACACCTCAGAAGCAGTTACAAAGGTTTTAGGAGCGCGTTGATATTTAACAGACGTCCGACGTGTTTGCATTTCATCATATTGTTTTCAATCAGATGAAAGGGAGTTTTCTGAAACTGACACGGTAAGAGAAGCTTTGAGAGTTTAATTTAGGGGAGAAAAAAGATGCTGTTCATGAGCTAAAGCAGCAGCCTGTGTCGGGCAGAAACTAGAAATTGGTTTTTAATCTGGTGACTGTTTCAGGAGCTGAGCTGGTTGGTACACCTGCAGCCTTCCTGGTAAAATTAGACTCGTTTGTCATCCAAAGCTCCGTCCTGTGTCTCCCAACACTGTTCAATCGGACATAAAAGCCAAAGGATGGACTCCCAGGTCTGTTATTCCCCTGCTGATCGGCTCATGTTTGATTTGCTTTGGACGGCTTTTAATATTCTGTATTGTTCTTATCAGTTTCTGTGCGCTCACCACCTTCATTCCAAGGATCTCCGAATGAGTGAGTTAAACATATGAGACATTCCTGTGGATTAGGCCCAGAAACTGCACGGAAAGCATCAGCCGTGGCATAAATATCATAAAGGATCCGCGTTACAGGTATCTTAGCGTGAAACGGGGCCTGAAGAACTGATGTGATTCCCTTTTTCTTTAATATATGAAGAGTTACAGTGTTGGATGCTCGTATGATACGTATCAAAAGTTTTGAAAAGAATTAAATAAATCTTCGTGGAAACAGTTGCCGTGTGCCAAAACCTCAAGCCTCGGGGTTCAGACTGCTCAACATTCCAGGTTTTTCAATGCTTTCATGACGATTTTTAATGATAAATTCCTTCATAAAGTCGTCTGCTACAGATAAAGTATCCCCATAAAAATCTGGTATTACAACTCACCAAAAAAGGTTTTGATTTTTTTCTGAATATGGTGAATTTTTCCTAAGACACTGTGTAAAAAGCCACATAAAGAACATTGACTAAATTTATAAATGAACTGACACTAACAGGCTCCGAGGCTAAAAGTATAGAGCTGTTAATGAGTATATTAGCCTCGCTTAAAAGCAAATATAATGTAGAATTTCAGGGGAGAATCGCACCAGGCCAAGAAGAGCATTTAATCTCTCAGAGACTCTTAACCAATTATCTGTCAGTTAATCCAATGAATGCACAGCATCTCAAACAAACACACAAATAAGTACTTTTTCAGTGTCAGCCGGCAGAACTCGATAAATTGTCATTACAAACCATCTTGGGTTTGAGCCAGAGATGGTTTTACCTCCACTCTGCCAGAAAATAACACTTCTGCTCAGCATTCAAATAGGAAAAACATACATTTGAAAAAACAAACAAACAACTAATTAATGAATGCATTTTTTTTATGGCTGTGGTCTCAAACATGTCACCATGGTAACCCTAAAAATGAGGACTAGCTTTTTGCATATGGACGAGGCAGAATCCATTTATCAAACCATTTTCTGTTCCTAAACCTAACCAAGTCGACTTGCTGTTTAAAACTAATTAAAAAAATGTAAAGAAATAAAAAACAGATTAAATTAACATGAGTGTTTACACGACTGACACTGATGTTCCTGTTAGTTTCAGGGGGAAAAATGCAGAAATGTTATGTTTCTGGGAGCCAGGCAGGGGAATCTGACTGGGTTGGCATTGAAGCCTTGAAGTTTCTGGCCTTTTTGTTTCTGTTTAAGCCTTTTGGTTCAATTCTGCTTATGGTTTGTACAAATGGTCCAAGAAAAAGAATAATTTCTACTCTAAAAAAAAATACTTAAGCCACTATTCCATATATTTTATGTTTATTGTACTGTGCAAAACATTTAGATTTGTTTGGTAAATTATTCTTTTTACTGTAATTATTGTTAGTATTGTATGAGATATAAGAAGTCAATTCATAAATTTATGTCTAATTCGGATATTGTAATATTCCATCATTGTGGCCTAATTCTGTATATTAGTTTGATAAATGTCTGAATCATATTGAGTAGGATTATATGTGTAAATATACATTAACTGTTATATTCCCACATTAACTGCCTTAAAACAGCCATTCAGACCAATTTCCTCTAGTAAGATGATTTTTTTATGATAAATTACTTGTGGCTTCCTGAGGGAGAAAATCTAAACTGAGCCCTGAAACACGTGACATGTTCAGGGGCCTTTGGACCAATTCCTGGGGGACGCCTTCATGTAAGCCATTAACGCAAAGAAAGCAAACCCAGAAACCTGCATTTAGGAGAAGAGAAATATGAAAAGAAAGCATTATTTAAGCTATCAGAGCGTTGACAGAGGCTGTAAATATTTCTTTTCATAAGATCTTTGATGGCAGCTGGCTTTAAAACACAGAATGTGCAGGCAATCTGCAGTCTTCGAGAGAAAATTGAGAGCCTAGAAGTCAGGCTTGAAGACCCAGTGGCGTTCAAGTCAGAGTGGGGTGTTTGATGTTACCACGGAAACCCCATGTGCGTCCAATAACAACAGGGCCATCTGTTCGGCATAAAAGCACCACAAAAGTGACACGAGGAAGAGTATTTATGCTTTCTGTGTGTTCATACAACAGAGTCTGGGCCCAAACTGTGTACGAGGACATAACTCAGCCACCTGCCGCCATAACTTTTCTTTCCCCACTTCTCACCGAAAGAGAAAATCCCAGTAACGTCTCCATACCTCCGGTCTCCGGACTCGGACGTCTGCACGGTTTTAAGAATGAATGGATGAATGGAGGCTGATGCTTGGACAGCCCCTGGTGGAGACTGTGACAAAGTGAACGCGGGGAGACTGAGACTGGCCCTTTGCAGCTCGGAGGACAAAGCGGGTCAAAACAAATGCAAAAAAAAGAATGAGGACGACCCGTTTCCTCAGGCTCGGGAAGGTACACGATCCGGGTGTCTTTCCATTTCCGTCGCCCGGGATACGTCTGCGGAACACAGCCCGACGTGACATTTGGTTTTCACACCAATCTGTTCGATTCACGGCGAGTTAAGGCAGCGCGTGCACGATCATAATTCACTTTGGTGTGGCCCGAGATGTAAACAGATGTAATCTCAGAGGGAGGATTAGGATGAGAGCACAGCATTTGATCTTCAAAGAGTCAGAGGGGTTAGCATGAGTAAAGCAAAGGTGGCGCTAGGATCTAGAGAAGAAACTGATATAGAGTTAAACTTCTTTTCATTTCCATTACAAAGAAAAGTACCTCTTTGTCATTCTTGGCCGCCTTTGCCTCCATATCGCGGCACATGTCGTCCACGGTGTCAGTCTCTCAGCGTAAATCCTTACAGATCTCTGACGAATTGGGTTTCTTTAAACTGCTAGAGGAGGGAAGAAAGAGGAAGAAAGGAATGATTCATCATCAAATAGCATACAAAAATCCTCATCAGCTTTCAGATTTGACTCAGCTGTCAGCGAGGCAGGTGGCAGGCGGCTGTTTGAAGTAGCTTTTTTAGAAAAGGCAGGTAAACAATGGAGAGATGTGCTATTTAGGAACAGCTGCTGTGATATCACAAGTTTATCTGAGGATGAAACTGATCCCAAACCAAGAGGATGGAGAACACAGCCGGGCTCGTTCTGGACAGCGAAATCACGACCATGTGATCCCTTTTCTGCCTCCATGAACAAACCGGATTGGTGCTCTTGGCACGCTCTGGTTACATGGCTGCAATTCAGTTCCTCTTCGAAACCAACATGCCAAATGCTAACTTGCTCACAATGCTAACGCTGGAGCCACAGACTGGCTAAAGGAGGACAGAGCCCCTGCCCAACGGGGGGGGGGGGTGCACGCAGAGGGAGGGAACAAGCTCAAGACTGCCATGACACAACTCAGGAGCATCAGCGTTTCATTTTAAACCCTGATGCATAATCACAAAATATAAAAAAATCAGCCTTCACATGCATAGTTAGCTGTGTCTTAGCAACAGGGGTTAAAACTGTTGAGGTTTTTAATAGGAAAGAAGCAGTTTCGGGCCCCCGTCAACCTGTTTTAACCTTGTGTGGGATTGTAAACCTCTGAATTTTGCCAACAGAACCAATCAAAACTCAGAAAACTCAAATTCAACCAGCTTAAAACAGCATCTTTATATCCCATTTAATGACCAGCCTCATAACTCCCGGTCGTCATTTGAAAGAGCAGACAGATGATATTCAGGCGTAAGTCAGCTGCCGAAAATCAGACAAACAGCATCTATTTCCAACAGGAACACGGACAAGTTGTAAAAGATAAGAAGTGACGTGGTTGTGTGGCTGGAAATCAAACCGGCTCTTAAAAGCCTTTAAATGTGAAGCAGCTCCGCTGTAGCGGCTGCCAAGCAGCAGAGCTCCATCACAACTAAACAACCATGTCGGGTTCGCCTTTTCAAAGCCGTCCGTGATCAGAATCATATCCTCCAGTGTCTTCTCCATTTTGCAGTCGGTTCAGTGTAAGTGAACATTTATTAGATCAGCACATAAAACCGGAGCCAGTTTTTGTCCAGACATGGCCGTTTAAAGCAGATGAACCCCCTCAACGCTGCTCTGGAGCCCCGCTGCTTTAATAGATTTTGCAGACCAACGTGGACACCAGCACACGTGTTCGACGCTCATGTGTTGGCTCAACACCCCCCCCGACAAAGAGGCAGAAACCGAGCTCCAGGCAAGGCGAAAATCAAGAGCTCGCTCGGTTTTGATTAGGATTCTGCAGGAAGAGAGACTCCAACGCTACACGTAAGGTGCTCAGAGGCTAATTCTCCGTGAAATGAGGCAGATTTAAAAGATGAGGGAGTCCAACTAAGACAGGGCCTTTCAAATCTCAGCAAGACGTACAGCGAGTGATGCTTTTATTCGTTCAACTCACTGTTTTCAGCGGTCACCTTTACTGGCCGGGTCACCTGGGCAACAGCAGAGCAGCGTCTTGTAGTTTTGATGGAGTTCAAATGTCGTCCTCTGGGCCTCAAACCTGTGCATTTAAAAAGTTAGAAAACAGTATTTTCGAACTTTCTCTGAAGCTGCTGTTCCAGGCTCTCGGTCCCCAAACTGACTTTTAGCCAGGATTTCAAACTGCTGTCTGGACTCTTCTCCACAGCCGGTGGGGACTGCCGGGCTTTTAAGGGCCAAGTTGATCAACAGCATCTTTATTTTAGCTCACAGTGGAAACTGTCAACTACCCAGACGCAAAAATTCCTTCGGACAGTCAGCTTTCACTGTACAAGGCACCAAAACATGGAATACACTACCTGCAGAATTGAAGAGAGAGTCAAACTGGGTCCTTTTTAAACATAATGAGAGGTCAGACATGAGAACAATAATAATATAACTGACATGATCTTGTATATGTGATGTTTAGTGTGTAATTTGTTTCGTTGTGCCTCGTGTACAGTCACTGTGTTTTGTGTAAAAGCCTAACTGGGGACAGGCGTTGAGAATTAGCCTTAGCTAAAATGTTGTAGTGTGTGACATGATTCATGAAACATACTTGTCCCTATCAAATAAACGAATAAATAAATAAATACATTTTACAGTGCAAACGTGGAGGCCGTGAATGCGACGGCTTTCCTCCAGCTCGCAGGGCAGAGGCTGCCGGTTGGATTCCCCTCCCGCGGAGCCTGGAGGGACACACAGAGCACACAAATGCTATCCACACGTAAACATGTACCGCACTTGACAGGAGCAGCTCAGACGGAGCTGTTTTTTTTTTTTTTTTCACACCGCAGAGCTGTCACAACATCGAAGACACCCAGAGCAAGAGTCCCCGAAAAGCAACGCTGCTTTAAGGACCTTTTTTTTTTCCTTTTCTTGTATCCACAAACCACCCTGAAGAGTTTGCAGTGTGTCAGAGTCGATTGCCAGACCTGCTGGCACGGGGACGTGCGCGCACATCAAGCCTTTAAGGCTGCTACCTTTGGTGTGACTTCAGTGCTTAGAAAAAAAGCAGAAAGATTTCTAAAAGCTGAAAACAGACCAAAACACAACAATGGGTCGCAAACAGTCCCGCTAAAGCTGGGATGCTTGTCAGCTGGCAGAACATATCTGTCATTATCACGAGCCTGTAGCTCCATATGGACAGATCAATCAAAGATGTGACTAAAGTAGGGTTTTCCCTCAATGTGCCCCAAATGACAACAAACATGCCCATTTTAATCCTTTGGCAGTGCCTGGCTTGTTAATTATTTTGCACATCCGGCACAAAGAAATTAGTCTATATAAGCGTGGTGATGAATCTGAGTTTCTGTTGTGGGTACAATACTTTAACCAATACACTCTTTATGCTTATTTTTGGGATATTTGGAAAGCAATTCCAAAGCTAGCTAGCTAGCTAGTCGCTAACTAGCTGACATTAGCTTTTTTGTGAGATGTTTATATCTAGACTAATATTATTTTGGTTGGGACTTAGGTTTACCATACTGGTGCCATAAATAGTCAAACAGGTCTCCAACTAAAACACTTTTTATACTTAATATTTTGGCTATTTGGAGAGCAATCCCAAAGCTAGCTAGCTAGCTAACCTGCTAACTAGCTGACATTAGCTCTTTTGTGAGATGTTTACATCCAGACTAATATTATTTTGGTTGGGATTTAGGTTAATCATACTGGTGCCATAAATAGTCAAACAGATTAGAATACTTTAACCAAAACACTTCTTGATATTACTTGGTATCTTGTCCATTTGGAAGACAGTCCTAAAGCTACTGTAACCCTTGTTGTGGTTTACTAACAGAGCACAGGTAAATATCATCAATAGTAATAACTGGACCACTATCAGAAGGCACTAAATTATTTTAAGAAAGTATCTTGAACCTGAATAATGACACAGACAACAGTTTAGCTTCTCACCAGGCGGACTTCCTGTCAGGGAGGAAACAAACAGGAGTCCAAACTCGTCACCTGAACAGCTGGGCTTCATGATTTCTTAATTGGGGACCCCGTCACACTGACCCCTTCACTGATGCTCGGAAAATCCAGCATTACACAAACGTCCGTATAGTTTTTCACAGTTTTCTCACAATTTTAAACACATAACAAACTCATATGAATTACTGAATGACATCACTCGCAAATGTTACTTTTTAGATAAACACTTTTAAGAGTTATTTATTTCTTTTGCATTAAATTATCTTTAATGAAATATTTATTTATTTCCAAATTAAATGAATATTTTTTTCCTAATTTCAAACAGTTTAAGGAAAAGTTCTAATAATGAGTGTCATTTCAAAACCTGGCTACACTAGCTCACAAGCTAACTAGCTAACTAGATGACATTGGGTCTTTTGTGAGACATCTTTACTAATATTTTAACTGGTGTTTTGGATGAACATAATGGTGCCATAAATAGTCAATGGGTCATTTTTGTTAAATGTTTTGTTGGCAGCCCATCAAATACATGCACTGATATACAAATAGCATTTGGTGTGCAATGCTACATGCAAACTAACGTATGTGGAATGAGACACAATGATTAATGGCTTCAATCTAATTAAAAGTAGAATTAATATTAAAAGTAAAAATTGTTGTCAAAGGGGTCTGTTTTCATAAAAAGACAGGGAAGGTGTTTTTGATGATGTTTTTGTTTTACGCCAACAAAACCCTGAACAAAATGGATTAGGTATTCAGAAAGCGGGCTTTGAAAAGAGTCATTAGGATTTACATCCGCTTGTAATTTCACAACTCAACAGTCACTGTTTACCTACTCAACAGTAATAATTGCTGTGACATGGTCAATGTCAAGACGGAGGATAACAGACCTAAACTTCAAGCTCATCCTAATCTTTTCCCCAAATGTAATCAGTTACGAGGACGTCTTTCTCGAGCCGGCTGATTGAAATGCACGACGGTGTGACAGGGAGACTGGAGCCGCTTCATCCTGTCCCCATTTAGATTGTGATAAGAAATAGTTTTTCCTACATTCACCACCGTGGCACCATATGGCATCTATCGCAGCCTCATGACATTTGCTTATGTGCAATTACATTATGTGTCGTAAGTCATTTGCGTTACGATACATTAGCACAGCTGTATGAGATCATTTTCGCAACTATGAAGAAAATCGGCCAAATTGAATGTTTTTCGAATCCTACGACGTAAACTAAGTGCTACCGCCAATCTGTTAACATCATGCCAATATGTTACAGCGTTATTACCCCATTTTTTAAACTCTGTACCCTAACATAGGGGCATTGATCTTCTCACACAGTCGGTCAATATCAATACACGTCCACCTCTTTAATGTTTACGAGCTCTAATTCAACATCCATCACACAGATTGAAGGTGCCATTGGCCCGGGCAGCACTGATTATTAGGGGATAATTGCGTTTGGGTCTCATGGCCGTGCCGGTGCTCCTCCTGTCCTACATGCTGACCCCGGCCCCCCCGGCTATATCTTTTCCTCCGAAAAATGCTATTACAGCTACGTCTCTGGGGACCGGATCCACGAGATCCTGGCAGGCTGAGCTCGGGATAAAAACACCTGACCCCGTGTCCCTCATCACACGCAGGGGAGAGGCTACCTGAGTGGGGGGTCAGAGGTCATCCCACGGGTTAATAGGGTCCTATGATGAAATCATCTGTATGTTACAAACAAAAAAAAGACAAGGTGACGAAGTTTTCCAAGAGGGGCTTTTTTTTTATTTCCTCTCCATCTTCCCTCTTGTGTGGCCAATTGCCCCTTCAGATGTTTTGAAGGGGAACATTTACTTGTTTCAGATAAGATTTCATGCTGTAATTGAGGCTTAGGGAGCATAATGGCGTCCGTGGAGTCGCGCGTGGCCGCCTTTGGCTTTAATGTCACTGGTGTGACATTACACACAGGGGCTGAACTCGTGACCCTCGTCGTGTCGCGTTGTTCTACCAGTTGTGGCGATCTTATTAGCTCCACTGAGTTAAAAACGCAATGTCACAGCCATGCACGCTCGCACACGGGGTTGTGTACCCTGTGTAGCCGTGTCACCATCCAGGATGTTACACGCAGAGCCCGTTAGCAAGAGCTAACACACACACACACACACACACAGACACACACACACACACACGCCGGCCTCTCGGGTTGCAAATGAATAAAGACCAGGAAGACAGGAGGTAGATGAAGCCAATGCTCCGTTTTACAGGCGGGCGATATGATACCAATAAAGCGCGGCATTATTGGGAGAATTACGAGCTTCAATAATGAAGGAGGGATATGAACCGCGGCCCCGCGGGAGATCACCAGAGGTGCCGCACCAGCAACATGAAACGCACATGCAAATAGGGGAAAAGCAATCAGCCGAGTGCAAAGCTGTGACCTGTTTGCACTCATCATCACTCACATGTCTTACAGCAGGAAAATGAACTCAGAGCAATATTAGAAAACGAGGCTGGGCTTTGATTAATGCAAAACCACTGTCATCCCCAAAACCAAACTCTCAAAGAATAATTGTATCTGGTTTAATAGCACTTCATTATCTCATAACTTACTTTAGAGAGAGGGTTCCCCGCAGGAGGAGGTGTTTAACTGTGAAATTGACTACAGGGAAACGGCAGATTATATGTTTGAGTGATGATTTATGGACAGATAGCGACGGCTCTAAAAAGCTGCTTCATTGGGAAGAAAGAAGCTTTTTTTTAGCCGAATCTATCTCAGCTTCTGCATGAGCAAAGTTAGCGGCAGATTAAAATACATTTTTTAGCATGTAATTATTTGATGAGGCCTCACTGTGATGCTCTCCCTTTTTCTGGGAAGCCACTTTGCTCTTTGTCCCTTGTGAACTTTGGAATACTTTTACTGAACTAGAACAACAGAACTTTGTTTGTTTGTTTGTTTTAAAGCTTTGAATTTCACATTTTGGTTGTAAAAAATAGGAGGAAGAGTCTGATGGAAAAACCGAGGTAGCAAACAGACAGTAAAGCTGTGTAGGACAACCAAATGCATTAACAAATTTACAGATATAACATTTCGACTCAGCGTTTGCTCCACTGGTTTGTGCATGTATGAATTTCCAATCAGGAATGTATCACGAACCGGGTTACTTTTGTCATTTAAGCTAGCCCCTTTAGCATGAGCTCTGTTTTACTGTGCTGTGCTCAATAAACGGACTCCTTTGACTATTTCAAAGTGCAGATGTGGATCTTTTTTGGCTCGTGAAGTCTCTTGTTGCACGTGTACGACATCATGAGGGTGTCCTAACAAGGAAAAAAGCTTCATTGCAAACTGCAACCAAATGAAAGCCAGCGTTTGATTTGCCCCTCTTAGCCTTCTGTCATAAGCTGGAGGTTTAAGAAGGATATAAATAGCTCTAAGTGACGTTTTTGAACATTGCACACTCATTAAAACACACTGAAAATGCTGCACTGGGTTCCTGCCAATAGATTTCTCTAGATGCCACACATTACAGCTTTAAGGCTCGACACAACAGACAAAACAAGGTTGTTTTTGTTGCTAATTTGCCTTTGTTCTTTTGGAATTCCAAAAAGTAGATAATTATTTATGCAAATCAGGGTGAAAATGACCTATTTGCACTCGGGAAGTTTCATCGTGTCATCTGATAATAGTAACGTTTGAAAATGAAGGATTTCCCCCAAAACTTTTAGGGGTTTTTAATGAATAAATGGGCTATAAAGTCAGCCATGTCTCTCTGTGATTGGTTAAAATCCTGAAAGTTGATGGCAGGATTTTGACGCCTCGCTGTGGTGTCTTTGGAGAAAAAAGGTAATTTTTAAGCATAATAAATATTGTTTTTGTGTCTTTTTTTTCTCCAAATGCTCGTCTTTCAGTCCCCGGTGGATGTAATGACAACTGACTGTGATGCATTTTGAAACGTGACCTACTTCTCCTCAAACCGGCAGCTTGAGTCTGGACAATATCCAGCGTTTTCCGCCTTTATCAATATGGAGGCGCATCTGAGATCACATAGATTATGGTTCAGTAAATTTTAGGCAATTATCAGCCCCTTGCCACAAACCCACATCCAACCTGCCCCCCCCCCCCCCCCCCCCCCCAGCCCTCCTCTGATGTGCTTTTTGGTCAGGTGGTGCAGCCGTAAAGCCTCATAATTGTTTAATGGTGCGTTTTATGAGGCGACACTGTGAGTCAGTGCGGCCCGAAGGCTTTCCAGTTCCAGACGATAACAAGCGGGCTTTGGTAATGCGGGGTTAATCACAGGTGGGCATTAGCTCACAGTGGGCCGTGCGCGCTCCTGGACGTGCGCGCTGCCTTGAGGGGAAGAGGCAGGACGCGCTGCTTTGTTCCTCGATCGAAAATAACTGTTCTGCAACCCGATGCCGTCCCACAGCTCTGAGCCCAACGGCCCCAAACACAAGCCAAACTACACACCCACAGACGTGCATTTTGCTTCTGCACATGTCCCTTTTCCTTCTGTCAGTTCAGCAAAATTTACATCATCTCTGGACAGACAGTTTGAAAGAAACCACGCACACCATCAGATCAGGAAACCGAAAAGTGTTCAGCCAGTTTGTGGGTTCAGAGGTTCCAGGATGAGTCAGAAACAAATGGGAGTGTTGTTTACATTGCAGATATTAATATGAAACCGGAATAGGACTCTGATAAATATTCATATCCGAGCCGCCGCGTCTGCTTCAAGGACCTGCTCCGAAAACATTCATTCCTTCGATTTTTTCCACATGCCTCTGCCTCCGGGACGAGGCCGAGAGAAACAAACAACCTCCTACAATTGCACTCGCTGCTAAGGTCAATTTCTAATAATCAGCCTACCCTAACAAGACTGGAAATGGTTTTCCAAACTGTTCCTCCAACGCCTCCGTTCGGAAACCTGAACCCAGGGAGCCATGCAGCTAATGGATGCTCATCATTATTACAACGCTTCATTCGTTATTAGTCAAGGATTCTGCTTTTATGACTGCTTCTATGTACATTTCCCATCCAGGTAATGTGTATGTCTTGATAACATCCACACAAGAAAGCCAAAGCAATTAAAACCTCTTATCAGGATGCGCTTCGTTATTTGGTACGTTCGAAAATAGGGGAAAAAATCAGCTAAAATATTGAGACAAAACAGGCTTCAGAGGAAATACAGAGTTCAACAGCAGGAAAAGATTGAATTTCTATCATGGAGAGATCATAAAAGATTTCTCCCTTTGTCCTAGATAGCTGTGCCACTACTGTCTGCGGGATGTGTGGTGAAACAGAAGCTGAGCAGTTAAAATGGAGCACCGGTCGATCAAAGAGTCGTCTCACAGCTCCGTGTGTGCGTGGACATCTCCAGCTGACACGTGCACGCACATAAAGCCCGTCAAAAAGACAAAAATGCTAATTTCCTGCATTGAACACACATTTACAAGGACACAATCCTCTCTTATTTCCACCAGACTCCTGAAATGTTGCTAAAAGGCAGATATTTACCACCATAGAATAACATCCAAATGTTAAACCAAAAGTACCTTAAGACATATTTTTATGAGGTTTATCAACCGATTGCATAAAAGACTACAGACTAAGGCCCATTTTTGGTCATAATTACTCGTTCATTAATATGCAGACTTGAAAAGAAACAAGAAAAAAGGTTTTTTCTCTTGTGTTCTCTTTGCTCACATTTCATTAGGAAAGACAAAACTCTTCGGATTAGCTGGGAGCGCTGCATCAGTTCATCAATAAAAACAATTCCATGGATGATTTGCCTTTTAATTGGGCAAACTGCACAGGTGTTGCATTAAACAGGCTGTAAACGGAGGGTTTAAACTAATGTAGTAAAAGAAGCCGATTCTGGCCTTCACTCTTCAGGTTTTGTGACCTGACTTCTGTCTGAAACCACAGTCTGGGTCAGACAAAAACAAAAAGAAGCCATGCAGTCATCATAATAAAACAACCCGACATTTGTTTGCTGCTCCGGAGATTGAAAAACGCCTTTTTTCCCATCAGTTGTCACAAACAAGAAATGTTCAAAGATTATTCCAGCAAGGCCATTTCCACCCCACCTGGTCTCCTTAAATAGAAACCAGAAACCGATTTAGATTACCTACCCCACCCCCCCCCCCCCCCCCTTCTGCCTTCTCTGTGACAGGCTAATATTTCATTTTTCTGTCACATATTGTTTTGCTTTTGGATCAAACCGTTTGTTTTATTTATTGCTCTGCAATGAGCCAGACTTATTTCCAACTCCTCTCCTCCCGTGCAACAATGAAAATCTCAAACAAATATTTAATTATAAATAATTTTCGCAGTTACGTAAATCGCCGCGATTAAAAATGCATCATGGCTGGAGCGTTTGGGGGGAAATACACGCATACATGTGGTAATCCTAAGTGAGCAAGCGATGCATGAATGCATGACAGTGAGATGGATTAAATGCGAGTCTGTCTCCGGCTCGCATACTGTACATTACACCTACACGGGCTTAGAGCCCGCCATGTATCAGAGTTAAGGCGTTAAGCCTCCTAATCAGATGACTGAGTCTCTGCAATCACGGTGTTAAACCGAGAGGCCCCCGGTTTCGCCCTCTAACATGCGAGCCATTAGGCTAATCCTTTACGAGGAGGGGAGGTTTTTCGACGTGTCATCAGGTGTGAATTGCAACTTCCTGTATCTGGTTTTCCCCTCAGAAACCAGCCGATGCCACGTCGGGAGGAAAAGAGCGCGGCTTCATTAGAAAAAGGATTAACTCAAACTTCTCAGATGCACAGATCTGAGAGCAATAGCAGTTCTGCTATTTGTTTGCCTTCGAGGCGGAGGAGAAACGGCCTGATGGGCCGTGACGGTGGATTAGCATCATGCTAATGGGGGACAGCAATAACACAGTTTAACGTCCCCTCTCTGCCGTGGACGTCCTTTTTATTTGGGAGCATTTGCATAATGATCTCCCATTAACCTCATTGAGGGGGCAAACTGGTTCCCCAACACTCGCACACCCCCACAGGAACCCACCCTCAAACGTGGGCGACGAGAATCCGCAAATCTGATAGTACTGCCGTCTAAAAAAGCTGTCGGGGGGGGGGGGGTAAGTCATCCAGCTGGAATGTCTGTGTTGAGAAGAAGCTGCACGAGTGAATTTTAAGTGTGAGGCTGCTCCTTGGAGGTAAAGGTGAGATCAGCAATTTGGTTAAATGTGGAAATATGCATGTATTCACAGAGGCGACTTCATTTATTCAGCTGTGAAACGGGTTATTATTTATAATTTTAACCTCAAATTGAGGGCAGACCGTAAGAAAAAAAGGTTACGGTGCCATGCAAAAGGGAAAAAATAAAACCATATCCACAATATCCACTCCCGCTCAGAGACGCGGGAGCTAACGCTAACGGCAGGCTAACGTAGATCAATGCAGATGATTATTTCCAGGGAACAGCCTAGCATCAACCCCTGCAAGGCTCAAAAAGGGCTAAAAAAATGTTTCATTCGACAAAGCGAGCGTAAAAATGTGGAATTCAGACCAAAGAGTGACTCATTTCCAAATGCCTAACCGTCCTTTTGTGATCAGACATGGTGAAACAGCAGCAGATAAAGCCCACTGATGAATCGGAGCCAGTTGTTGCCTTTCTTTTCATGCGTTCACGTGTTCGCAGTTTCTGTTAAATGCGCCAATAACACCTTTTCATGCAGGGGCCTTTATCGTTGTGCAGCTGATGGGAAACGTACACGCATGGAGCTCACAAATCCTGCCGATAATTAAACCTGTCCTCTCAGATGTGACACTGAGCCAACATTAAACCACGAAAGATCCTGGATTTTAATCTCCGACGTCTAAAGAATGCAGCTTTTCTGATATTAATTAAAAACTTTGAGAGTAAACCTGATGTTTTCTATGAAATGGAGGTGGATATAGTCAGATCACACGATGTGGCGGTGGTATGGACCACAGTTTCATGACTCAATCAGCAGCATCCTGATTCATGTTGTGTTCTTTATCAGAAATCTAAATCTCCAAACACACTTCCCTGGCTTGTCTCAAGGTTATCTGCCCTCTCTGCTCTCCCTTAGCTGGCGGAACATTGTTTCATGTGGAAGAAAAGCCCTCTGGGATAGCAGGGGGGGGGGCCTCCTGTTATCTGGCGACACACTTTACGCGCAACACGCGTGATGCCTTCTTCTCTGAACTGGGCCAAATTTCAAACGGATCCACTCCGCCCATCACATCCTGTCCGTTTTTTTCTTTTTCTTTTGAGTGCAGTTTTTAATGGAGCTGAGCAAAAAAAAAAAAAAAAGGCGTCAGAAAAAGAAAAAGAAAAAGGAAATGACCTAAAAACAACTCCTGGCAGACATTCTGCACGTCTCCAAGACACAGGGCCAGACTATCAAATATTTACCAAAAAAGCTGTACCCGATTACTGAGCACAGAGAGGGGGGGGGGGGGGTGGGGGGTTTGGTAAGAAAATGTCTTTGAAAATGATTCAAAGCATCTGTGCGGCAGTACATGGGAGCTCTTTCTCTCCCCGCTCTTTGAATGATGATAGGGAGCCAAAGAAAAACACTTCCTCTTTTACCCACTTGCCCTCAATTCAGCTGAGTGATTATATGGGCCGGTACAGTGTCTTTCACTCTGACGGATGCGCGCTGTAATTCTTTCACTGCGCCCGGATCATGATGGAGCATTTGCATATGTATGATCGAGCCGCACAATAAGCAATCTCGCCAACAGGTGCACGGATTCACCACCAGCCACCCTCGTACCCAAATTCCACATTCCCCCTTTGCAATTAAGGTGCGTTTTTTTGGACGTGAGCCGTTTTGGATCATCATCACTCCGCATTTGCTGAAAGGAAACTTGAAAAGGGGATTGCTGGAGATGTCATCAATCACACAAATGTGAGTCAAAACCCTGGATTCTGGGGGGCTGGATTCTGCCCGGGTGCTGTTCCCATCCTGGCCACCAGGGGGAGGAGGTCTCCCGCTTTCAGAGGCGCCATCATTTCAAATGAGCGGCCTTGTAAACATGTCACTGGCAGTTGTTAAAGATTATTAGAAGGAGGAGGGCACCGCCGAGCGCAACACAATGACTGCATTGTCCTGTGTGAGAGGGAGGGAGCCGCAGATTCCTGCTGCTGGGGGGGGGGGGGGAATTTGGATTTCATGTCAAATAGGGAGCCTTTACAATGCTGCTGTCTTAAATCCTTCACCCCCCGACAGCATAATAGCCTCATGTAGGCAATTATTGTAGCTTTTAATTGCATTGTTTGGGAAGTAACCACTGTCAGGCTCAGCCGCGTTCATCCAGCTGTCAGTCAGAGCCGACAGGGGTCCGAGGCCTCTGGCCAGAGGTGGACGTAGGTCTGACCAGCTTGTTGCTGGAGTGGAAGAGTCCAAGAGCTGACGAGGGGGCGGATGTGCAAGTGACAGCGTCGCCAAGCGCCAAAGTCAATGTCCAAACTCCAGTCTGTCCTCCTCCATCGCTGTGTGGAAAAACTTTAGTCCAGCCGGTGGAGGCCGCTGATGGTGAGTCCCAAACAAATGTATAAAGCCTGCAAACATACGGCTCTAATGCAAATTAAAAGGAGAAAGCGGGAAAATTAGGAACGTTCGGAGGCTTTTCTCATGTGCAAAATACAGCTGTAACACCACACAGAAGGGAAACAAACCAACCCAATCAGAAACTCATTTACTCATTTAGTAAATCATACTCGCTTTGTTGTTACCGTCATTTACTCATGTGACCCCTTGTGGTCACATTTGGAGAGCAACTGCAAAGAATGGAAAAATAATGTATTTCCACACAGCAACAAGAGTCCAAAAAAGCTCCAAAACCACACGCAAGTTGAGCTGAAAACTATTTACCTCCCAAAAGGAAACAAATGCACATGTTCCAGCTCATTTTGAGGCCTCAGCCTCTCGCTACAGACAGGATTAGTTAATTAGGAGGGGATGAATAAATAAATGTAAAGTGAAAAAAAACAACACAGAAAGAATTCAGGAAATTTTCACATACTTTGAAAAGACTTAATGTGCAAAAATCATTAATTAGTTTGAGATATTTGCTTGGCCAGAAAGTGATAAAGCCACAAAGAAAATGATAGTGACGTGTTTTGGCCCAAAACACGACCATTTTCTAACATTCACAAAGCAATCTTTTAGCCTACCACCTGCTAACCCATTTAAGACACACTCTCAGTCCACTTTGACTCATTTGTGTTGTTTTAAATTAAATAAAACTAATACATGTCCATTTCAGGGCGGGGTTATTCTCATTTCAGTTGAATTATTGGTTTGAAATCACCTAAATATGTGAGAGCCCATTTTTGCTGCTTTAATGATGATTGCTGCATGTTTTATGACGACCTTGATAAAAGCTGTAAGCCAAAATGCGTTTTTCAAACAATAAAGATGCTTCATAGCTAATAAGAGTCACCACATAAGCAACTGGAAGCTCTAATTGTAATGCAGTGTCACATTTGTGACATTTTTACTACTGAAAATCCCAACTATTGCTCTGCTTATAAGGGAAAGGCCAATATATTTTAAATTAAGGCGCAGAGGCAATTACGAGCCGACTATTGGGCCAGAGAAGGAAATCAGGGATGGATGTAGATGAATACGATAGGCCGTCAGACAGACGGATGGGTGGCATCTAGGGAAATAATTCAATGTGACATGAAAAGGAGGACAGATCTCTCATGGACAGAGGACAATGGGCGGCCAGAAAAACAGAGAGGACTGTGCGAATAAAAGAAATGATAAATGAAAAGATACAGCGTGATGAAAACTTAACGTGTGCATGGACTCATTTGGTGTTTTTCTGTGAAACCTTAATGATGGAAGATAGAGCCACTGGACGCATTGTGTGCTAAGAATACATTAATCACAATACACAACAGCACAAGATGCCAAAAACAAGCTTGACATTTTCTGAGATTTTTGAGGGGAATCAGTGGGAAAAAAGGATGCCGGTTATAGTCGGAGCTTTGCGTCTCTCGGTTCACTGCCCTTGATGATAAATCTTCCACCGTGGGAGTGGGTTTAAAAAGGTGCAACACGCTTTAGCTGGTGCTCAAGGCGAGCGGTAGTCTGAAAAGAGAGGGGGCTGGATGGCTGCTTTGGTGCAGGATTTCATGAAACTTCAAAAGCAGCTTTAGAGAGAATGGATGGCGGTTGATTTACAGCAAAAAAAACAACACAAACACAAAGTATCTCCACGATCCGATGCAGCTGGGGGTGCACTCGAATGTAAAATCAGTGCACGACGGCTTACAAAGTCGGACGTTTGATGCAAAAGAAAGTCCTTCCACATCACGTTGGCGTGTCCAGATAATGAATACTCACAAGACGGATGCTGAGGCCCCCACATGCAGCACAACTTCAGAGGGCTTTTTTCTTTTTTTTAAATTTCAGACGTGATTGGTAAGCCGGATGAATGCGTAGATGTGAATGCGACTGATGTGATACATGCTGTTAGGATAGCTAAATGTAAAGCATCTTAAAAGTGGGTGTGTGGATGACAGAGGAAAACAACTTTTTTCACGTTTCATAATAAATATTTGGAGTTTTGGGGTGTCTAGCTTAAAAAATGAGGACACCGAGTTCGTAATCTCCACCCAACTTGGAAAACTGGACCTTGGACTCTAACTAACAATCCTGCTCTGTTGAACTCAGAACCTTAAGAATAAACCACACAGACAGAGCTGAATAGGATGGATAGACATTCAAACGTGCTGTTTTTCATACGTGTCCTGTAGCATCTCCTGCAGTGAATCCATATCAGGGCCGCTGATTAATAATTTGCAGGATTTAATTGAGTTTAAGCTTAACGTTCAGCAAATATGACTGCGGGGGGACGAAATCTAACCTCTGAGCAAAGCTTTGTGCATCACGGTGTCACACAGGCCCTGACTGTGTTTAAATAAATGAGACAAAAGAGGAGCGATTCAAGACTTCTTCATAAAGAGGCATTTATAACCCATTTTCACACTTTTGTTGCAATTAGAAACAAAGCCCTGCGAGACTGCGCACGCAAATAAATGCTGGTTTCCGTTCAGTTTTATTTATGCGCTGCCACTTCACAGCAAATGCCGTGTCAGGCTGTTTAAAAAGGTGAAATGAAGTGCGAGCCGGGACACTTTTAATGGGGAAAATGGAAAACTGGAAGCGCGGACACTTTGCTGGACGATCAAAAAGTGAAGCGATGTGAGCGGGATCCCTTTGGGAGGGGGCTCTACGTCCACCTCTGTTTACACATCTCTGCTGGCAAGGATACGGGAAGGACGGCACTAATGAAGTGGACTTCCACAGGCAGGTGCCGGGCCTTTCTGATTAATGCCGCGCTCGCTTCGGAGGCGCCCCATTCAGAGGTCGAGGGGAAGTATTGGGCTGGAATTGCCCTGACCTGAAGGTTAAGCACGAGCCAGTTTGCTGAGCCGCCTTTTTATTGGTGGATGGCCAGCTTTGTCATTACACTGGGATTGAGATTCATGTTCCACTAGGTGGGAAAATGATTTCGCACACACACAAGCGTCCCTTTATGGACCTGTTTGCCGGTCTCATTTGCTGGATTCTCCGAGGTGTCTGAGAAAACTCCCGAATGATGTAATTGGATCCATACTGGACAATGGATTAGATCTATCAGAGTGCAGAGGACAAGGGTACGACGGTTCAGCCAAGATAGAGCAAACACACGGAGGAGGATTGCTGCCAAGGAGCCGGCAGCTCTTTATTTACACTGTACCCCACAACTTAAAGCTCCTCCCTACTGGCTGTGTTGTCAAGTGCACACACTGAAAGCATTCTCTGGACATAAAGAGGGAGGTACAGCTCCCAAAAAGAGCGTAACGGCACAATAAAAAGGCAGGATCTCCCAGATACAGTGAACCCAACATCCCGAATGCTTCCTCAAACGTCTCATTAACCGGTATTTGCCCCCAAAGACACGAGACCAGGAGGACCTCAGGTTTGTGGGGGTTAGCGAAGATTTAAAAAATGTCCGGCTGAGGAGGATGAGAAGAGATTCTGATGAACTTGGAGCAGAAGTGGGGTCATGGACTAATTTGACTGGACTAATTCGTTATCTTTTCACAGCGATCTCCCGGTTGGCACGGAGATTCAGAGGTCGATGGTCATTCTGCAAAAGGTGACACCAGGTTTTATAATTACTTCGGTGGCAAAATGGTGCTGCCTTTAGGGTCACAACTGCAAGAAAGTCTTAATTTAAATGGAAAACCTTAATTCACCGAGACACTATGATCTGTCCAAGTTAATTAAACCACTAATGTTGAAGGTCTGTGAGCAAGACATGACGTTTTACAGGCCCAACTGTTTGTCCAAATGTCTGTCCAAATGCACAAAAAGGCTGTCTGGCCTTGGCTCCCTCCGAGAGCTAATGGTGGACGACAAATAAAAACCACCTCCAGGACACACCGACCAACTCCAAACCTTCCAGGGAGGGCTCAGGCCACCAAAAAGCGGCCGGCCAGTTCAAAGCCTGCTAACGGCTCTGTGCAAAATTTGAATTTACCACAAAGTTTCATTCGGAAACAAGACACGAGGTGAAATCTAATTAACTTATGACCCCGAGCAAATTGCTTTCTGTCTGCTACAGATCCACCCGATTAAAAAAATAAATAAAAAAAACTTTTGAAAAATATTACAGTGGAGGACTAACAGCAGGCGCGGGCCTTATCAATCCAAACACTCGCTCCATCAGCAGGCGGAAAGACTTTCAGCTAATTAATTGATTTTTAATTGGCCGGGGCCCCCACCGGCCCGGCGCGATGGCAAAACCACTCGGACGCCTCCCGGCCATCATTATCCTCCGTGCACGTCGGGTCCCACTGTGCGCCTATGGTCAGGGACCGGCGTAACCACGGTGTCGGGAAGCTTTTCTTCTCCCAGCTCCGAGAGGAGCCTATTAAACGCGGCTTTATTATACGGCGTCTCCAGGCAGCCAAACAGGAAGTGGGAGAGGACTGTCGCAGATGTTATTGGGGCTGTTATCGTTCTCCTTATGAGCAGCCTGTGCTGGGTAATAGCTACATCTCTACGATGCATCTCCAGCTCTGATATCTGAATATCACCATGTGATCTTTTTAGAGCTTTATTTCCCCCACTTCATAACTCAGATTTGCATAGACGGAGCCTCACCTGCGCGCGGGGTGTTGAGTCTGGGAGACGAGGGCGCGAAATTAAACACGCGCCTCGCCATCTGATATCCAGGAGCCTCTTCTGAGAGGAGCCTGATGCAATCTCCGAGGTAAACATGAACCTAAGAGCTGCGATTCGTCCAGGAGATGTGGGACATGTCGTCAGGGCAACGATACGGGTAGCGGGCGGGCTCAGACTGTGGATACACCAGCTCAGGTGTAGCGGGCCTCATTGCGTTGCTCATAGCTAAAGCGAGAGCAAACAGGAAAACACTCATTCAAGTTGGAGCTGTGGGAGTGAATCCGGCAGAAAGATCCCCATGTTCCGGGCTCACCCGGGGCCTGCATGTCTCAGATGGGAGTTCCTGTGTCTCACGTCTAACACGTCTAACAGTTTGACCCGCTCTGATATTACTCAGAAAACAGAGAAAAAGGGCCTGAAGCCTCACCACTATCGGACGGCTAGCGTCGAGAATCAGGGCGGCCTTCAGAAACTGAGAGAGGGAATCGTAGTTCCCCATAACGTTGAGCTAAAGCCAGAGTATTTCCCCAGATCTGAGCTAGTACAAGCCCCCTGGTTTGACACTGCACAGCGTTTTGTTAGAAATTGGCTATAATTACTCACTTAAGCAAAGTACGCTATAACACGATCGATGTAAATGACTGATTGTTGTATTCATTATAGAACCATAACTTTGTGTTAAAGTCTTTAGCTGTGTCCAAAGACCCTGTTTTCTTTCTGTGATTGCATTAGATCCTCACCATTTGTTACCACATTCCATCAGGTCAACGCAAACATTCACCATTGTTACCACATTTCAAATTTATCTGCATTAACTAGGACCTGGCCTGTTCATGTCACGGTTAGGGGTAGTAAGCAACTGGCCAATAAGCACTCAGCGCTCTGTTAGAGCCCAGCTGATATGCTTAACTGTGTCCCAATAAATATCATTTTTATACTTTTGATCCACTCTGGTTTAGTCTCAGGTTTCCAACTAAAGAATCGGGGTAACAGTTTCCTTAAAGATCGCTCTCCCTACCCCCCGGATTGTTGAATGTTGGGGAATGCTGGATACAGGCAATTTGTGAGTCCTCACAAAAGAGCTGAGGAGTTACGCCAGCCGACTTTTACAGCCTAATTTCTCTCCCGGCAATCAGTATCTGCAGAACTGCCCTGATTTCCATCTTTCCTCCCTGAGTGGGCTCAACATTAATTTTGTTTTTTGTGGTGAATATGTATTGGCATTAATCACAGATGATAGAAATTTGCAATGTTAATTCTGCCCTCTGAAATCTCAGCTGCACACTGCCTGCTTATTAATACCCCCCCTCCCCCCAAATCTGCCCGCCCCTCCACAGCCCAAACTTTTGCTATATGAAATAATTACGGCTGGATAAAAATCTCTGATAATAACTCACTGATTTCTAGTGCACTTAATGGTCCATTGTCTCGATTTGTCAAGCACTAAGCGTTGTTTTGTTGTCTCTTAAAATGGTAATTAGCCAAATGCAGTCTGTTCTCAAACACCGTATCTACATGAGTCAGCCATTTCAGCCAATTTATCTCCGAACCGCCACCAGCGTGAAAAAGCTCACAAAGCCGCTCAGAGCAAACTGTTCTCTCCCATTTCCCTGTTTTTTTTTCCACCTGACAGTTTTTCACGAGCTGTTTGAAATTTTAATTTCCTATCAATTAAATGTTTACGGACACCTCCTGCCACTTACGAAATGTGTTAATTCAATGTGTCAATTCAGAATTCGCTCATCTCTGGAGGCTTCAGGAGGCTGCTGAGATTCTCCTAAGCTCCAGGATTAAAAAAAAAAAGATAAAATGATGCATTCAAACCGTTTGTGGGACGGTAAATGAATGTATCTATTATGTCCTCGTATATCAACCATTTATTCTGCACCCGATAAAGGAACATTTAACCCTTTTAGCTTCCTGGCATCCATCACAGCTCCACAGTTCTGTTTATTGATAGTTCCCTGCCAACAATCAGAGAGCCGGAGAGAAGCGCTCCAAACTCAAGCAGCAGTTGTGAGGACCTTTTAATTAGCTGTGATGAATGAAGAGCGTTGTCTCTCTCCAAAGGGGGAAACAGAGTGTGAATACATTTTGCTATTGCCTGTTATCTTTTCCCAGCCTTAAGGAAATGACTGGTCAGGTATGAACACACGCAAATTGTCCATTTGGATGTTTCTCACCATACAAACTCGCGTTAAGTCTTAGATAGCTTGTCTGTGACTGTGTGCGTGGACCTGGGTGTCCACCAGTGGGGTCTCCTCCTGGACCAGTGGAACCAGTCTCTCTGTGGGTTTCTGGATCTGAACCAACTTGTTCTGTTATCTGGACTCGTCTGGTTGAACCGCACCTCCAGCATTTTCAAGCTTTCGGCTTCCTGGGTGCCACAGCTTGGACTCTAACCTTAAAAGTCCACTAGAAAAGTGTTTTTGAGCCCTACCCCTTTAAAGATGTCAGGATCTGTCACACTAGGCCTCTGTTTGTGACCGAGGAGCCTCTGGAAATTGCGGATGACTTCATAAGTGCTGAAATCGAGGCGGCTCCATCCGCTGTGAAGGACTTAAACTAAAATAACTCCGTAAACGCTCCTGTACTGATGTCTAAAAATACCCGAAGAAGTCGCTGAAGTCGGCGGCCTCTGTCAGCACACCTGGGAGCGTTTGACATTCGTAAACGATTGGCTGGCTTCGTTAAAAGAGCCGAAAGCGGAGGCGCTAATTGTTTCATCCTCCTTCCTGTGCCTCCCGTCTCCTTTAAGCGGTTCAAAAGCTGAGCACACTGCGGTTCACCTGCCTCCTGCAGCCTCCCCTCTCCCAGATCCTCTCCTTCACAGCCATTCGTCTCTTCATTTTTGGGTCCTGCACCGGGAAGCAGCCACGGCTCAGTCCCTCGGATCATCTCTCCGCAGATTAAAAGCTTATTCAAATCATATTTCCGCCTCTCTTACAAACAAGGCGCGCTTTGCTTTCCCCTGCAGAGAAGTGCCGCTAAGTAGCTTTGCAAACATTTGGTTGTCGAAGTGCACAAATTGGAGCCCGAATGAGCCGTTTCTTGTTTGAACAACAAACGAACGCCAAAGGACATAAATGGATAATAAGTCATTTGACGGTATTGTGAGACAACAAATGTGGTAATTGTTTCCGTAATCTGATCGTTTGAATTAATTGCGTCACAATCTTTGGGCCCCCCCTGCTGGATGAAGCTGGATCAAATTGGCCTTTGTCATCGCTAGGAATATGAAGAAAAGATGTTTTCTCCTTTACAGGAAGCAGGTTGTGTGTTTCTTAATAAGAAGAATGCTTATTTTTCCTCATCAGATGGTTATCAATTTTTATAAACTCATATGATGTGATTTTCTGGAATTTTCTTCGGGATTCTGCCTTTCACTGTTAGAATGTACATATCATTAAAGTTATAGATCGTTGCATTCTTTGTAAGTGGGCAAACCTGCAAAATCAGCAAGGGGTCAAATACTTATTTCCCCCACTGTAAGTTACCAAGTAAATCCTTCAGATTATGAAGCATTCAAGCCCAAAGTACCCTTGTATTTGGTCTCTGGTTTCCCATAAGTCTGAGCATTCATATTCAGGTCTGTGGTGGTGAATGGTGTGTGATTACTGTTGCTGGGCTCGTGCACACGCTGTGCCATGGCACAGTGCCCCCAACGTCATCCCGCATTAAGAAGAGTGACCTTTGCCTTGGCTGTATCACGGGCCCGGAGTCTGCGCTTAATCAAAGACGATTAGCTCAATTTACCAACTCTGCTCAGTAACGGACCGGTGGCACTCGGGAGGGGTCAAACTGACCAGATCCTCTCGTTCTGTCATCAGAGCGACAGCGGTGGGTAAACACGCTTAGTGCGTTAGGAAGCCCGGCATCTGCGCCGCGTCTAATCACAGGCCGAACCCGACGCTCGCCCAGTGGTCAGTTCCAGTAATCCCCGAATAAAACCGGATCTTAGATAGTCTCTAGTGTCTTCCACATGTGGCGGAAACACACACAAGGGTGCATTTGACCTTTAAAGCAAATAAAATAAGTTTTTTAAAAAGATTTTCTTAAAGTAATGCACCACTTCTGTTGTGAAAAGAATCTCATTCCATTCATTTTACTCACAGAAGTGGCAACAAAGACCCAACAAAAGCCCAGAAAATCGACAACTGACAGCCTCCGGGCACTTTTGGGCATTTTCAGGTCCAAGAACGAACTCAAGAATTGAGTCAGAAGCACAAAGTTCACAAATTCCTGTAAATTAACCTTAAAGCTATTCCATTTTGACCTGTTTCTGAAAAGAAAAGCTAGATGACTCTGGCATTTGGAGGCGCATGCTGATTTTGCATCTAAAGTAAAGCCGACATGAATATAAATAATTAGTGTGAAAGGTGAATTTCGATGCTAAATGCTTTAAAAAGTTGATTTCTGGTAAAGAGAGCATGTGGGAGCCTTTCCCACCCACCAGATCCTGCAGAGCAGCATTTGTATCCAAGTAAATAAGAGAAGGGACTCTTTGATTTAAAACGCACAGTCAGCACGTTTCACATCCTGTTGATGTTTGATTTGATTTTCATGCACAACATTGTTTTGCTGGATCCTTTTGTTAAAGTTTATTTGTGGTTAACACGAGCTAATGTCTGCTTTATCTTTTTCTAACGCAGATTTCAGAAACAATTACCAAAACGCATAATTTGATATTCAGTTCCGTGTAATTTCTGTCCTAAATGGAGGATTTTGCAGTGACATGACAGCACATGCTCAGTAGCGATAACTTATCTGGAGCAAATCTGAAATATACAAATTTACAAAACTATTTTCCCTTTGAGAGTGATTTCCAAACCAGTTTTTGTGGATACGAAGCACAGACTACGGTGGCCTGTTTGAGCCGTTAGCTGGACATGAGGATCAGGGCTAATTTTGGCTTCTGCTTCTTTTGGGAACCTGTAGGGGGCGCTCATGCATCCATCCAAACTGCCTTTGAAGTACCTGGACACTTTCAATTCTAATTAGAAATGTTCCCATGCCTGCACAGATGTTTGTGAATAAGAAGTTACCGTCGCAAAAAAATTAAATGCCCAGAAACGCAGCAATATGCCGATAAAATAAAATCTTTATCTGTGGACGTTATCGGTGGAGACAGGAGCAGATATGAGGGAAAAAGGGTGTGCACGCGCTCTGATTGTGGATGCAGCTCTCCAGACAGAGCCTGTCACACTCAGCCCCCCCCCCCCCACACACACACCCCCAGTGATGTGTGACTGCACCCAGATAAAGCGGGCAGACTGTCAGCTTTGACAGCTGCTGATAAAAACATTCACCGCTGATTTGTCTTCATGAGAGTGTCGGGAATAAAAATCTACAGTAGCTTCTGAGCCCCCCCCCCCGAGCCCCCCCACACCCTTTTTTGGTCCTGGATCGTCCCCGGCCTCTCTCCCTCCATCACTGCAGGCTTGTTTTGCTAATCTCTCGCTGTGCAGCCTGTTACAAGGCCTTCATTAGATCTATTCCTCAGTCTAATTTAGTTATCGATAGAAATCTGGGATGCGAGCGCGTGGCCCCGGGCGTCGGACCAATCAAACGAAAGCCATTTAAGGCCGTTTAAAGAGAATGAAACAATTCGGCACAGGTTGATGGCCACAGGTTAGAAACATCAGAGTTGAGATGAACGTGACTGGTGGGGAGGCGATCGGGGAATGACGAATCCCCGATCCCCAATGCTGTGAACCGCCTAAGGTCAAAGGTTAAAGAGGGGGCGTGGCCTAACGCGGTAATGAACTCGAATGTTACGAGACCTCAGCCCTGAGGGTTTACAGCCAGGGTGTCCTTTTAAAAGCACGGGTAGAGTTTGGCTATGGTTACTCACTTTAGCGTTGTATAGATACACGTCAACACACACACACACACACACACGCTTTCTTACCACATTCCAATGCCATCTGCATGAATTAGGACCTGGCCTGTTCGTATAAGAGGTGACTGGTCAATAACACCCGGTTGTGTCCAGTCCTACTTTTCTAAGGGGCAGAACCACCTCAGAGGACAAATGTCCATCACACCCGGATTTCGGGGCTCTTTGCTGACTAAGATCCTCCAAGATTTTTGTCTGTGGGAGCCCAGTGCTGATATACTCTACCTTTGACCCAGTAAACATCATATTTGTACTCTTGCTCTGGTTTATTCTCTTGTTTCCAACTAAAGAATCGGGCTAACGGCACACACAGCCTCAATGATGTGTGTTTGTGTTTTTTTGTCCATATTCAAACAGAGCCACCACAAAGGGGACTTAAATCCTCGACACCACACACCCAAAGTTTGCATTAACTTTGCTGGAAAACACTCGTTTCACGGGAGAATAAGCTCAGATAACCACGATGGAGGCGTTCACCTGGAACGTGACGTAAACCCGGTTTCTCAGGATTCAAATAGCGTAATCCAGAGGTCAGACCGGAGCAGAATGCTGCCGGTCCATTACAAAGCCAGCCGCTCACCACAGAAGTCCCCAATTATTCCGCTCCACTGACAGTAACTCGGCCGTGTTTTTATGCACGCGCTTGACCCCAAATAATCGTTGACGTATCCATTTGTGTAGCTCGGTTTTCAGATTAGTTTTAGCATACGTGTGTTTACTCTTAGTCCAGACGCTCACAGAAAGGGCAGAGCTCATCAATCTGCATGATCGGGATGCTGTTGCTGTTAAAAAAACACACAAAATGAGGTAGAACGGAGCCAAATGGAATCATGGAGACCCAGGCAGCTAGCAAAGCGACGCGCCGGCTGCTCCCGGCTAAAGCCTGATTGTTTCTTTTGTAAAGAATAAAAGGCGAACTCCGAGAGTTGGGACAAAAAGTTCCAGTGAAGAGCCCCGTTTCTGACAGGCCGGGGATTGCTGTGCAGACCACGTAAGAGGAGAGCTGCTCTAAAAGTCTCGGGGAGCAAATGAAAGGTGGCAAATGCCGGGGAAGTGGACCGGCCGAGGCACAGTGGATTCTCAACGTTAACGTGTACTGAAACCATCAGCGCCTTTGGATGAAATCTCACCCAAGATACGAACACTCACACCTCAATATCGGCTTCTGATCTCATTTGAGAGATGGATCCCCATTATGCCGTTTCCCACGATAGCAGTAGCAGACAGTGAGGACTTTGAATTCAGAACTGAAACGTTGCTCTCCTCCTGTCCCTGATCCCCTTACATCTGCCTGGATTTGAATGTCATCTTAAGGATGTATTCTGATTGAATTCACACAAATGCCAGCGATGCTAAATATTCATATCAAGCTGTGCGGCAGAGGCAGGAATCTGAATATAGTGTTTGACGAGCCCGCTCGCTTCCTCCTTTGATCGGGGTGTTTGACCCCGTGCTGAACTTAATGTAATTAACTTTGAGCAAACACCGAGCTCACACTGTGTGGACAGACGTGACTCATATTAATCCCCGTAAAAACGGAGCCACACGCAAACTTTTGGCTCTAATCCTTTCATTTTTTCAGAGAACGTTGTTCATTCGTCGGTCCATCGCCGTGGATACGTGACAGTATGGAAGATGTGGCCACTGATAACTGAGTAATTATCACATATTTTTGAACAATATAGCCACAATGTGCTGCCTGGATGGGCAGGCTGGCTTTATTTGTCGTTTCGTTTTATTTCTATGCTTCAGACATCATTAAAATATTGTCCTTTTCCCCTATTAAATTATAAGTTGAGAGCTCTTCTCTTCAAACGATGATGGGCAGGTCTTGTAGAGAGAGAATATTTGTTATTATGTTGATAAAAAGACAAAGAGAGCGAGTTAAATTGGGCTCACGTGTCTCAGAGCGAACAACTGATCGACTCCAGAGGCTCCTGGCCTCCCGGAGAGCATCCCAGTCGTTTGCCGAATCTCATAAACACAAAAGTCTCAAGATTAAAGAATCAACAAATCTTGTTTTGACAAGTCTCACGACATAATGAGCAAAGATTCTCACTTGGAACGCAGGAACTCCTCTGTCATAACAAGATCCTGTGTGAGTTACCGCAGCTTTCTGGAAAAAAAAGCCTGTTTTCACACCCAAAAAACAGGCTCACAATGTCACGAATTAAACAGAAGGCCTACATTAAACCAAACATTAAAGCTCCTCATAATTTTATTTACGTTTTTATTGTGTTTCTGAAGAGAAATCTCCACAAAAAACGGAGAAAAATGCATTGACGAATTACAGTCAGCTCAAAAATGCTGCAGTATGGATTCCAGATGTTCTATTTTTCATAGACAGATAACTTAATTAACGCACTGAGGTGTTGTTTTTTGAAGGCTGGCAGCAGGTAAAACAGGCCAGCTGCCCATAAGGGCTTGAATCAGAGTTTTGTGGTGATGTTGATTTATCTTAACTGGTGGTGATGTTCGTATTTTCACTCCTGTTCTGCATCACAGACTTCTCCACTCTAACTTATCTGAATTTGGGAAACATTTCAGGTATTAATAAGGCTTTGAACGGCTCAAAAGTTGGGAGAGCACACCAAATGGACAGAATATATCTTCAGATCCACGATTTAAATATGTGGACGTCTGCTGCCCGTCAGATCTAAACGCGCTTTAAAGCTTCTCACAACCGTGGACACGAGAGACTTCTAACGCATTAAACCCCCTAAAAAACCCTCGTTCTGCCGCAGACAAATGTCAGATCGTGCTTCTGTCGAGCCGCTTTGACAACTGCCTGCACTTAAACTGATCCATTTCTTGCTCGTCTCCGAACGGATGCGTGAAGTCCTCATCCCTCACCCCGATAAGGGATCTGAGCGGAGACTGACGGGGCTCTAACAGATGTGCTGCTCGTAGCTACTCACAACGCGGCTAACGCCGCATTTTGCTGAGTGTTTCCGAGCCGGAGGCGCTGACTAATGCCGGGCTGTCAGAAAGATTATCATTGCTTTAATGTAAGGAGGAGAACCCAAACGCTAAATCTTGATAAGAGTGGCAGGAAAGAGCCAAAGCTTCTGCTCTTTAGCGTTAGCTTGGACGCTCTAAAGGCTACATTTCCCTCCACCCCCATGCTTGTTTGGGTCCTGCTCCTCATCAGGTAGATGGGATTGTTCATTTGCTTTGCACCGACGGTCTTTTGATTTTCTAATTTGGATTTCGGTCAGCTTCGTTCTCTCATCTGCATGGAGGGTTTCGTCCATGCTAATGAGCAAGGGGGGAGAAAATTATTAGAGTTTCGGCCATTTTTAGGTCCTCGGATTCACGCAGCTGCCGTTTCATCTCCTGTCTGATGGTTAAAAGCTGCCTGAATGAAGCAAATGTTCATTTTATGTTTGTGATATTAAGATTCGTTAGTTATAATTCAATTTAATGATTCATTCTATACATAAAAGTGATTTGGAGTTGTGTTGCTCCGGTTGGGATTTGGAGTATTTTCAGTCCCTTGTTCCCTTTCGTCCTACAGATTCAGCTGGAGAATAATTGGTCTTTTGGCTCGAGTCAAAAAACCTGAAGGGACAAATGTCCTCGTTCATCCTCTATTCGGAAAGAGATAATCGAAAAGCGAGGAGCACGCTGAGGAGATGACAGTCGGCGACCAGCAGAGCGTGACGCCACACGACTCATTTCGCACCTCAGATTTGGCTAATTAGCAAATTAGCTTTGAAAATCCACGTTTTGGCGCGTCCACGGGCTCCGTGGCATGTCCGACGGGTCAGGAGCTGCCGGGCTCGCTCTGAGATGGACACCAGTGGAGGTCAGCTTTGGTGATCATCCCCAGTGATGAGCTGCACAAATCTGACCCAGTTCTGTAGCCCTGCATGAGGATCTGATGCCCGCTCACCGGTCCAGTCCAGCCGGACTTAAGACTGAACGCAGAGAACCTCCAGAAAAGTCAGATGAATCCACCTCTGTGAATCAATGTCACAGCTTTAAATATTTATCAGGTATTGGTTAATTAAAACAGAGTGGGGCCTCTGATACCCTGCATCCGATCGATTTTAACGAACATCTGTCAGGACACGTGGTTAAATGTGGCCGCATCACTGAGGTATTCTATCATGTCTACTCAACCAGAACGCTGAAGTCACCTGTAGGACTTCAGCCATCATCTAAAAACCTGTTTTCAGTGTTAATGTTGTTCATTTAGAAGTCATTGCAGAAGGCGGAAAATGGATTGATTCTGCTCAACAAATACTGTAACTTTGTGGAAATCATGGCACTGCATGTTTATCTAAAAGAAAATGCATTTAAAAAAAAAACTTTCATTGATTATGAGCTGTTAGGTACAAATAGTATTTAATTTCTGTGAATTTCCTCAAGACTGAACCCATGATAACGTTTACTTTTTACTCATGTCTTCATCTATAAAACATTTTTTACATTAGATTTAGCAAAATGACCAAAATGTGGCCATCAAAAACGTTGATATAGTAACCATAAGTGTGTTATTTACACAATAAGGAGTAATGCTGAGTCCTGGCACAGTCAAAGCCGTGACCAGCACCCGGTTATTTGTTGACCACTGCTGTGTGATGAGTCTGTCTGGTGACACAAGCAAAGCCGAACTGCCTCTGGATTACTTAGCCGAATGCAATAGATGTTTTTTTATGCCATCTGCATGCCAACCAAGCCCAGCAAGTCACTTAGCAACCCATCAGGCAGCAGAATTCTCCCTGAAAGGCTTCGGCTGGCCGTATTCTGGTGGGTAAAAAAAAAATCCCCGTTAACGGGGAGCTTCAGCGTCCATCTCCACAAAGTGACTGTGTTCAGGTTTATCCAGACGGAAACATCAAGCTCACCAGCTGCTGACCGTTTCTGGGTTTTCTTCAGGTTTTGGTTGAGAAATTACAGGACTGAGCACCCCAATCAGCCAATCAGTCCTTTTCATACAGCTGGAATTTAGGTAGATTAAAGACAGTTAATATAATCAAGAATGACATAATAGAGCAAGAGCGCCCAACTCAAATCAGAATTCCCACCAAAAATGTTTTTTTTTAAGTAAAAATGCTGCTTTTACCCTATAGAAAAAATACATTAAAATCCGATTAAATAGGATAGAATTCGAATTAACTTTAAAAAATGAATAAAAAGCCAAAAAAGGTGTTGAATAAGTAATGAAGACTGGATTAAACGTAAAAGACTCAGATGATTTAGGCTAATTGAACATATTTAAAGGCTTCATCTAAAGGTCAATTTGAAGTTTTCCTTTAAAAAAAAACATCAACTCTCCCAGCTACTCTCAGGTCTTCAGGGAGAAGAAAGAAAATTCATGCTAAGAAGCAACTAAACACAACCATTTCTTCTCAGAAATGGAGACGCCTGGATCAGATGCTGATGGCAGCAGCACTTCTCAGGTCAGACCGGGGTTCCACATCTCAGAGCAAATAACGCCGTGTGTTTTTCTGATAATTTACGGAGCTGCAGGAAGCTCAGCTCCAGCTGACAAGAGGAGAGGGAAGACTTAACAAATGTGCCGGAGAGACGGGAGACGGGGAAAAAAAAAACTCTAACTTTGATTTACATTTGGAGTGGAGAGCAAAATGGATGTGATGCTCTGAAGCTGAGACCTCCCATCTGCCGTGCTGTAGGACAGAGGCAGAGCAGCCATCTGTGCCTGGATCTGTTTTAACATTTGCATTTAGCAGCGAGAAACAGACAATCTAGATAACAAGCCCAAGATGGTACAGTCTGCTATCAAACGCGCGCTATAACTTAATATACAATGTGCAACACACGCACTCCTCTTTATCTGCCAGAGGGAAGAAGTCATTTCCTTTCTCATTCTCAATGCTCAACTCATTGTAATAAACCCTGTGCGACATTATTACAGAGAAATGTAGAGCAGACTGTTGGTCATGACCACTGTGCCAACCGATCCATTTTACATATTAGCGCTGAGGAAAATGTGTTGTTTGCTATTAATGGATAATTTCCTGAGAACCAGTTAAGATAAATCAGATCTTGTCATTTCTTATTCCTCCGTTGGAGGTCTGAACCCAAAATGTCGCTCTTGGAAAACCTGCTGGACGAGGACAAAGAGGAGTCAAAGCGGAGAGATCATCAGGCGGGATGGATGGAAATGGGATTTTCCCCGGATCAAATGATGTTCTATTATTTTCCCAGTGCCCCTCTCGTCCAATCAAACCACCTCGGCGAGCGTGCGTTAAGGGGATAATTCATTTCAAGTGCAAAATTGGGCATTGGCTGGGACAGAAAAATGCACATATCACCCGTCCCTGGATTCCGCGTGGATGGATTCACATTGTGAGACGCAATTACCAGCGTGACATTTGCTTTTAATTGGGTTAGCAATGACTCCTCTCTGAGGCAAAGGTCATTTTGCATGGGGAGTCAGAGTCTGATCCTGTCCACGTTTGAGGGGGGGGGGGCGATGAAGGACCCGGATCAGACGGGCTCTGGAAGTGACATTTACACATCATTTACAAGCTCTTTGGTCACGGGAACGGCGCGGTAAATTGTTTATCGGCCCCCGGTGGAAACGACCCGCCGCCGTGTGTGGGCGGGGCCGTTAAACCGTGGCCAATAAAGAAGCTGAATCTCACCCCCACACAGCTTCTGCCACCCATCCATCCAAAAAAAATGGACCATTGGGCCACCCAGGCATGCTGAGAGCAATCAGAGAAGACGACCGATTTATTTTTTTTTGCATTTTGGCCCTGATGTATTTTGGCTAAGTTCCTGCACGAGCGAGTCAATCACAGTTCAAGTCATTTGACTGTTTCCTTTTTTCTTTTTTTTCTTCCTGCAATTAACTAATCGGGTCAGATACTAAGGGAGCTGGCCCCTGGGTGTTTCCTAGCAACCACGCCGCTGTGATCAGCCTGCAGTGTGTGTGTGTGTGTTGGAGTGTGTGTGTGTGGAGAGAGGGAGAGTTACTGCCGCACTAAACCTGTCTCTCGGCCATATGTGATTTGTGACTTCCCACTCTTTTGCTATGTCAACGCGGCGGGGAATGGCGCGCGCCGGCTTTTGTTTGAGCGCGCGCAGGCCTTTATCGCCGGGACGAGATTGGCAGGTGGAGCCGGCTCCAAACTACGGCGGAAACGTGTTTCGTCTGGAGGACGAAGCGGATGATGGATCAGCGGAAGACCTTTTTCCTTTTGCCCCTCGTTATTAGAAACTCCCGTTCGGTTGCTTGTTAACAGGAGCCGGTAGTGCCTTTTCAGACACTTTCCACTGATTAATAACACATCAGACAGGTTTATAAAACTGGATATTGTGATTACATCATTAGTTTCTATTTACGTATGAAATTAATTAATCAATTCATTCAAATGGCCAATTAGCCAATCACAGGGCTGCTACTGGATTTAGCGTGTAGACGACGTTAATGTGAGGGACTCTGAACGTGGAGTGTTCGTAGGTCTGAGTACCATAACCAACAACCATCTTCTGGTTTCAGAAAATGGTCAGAAAAAGAGAAAATATCCAGCGTTGAGAGGTCAGAGAAAAATTAGACTGGCTCCAAGACCTGGGGCCCCTCCGGTCAACTCAGTTCCCACAGAATCCCCAAAACTGGACAAAAGGACGCTGGAAAAGCCAGATCTGGTTCGGTGAGTCTATCTCAGATGACGCATTGGCCGAAAAGCCCAAAAACATGGACCGATCCTGCTTTTATCAGGTTCTCTTTGCACAATTTAGGCCTCTAAGTACCAACGGATGATTGTCTAAATGATGCAGTGGACCATGTCACGGTCACCAGATCTCTATCCACTAGAGAAGCTAAGATGGGAGAGACTGGAGAGTCTCATCATAGATGACCAATCAGCATCTGAAGAATGAAGAATAAAGAATAAAGGCAGCTCTGAGGAAAAAAGGAGCTCCAGCAGAGTATGATGCTTCTCTCATGTGCTCTCATTTGATATGGATGTGCTTTAAACTTGGCTGCCGCTCAGTCTAAAGTGGAATCGTCCGGAGTTCACAGCCAATCTGACCGAAATTTATCAGCTTTTGAAGATCCGGAGATCAAACGTAGCTTAGTTATTCACGACGCGAACGATTCCCCCCAGACAACATCCTGTTGCCTCCTCGCCTTCCAGCCTAAGGTTAACGTTCCCGGATCTGTTTTTTGCTTCGCAGAATGACACCCCGCTGCGCGGTTATGACGATTAATCGGATGGAAATCGCACCCACAGTAAGTCTGGGGGGATGCGCCCTTCCACAAGATTGTGAGATCTAACTTCTCCACATTACAGTCCGTCTTAAAGCAGTTAATAGAGCCATATTCTCCATCACTGTCTCGGCTCCCAACAGGACCGGAGGAAAATGGAGAAAACCCACATATTAGGAGATTTGGTCATGAAGATTTATTGAAAGTTAATGCTATTCCACCTTAAACCCAGTCTTGTGTTATTGCCTAAATATCTCTTCTCCCACTCTGTGCAGTTATCTCCACATCAATCAGAGTGGTATAGTGTGGCAAACAAAAGGGAAAATTCAAAGGTATTTGCTCAGCCGATTCAGATGGGCAGTAAATTATCAGCTGCATGCACCGGCTTTAACCTTCTTTATTCTGTTTGCCTTTGCAGAAGTACAGATCAGACGTTTACGCTTTATTTTTCCATTTTAAATAAACTCAGACTGTCAACTTGAAACCTCACCGAGACACGACGAATGTTATTTTTTTTAAAATTCACATGCAAAACAGGATTTCGAAGCACAAAACCTGACAAAATAAAGCACTTTATCACGGCAGCCTGGAATAGCTCTGTCAAATATTTGGTTTAAGCTTAAGGATCAGCCTCGTTTTAAACCCGGCATTCACACTCGGAGCCAATGACCCGCTTAAGTGCCACGTAATGAGTGATCAGCTTTGCATTAATTGGACGATTGCGGTTGTGTTTTATCGCACATCGACAATGTGGCCGAGTGGACTGCCCGCTAACATGTGTGGGAGGCAGAAACGAAGCACATCTCCACATCTGACATTTCTCATAAGTGACTGGCACATGAGGGGAACTAAACGATCCAAAAAGGCATCGATTAACCTCGACACGCTGGAATCGAGTCTGTTCCTCTTTCCTTTAACAATGCTAGTCTGAGAACGGGCTGTTAGCAACACAAAAAACACTGTCAACTCCACCCGCCTCCGATGACTTCATTAGCCTGTATAAACGTTCATTAGCTTAAGAGGATGAGAAGTGATCCTGACTTAGAACAAAGCTTTGCTTTGATCAGACTCAATCACCCAGAGAGGAGGCTGGCTCTTTGTCTTCATGATATCTGAACAACAACCCTCGCCAGTCGGCCCTCCTCGGTTAGCTCTTTAAGGCACAGAGTGCGTCTTCGGGGGGTTGTTTGCCTCCGTTAGCGTGTATTAGCGGAGGCTGACAGAATGGAAGCGCGTGCACGCTCCCGTTTAGTGCGCTTTGTCTTGGATCTAGCTCCCTTTAGCTCCAGCTCCCAGCAGCAACTTACCGTCTGTGTTGTGTTTGGAGATTACAGAGGCTTTTGATTTCAGGAATATTTCTTTTTTTCCCGGCTTCGGAGTTTGACGGATGTTGCTAGCAGTGTGGTGCTGGGCCACTAAAACTTCCATTAGGACTTTCCTTACCTCTCGCCAATGTAACGGGTTTAATTTGTTATGATTCCACTTGTCATTATTTTTCATTTTTGGCTCAGTGTATTATGGGGAAACAGCGCCCTCTCTTGGTGGTCGGTCACGATAAGTACAGTGTGCACAGCTACCTCGTCGCCATTATATGCGAGACGGGCGCGAGGTGAGTTCTTCGCTGTTAGCACAGTGATAAAGTACAGTGTTTTATAAGCAATTGTCAATTATATGAGCCCTAGCTGGATGTATTGATGACAAATGAAGTACTAAAGTACTAAGTACATTTTCTTATTGTTATAACACCGTGCTAAATAGGTATGTTTGGAATTTAACAGCTAGCTTAGTGCGAACGAATAATTAGCTTGATGCTAATTGCTAATGCTGTTCCTCGTAGAGGTGCGCTTGCCACTGTGAAGAGCCCATATGTGACCGGTCCATATTCTGTTCCACGCAGATTAAAGGCATCGTTCAACATATTCTGTCTCGTGGCCATCATTAAAACACAACGCAGAGGTAAAATACGACGGTAAAGAGGAAAAGACGAGAACAGGGCCACTTCTAGCTGGACCGAGCTGAACAAACACACGGCCAAGTTTAGCACGGTTACACCAACATGCCATCTGTCTGCGCTTTGACACATGACTGCATACAATACCGTAAGCTGCACTCATCTGATTTCCCCTCCCGAGTTAAGCCTGGAAGACATTGGGAAAAAAAGAATGAAATAAAGCTAGCTAGATGGACTGCTCAATCAGGCTGGCAGCAGCTCAGGGGCGGGCGTTAATGCGAGGCAGCGGGGGCCCGGGCGTTTGAGGGGCGCAGACGTATTAAAAAATCCTGCAAAAAATCAAAATTCAACTTGAAAGCCTTAAAAGCGAGGAGCGTGGAGAGCGAGAGTGCGTTCCGGTGCATGCATTAGCGAGGCCGGTCGGAGGTAAATTGCATTAATCATGCACCCGACTCTCTGTTTTTTTGGGGAGCGTTTGAAGTGTTGTTCAGGAAATCCTCAGGAGATCCTGTGAGGACATTGACAACATCTTATAACAGCGTCCGACACCACATGTGAGGAAAAGTCTTAAAAATAAAGTATTAAAAATGTTTAGAGTTCAGAGGAAACCTACAAAAATAAAACTAAAGGATGACTGACATTTTCAGGCAGATTTGGATCTTCTGCTAATGGAAATGAGTCAATTTACTCATCGAACTGATCCGTTTTCTTTGAATAGAAATCCATTTGCTTATCCAATGCATGAGATCCCTACAGAGCAGAAAAGAGAAGAGTTTTGTCTATCAGCAGCATTTCAAGCTGGATTTAAGTCCCCACACACGTTTAAGAGAGTTTATCTTGTTGATTTTAAGCCCATTGAGGGTAAATGCGTCCCATTTTACATACAGTGGTTAAATGAACAGAACGATTCAGTCTGGTGGTATAATTATGCTAATTATTAACATAATCCTATTGAACCTCCAGATCAGAGTCACGATGAACTGATCCGTCAGGAAATCAAAGTGGGATTACTTAAGTTGAATTATGGATCTCTAAGAAGATTAGGGATGGAAAAGTAACACATTGTAATGGTAAAACAGTTTTTTTTTTTTTTTTCCATTTTTGCATTGTTGATTTGAAGAATCACTTTGTAACAAGTGAGTTGAGAGCTATTATACGAGTTCAGATCATGCCCTTGTCTTGTGATTGATTTACGCCACCCATGCTGGGGCTCTTTTTATACCAGCAGTGACTATAGCAACAAACCTGGAGACGGACGACTGATTGGTGGGAACATTCTGATTTCACAGTCGGAAAACGCCTGTCCATTATCAGGAGAGGGATCAGCTCTGAGATCATCAGATTTATGGGCAGGCTGGTGAAGAAAAGGTGGGAAAAAGAAATGAAACGGCAGCCGAACCTCATTACGAGACGAGCGCACATCTGTTTCCCTTCGCCCTCTAGAACGCCTCTTTTAGGCCTTTAGGTTAAAAAAAAAAAAATCAATGTAGAACATCCGAAGGAACTTGTGAAACATGCTTCCCAACCAGCTCTGAGTGTGTAATTAATCATGTGAAAATTAAAGTAAAAGGAAAGAGTTTGACCTTGTCCTCGGAGAGTTAACCCACGTGCACTGCACACGACTATTTTTACATTATTTTCAATTATCATCTGAAACAGACAGGGACCCTTGGGGAAGGTAACCTAATTTTTTTTGCCAAGTCCCTGTCATTGACTCACATTAACAACATTCTTTATATAGCCGGGCTGCAGAAAGGCGGTCAGTTGGCTCACACAGCGTCCCTCAACTTCAGGGTCCCTCGTCCATTTTGAGAAATGGACACAAATACAGACCGGCGCAGACAAAAGAACTCCAATTTACGGGCCGAGACGCAGTAAAACGGCAGGAATTATCGCCGCATCCTGTGTTTTCTACCGGGAAAAATGAGACATTTGTCACTTTCAATGGTGTCTTAATTCTTTTTGACATTTCTATTCAGTTGTTTTCATGCTGTTGCTTTAGAGTTCCTGTTCTGTTTTCTGTTTTCCTGTAATTTTGGTATTTGTTCTTCAGGATTTTCTTCATTCTTTTGTCCTTCTTTGTGCCATGCCTTCAGCATTTTTTCTTATAAATAACTTGAGTCCCCGTGTTCTCTGTGTTTGGCCTGTGTCTGGATCCTCACGACCAAATTCAAAACGGTTAATTCCTTGAAATTGTGTCCGTCATTTTGCGGAAAGCAGGAAAAGTCAGAGAGCTGGTCTCCTTTAACCAGCCGGGAATCCGTATTATCTTTTACATAGAAACCATGTAGAAAAACTCCCTCTCCCTGAGAAAAAGCCGGCGTCATTCAAACGAAAAACACAAAAAAAACAGCGATTCTCACAAACCAAAGACTCTAGAAACGGCTTTTTTTGCCTTTAAGCATCGGAAAATGAAACTTACTAAGAATATTTACAGTTTTTTACACCCTATTCCATTTGCTGAACTGAACTCCAGATGGATTAATATACATAATAACTGCACATTCTTTGATATCACACACTCTTTAAAAAAAAAAAGCAGCTAAAAAGTGGCTCTTGAGTGATAACCAGAGCATTCAGCTGTGGATTGCGCCCAAGATAATGACTTCAGAGCCACTGTCTTGTTGTGTACCGAATACTTCTTGGTTCAGCGTGACAGGGTCTTAATTAATAAACACTTGGGGGCTTCCGGAGTGGACCGGGTGCCCGTAGTGACTGTCAGATAGATTAATATTGTCAGACCCTGGAGAAACATGTCACATTCAACTTGAAGCCATTGTTTCTTGTTCAAGGACAATTTTACAGGCCTGATGCCATTCCTATCATCCTTCTATTGCTGCACTGAGAGGGAGATGGATCATTAATGTCCGAGTATGGAAACAGAAATGCTGACTGGATCCCTCGGGAGCAGGAGAAGCCGACAAAAGAAGATTGTTATCCATACATAAAAAGCTGTTATGAAATCTAAAAGGAACTCTTAGCGGCTCTAACCTCTGAATGTTTTTACAAATGGCCATTTTTCCTCACTTCTTCCGTTCATAGGCCTCAAATGAACAACTTGTTTGTATCTTTTGCATTAATCAAACTTTTTTTGCCAATTTAATATATTTTATCAACGTAATTTAAGGTGCACACACACAAAACAAAGCCTAAAAAATTAGCAAAAAGAGAATTTCTGTGCAAACAAACGAATTATATCAACTTAACAGTTTTTATAGTTGTGTGTGGTTTAGAGGGAGTATGAATGATGGTACTTTTGTAGAGTTTAAAAACAACAATTAGACAAAAAAAAATGTATTAACTAAGAAAAAAAGGCATTTTATGCTCAGTCATTTTTCAAATTCACCGTCAATTATTTTGGCTTCTTTAATATTTAGACTTTACTATTTAAAAAAGCTAAAAAAAAGGCCAGACTATACACAATTGTTTGTTAAATCTCGTCATACTTGCTGCCGTAATCTTTAACTCCTCTGCTGACACAAGCTAAGAAAAGAATAATAGAGGCGGAGCCACCTTTGACTCCTGGGAATAAACATGTTTGTCTGGTCTTTGCTTTTCCCGACGGGCTCATTTGGACTCAGCACCGGAGTGGCTTTGCCTCCGCGTGATGATTGGCGGGTTGGTAACCGCCGGCGACAGCTGGCCTCTGAGAAACCGTCCTGGTGTTTGGAAAACATCAGCGGCCAATGAACTCAGGGTTTCTCGCCGTGCTCCACTAGGTCACTCTGCCTTTAATACCTCGTCTTCTCCCAATATCTGCCTTGACATTTTGGATGTGGATTCCCTAAAGTGAATTTATTCGGAGCATCCGAATCTTATTAGACGTGTTTCTGTCGCTCGGTGGCATTTTGGGGCGTAAAAAGCCAGCTCCTGCTTCTGTACGAGGAGCGCTAGCTAAACATCCCCTGCAGTTGAGCGTTTTTACTTATCAGGGACTGACACAATGAGCCCCTGGCCCTTAATGCCACGTTGGTTGCCATTGCTTAATTGCACGCTCCATGTTTAACACTCCACCGGGCCGGGGATGATTCAGAGCTGGTTGATTCGAATTGACTGCCGTGTCACTCAATGGAGTAACTCACATTCTTATCAAAGGCTTCATGCGTGAGGGGGGGCAGGGGAGGCTGCATCTCCCAAAGAATCAGAGACCGTTCAGGAATTATGAGAATCATTTCGGGGAAACGGGAAACTGGAAACTGTTTCCGGTTCGTCATGGGAACTGGTAGCAGAGATCTCTGATAGGGTTTTGTCATTTTAAGCTTAGTTGGGTTTTAAAATGTCAACAGAAGTTAAAGATCACAACCTTTTATTAGTATGATCTGTAATTTGATACGTTTTCCTGATTTTGACGACCTCAAAAAGACGAGAGAGAGTCTGCAATAACAATTGAAAAAAGAATTAAATTGTATTTAAAACATCAATTTGAACAAACCCACTGAAACTGACCTCCAACTGAGATGACGGACTTATCAATTAACATATTTTGGGTTTTTTAAACAACCATTTGATGATGCGTTTCTCATCGTTAGGCTAAAGCTTTAAATTTTTTGGTTTTTATGGAGCCTCAGTTGGACAAAATCTATCCAAAACCTGCATGTTTTATGGAGCTGCAAGAAAAAAAAAGGAAAGGTGGGAACTAAAACTCTGCAAAAGCAAGCGTTTGATCCATTTTCAATTAGAATGACACCTTACGGACACTTTAAACCTGTAAAACAGCCGGCCGGACCCCACTCTGCTGGACGCTGAGCATTAAACTTTAAGGGGTGTCGGTATGTGCATGGATTTTATACGAAGTGGAGGAATTATTTGGAAAGGAAAGTGGTTAAATTCCTACAAAACCATGAGCATTTCTATATCTCCTCCCAAAGGAGGCTCAAACAAATATATTCCACGGATTGGTCAATGCTGTTTCAGATTATTCTCCCATTTCTTCTGTAAATGGCCGCCAGTAAGCGATAAAAAGAGCTCTAAAAGGACGACTAAAGGCCTGTAAGCACCGGCCGGGTGTCAGTTTCTTCTGTAAAGAAAAAGATGGACGGATTGTTCTGGCCAGCAAAGTTTTGTGAGCGTCCAAAGCTAGTTCAATGGCACTTCAATGACGGAGGCGTGCTGAGTAAGGAGAGGAAAAAAACGACTCGCGATAAAAGCGATGACTTTTCCAGGATGATTTTTTCTTGTGCAAAGTAACCTCAGAAGATTTTTTAGCGAGGAATAAAATTGGTTATTGATTACATCCAGTGGTCAGAGTGAGGGGGGGGCTGGCAGAGGCTGCTGGCAGGGCATCTCTCTGCTGTGAGGAAGACATGGCCAAGGACAGCCCCCCCCCCCCGCCTGCCTTTTGTGGCCGGGTCTGGCCATCCGTTGAAGCTGCCCTCGGCCGCTTGGCAGGTGAGGGCCGACGTGTGGCCAAAGCCCCACTGTGAGTGACCACTGTGAGTGACCTCCACGTCCTCGGCCCTTCAAATCTGTAACGGCCATCATATCTCAGCTCCAGTCTTCCCTCGGACGCTTTTGTCCCTCGTTTAAACCTTCGATGACACCATTCTGTGGGTAAACGGGTTCGGTTTACAACGCTATCGCGCAGACACGGTGGTTAAATAAGTGGGATTCCATGCAGCAAATATCACTGTTTTTCGTTGCGAAAATAAACACGCATTGCTCGCCGAGAATTGCCGCCATTGTAATGGAGTGGAGGCACTGACGGAAAAGCCACAGCTCGGCTAAACCGGGGAAAACACACAGCCGCCCGAGGCAGTCTCATCAAGCCAAATAATACATTTACAAACATTTTGTTCTTTACAGTACATTAGGCAATTCAGTTTCCCTACCCGCCGAGCGAATATCCCGAAACAGTATCCGTCACTGTGAGCAAGTGGAGCAAAAAAGGAAAGCCTGTGTCTTTAAAGTATATTAAGTGACATTAATGCAAATTGTGTTAAGTGACCTCTGTGTTTTGAAGGAATCCGAGCTGAAACAGTCGGCTGCGGTCTGATATTCGTTCCCCCTTCAGGAGGAAAAAGCTCTGCTCTCATAAGGACGCGGCTGTGCAAATGCTTGTGGACTGCCGCGACTTAAAGGAAAAAAACTAAACAAAAAACGCACCACATGCTGCATTAAGGCGTCCCATTTGGTTCCGGCTGGTGCTGACCTGCATTTCAGACAGTTGGTTTGTAGTTGTAGCATTTAATTGATTCATTTAAATGTGAGGAAAAGCAGGAAGATGTCAAATGAAGGCAAATTGCGTTAATTTGTACTGAACTGTAAAGGGTGGGATTATAGATTAAAAAACTAAGGTACAGAACACGTTCGACCTCTAAATATAATGGATTCAGTTTGCCGTTTTAAAAGATTCCTCTGCAATTGAAATTATTAATGTTCTCGCTCTCTGCTTTGGAGAAAAAAAAAAAAAAAAAAAAAAAGAAGCTTTTTGAGCCGTCTGCGAAATTAAAAATGAAGTCCAGACTGGAGATTTTGTGATTCAATAAGTTATCTTTTTCTCCAGTGTGCAGCGCAATAATTCAAAGTGAAACGTGTTTTCCAAGTGGCCGTTTTAACTGTCATGAGATCTGAATGCAACCCAAATATCTAAACTAATATATTCAACATAATATCTGGAAATAAGAAAAAGAAACGGCAGCTGGCAGCGGCGTGCGGCGGGGTTGCAGGATTATGATTATGAGGTTGAGATGCAGTGGCAGCCAATATAATAATATTACACAACACATACAGCAGAATATATATATTAATCATGGTATAAATAGAGCCCCGGACCGGTGGTGTTTTAGTTCTGCCGGAGCACTCTGGGCTGACAACCTAAAGTGAAAACTAAAGGCGAGATTTATACGGTTGTTTATCGGCGTGGAAAGGCTAACAAGTGCTGCTTCAAGCCGGGCGACTGCATCCGTCTGGAATCCCGCGGCTCTGTTTGTGTGTCCGTGTTGTTTCAATCCCAGATCGAACGACAACAACAATCAAAACCCTCTTTTGCTAGCCAGCAGCTAATCCGACTGAAGGTAACATCAGCCTGAACTCAAACGGAACCGATCGGACTCTTTCTCAGTGATTACGTTTGAATAATTTCTTCATCTTTAGGTTGAAATCACATGAGGTTCACACATTAGACCCCCCCAGAGCTCCTCCTCTCCAACCATTCGACTCATTCGTTAGCTTAGCTACACTTAACTCATTGGCTGCCAAAGACGTCTATAGACGTCTTTTATGTTTTTCAACGAGTGTCTTGGGGACGATCTGCTAAAGCTTGTCCGTAAATATCAGGCTTCTAGACAGAGTATGTAGTACCAAATTGACCCTCTAGGTGGCAGTGCCACTTTTGATGGGATGTGAGCATAGACTGTAGGCAAATAAAAAAAAAACGCAATGGTTCGCTATGCGAGAAATGGCGCCGGTGAGACGCACGTCGAGGAAGAACGGAATAAGGTAGAAACAAAAATTTTTTCCTGATGAAAGAAGAGAGTCTACTCTTTCTTTTGGTGTGTTCGGAGTTTACATAGTCATAGCACAAACTATTCTGTGGCTCTTGAAAAATCAGTCAAAATGCTAAAAACTCTGGCAGTCAATGAGTAAATGTGCACATGTGGGTTCTGTTGGAGGTTGAGGCCCGGCGGCTGCACAACAGTGTTGGGTTCAGAGTTCACGTGTGGGGCAGGTTGCTCATGTTTTTGGACGCCTCTAACCAATGGGAGCCCTCTGCAACCAGATGGACGAATCAAAGCATCAGCTGGTCCTTTCCCCTCACCCGGTCTGGGTCCGTCCTTTAGACTGGCCCGATGGAGCTAAAAATCCACCAGCTGAGGCCCTGTTTTTTGTCAGGTGATCCTCTCAAACTAGCAACAGAAAGACCGACATTTAGAGACACAAGGGAAACGCCATCGGGGTTAGAATACACCGCCTCGGCTACTGAGCATGTGCAGTCTTTACGGGCGCATCGGGTTTTGAACTCTCAAGTGCACGATGACTCCCACTTCCTACAGGAGTCTAAATGATATGCTTTTAAGAATAATTATTCTCAGACGCACACAGGAGGAAAGCGAGCAGCAGAGAGCCCGCGTGTCCCCGACCTTAGCCCCGATTAGCATAATTGAATTTCAAACGATCCGGGGAGTATTGAGGAGAGGGGAAGCCATCGAAAAGCGTGTAAAGGCTCCACCGCCGGCGCACCTCGGTAATATAATCCTGGAGTGTGTGGATGTGGTTGGCTGGAGGGCCAAATGTGTCAAATAAAGTCCATTAAGCGCAGACATGAAGGGAGGGTCAGGGGTTCACGGGGAGCCTCTGTGTAAATCAGCCTGTGATCATGTAATGGGCCGTTGTGGTGGAGCCTGTTGTCCGCTCAGGCCTCCCTAATTCTGAGCTGTCAGCACGAGAGACGTCCTGATCCCACGCAGCATTTTTTCTCACATCGATTCCTTTCCTTCCTCTCCGAAAACGAGGGAGATATTCCGCTCGGTAATGTCGGCGTTTGCATTTTTTTAGAATAACTTTCAAATGTCAGCGGCTCTCAGTTTTCTCCTGCTCACTCCATCAAGGTGCTCTGCAGTGGTGGGAAGTCACGAAGTACTTCGTTACTGTACTTAAGAACAATTTCCGTGTATCTGTACGTTACTTAAGTAGATTTAATAATGGATACTTTCTACTTTTAAGAGAGATAAGAGCTTTATTGATCTCACAGTGGAGAAATTCACTGGTCACATATCGGTTAGGGTACAAAAGGAGGAAAAGGTGCATAAAGTACATCAAAAGCAAGCAAATATACAAAGAAAGAAACACAGCGTAGAGATTTGGGTGATTAAAATATATACAATCATTGAGGGCTCACACACAGTACACATATTATACAGGTCAATAAATATAACACAATTGCACAGCAGTTGTTAAAGTGCAGAGTTGTACAGTCTGGTAGCAGCAGGAATAAAAGACCTGCGGTATCGCTCTTTTTTGCACACAGGGTGTCTGAGTCTTTTACTAAAGGAGCTGCTCAGCTCCTCTACAGTCCGATGCAGGGGGTGAGAGGTGTTGTCCATAATAGATCTTAGTTTGGACAACACTCTCCTCTCAGCCACTTCCTCCACTGAGTCCAGAGGGCAGCCCAGGACAGAAGTGGCCTTCCTCACCAGCTTATTCAGCCTCTTCCTGTCCCGCTCTGTGCTGCCAGGGGCCCAGCAGACGACAGCGTAGAGGAGGGCTGAGGCCACTACAGAGTCGTAAAAGCTCTGAAGGAGGGGCCTGCTGACTCCAAAGGCCCTCAGCCTCCTCAGGAGGTGAAGGCGGCTCTGACCCTTTTTATACAGGGCGTCGGTGTTGTGAGTCCAGTCCAGTTTGTTGTTCACGTGAACACCCAGGTATTTGAAACTTTGTACAGTTTCTATGTCCTGCCCCTGGATGTTCACTGGTGGGTGGAGTGGTGGTCTTCTCCTAAAGTCGATCACCATCTCTTTGGTCTTATTGGTGTTCAGACACAGATGGTTTTTCGAACACCAATTTACAAAGTCCATGATGACCGACCGGTACTCTAGCTCGTTCCCCTCAGACACACAGCCCACAATCGCCGAGTCATCGGAGAACTTCTGGAGGTGACAGCTGTCCGTGTTGTAGGTGAAGTCTGAGGTGTAGATGGTAAACAGAAACGGAGACAGGACTGTGCCCTGGGGGGCCCCTGTACTGCAGAGTACCACCTCTGACTGGCAGCCATGCAGCCGCACGTGCTGAGGACGGTCAGTGAGGTAGTCAATGGTCCAGTCAACCAGTTGTTTGTCTACCCCAGCGTCCTCCAGCTTCCCCCTCAGCAGCACCGGTCTGATGGTGTTGAAAGCGCTTGAGAAGTCAAAGAACATGACTCTCACAGCGCTCCCGGTGGTCTCCAAGTGGGTGAGCGCTCGCTGCAGCAGGTAGATGATGGCATCCTCTACTCCGATGTTGGGCCGGTAGGCAAACTGCAGCGGGTCCAGGGTGGGGCTCACCACGGTGCGAAGGTGGGCGAGGACGAGGCGCTCCATGGTCTTCATCAGCTGAGAGGTCAGGGTGACAGGTCTGAAGTGGGCCGGTTCCCTGGCATGTGGCGTTTTGGGAACCGGTACCACACAGGAGGTCTTCCACAGGGTGGGGACCACCCCCAGGCTGAGGCTCAGGTTGTATATGTAGCTGAGGACCTGACAGAGCTCATCTGCACAGGTCTTCAGCAGCCTTGGGGGGATGCCGTCTGGTCCTGAGGCTTTCCTCTGTTTCAGCCTCATCAGCTGCCCTCTCACCTGCCTTGGTGTTACTGTCAGGGGGGAGGAAGGCCCGACTGAAGGTGTGGATGGATCAGGGGTTGGTGGGAGTGGCGGCGGTGGGGAGGGTAGTTCCCTGGGGGGCTGGGGGTTGAAGGGGTGTGGAGAGTTGAGGGCAGTGTGAGGGGAGTCAAACCGCGTGAAGAAGCTGTTTAACTCATTCGCAAACGTGGTGTCACCGTCTGCAGTCCTGCTGGTTCTCTCACCAAAGCCTGAGATGTTTTTCAAACTTCTCCACACATCTCTGACGTTGTTCTGCGCCAGCTGCTCCTCCATCTTTCTCCCATAGTTCTTCTTTGCAGCTCTGATCCTCCATTGGAGCTCCTGCTGAGCTCTACGCTGCCCCTCTCTGTCCCCTGAGTAGAAAGCCTGTTTCTTCTGGTTCAGGAGGACTTTCAGCTCAGGGGTCATCCAGGGGGGGTTATTTGGAAAGCATCGTAGCCGTCGTGTAGGCACAATGCTTTCCACACAGAAGGTCATGTAGTCAGTGATGCATTCAGTCAGGCTGTTGATATCCTCACCATGAGAGCTTTGAAACATGCTCCAGTCTGTGGTTCTGAAACAGTCCCTGAGCTTCTCAGTGGCATCGTCCGACCAAACTTTCACTGACTTCTTCTGTGTTATTGTCCTTCTCACCAGTGGAATGTAATGGGGGGGCAGGTAGACAAGGTTGTGATCTGAACGTCCCAGTGGGGGGAGGGGGGCGGAGGTATAGGCGTCCTTCACGTTAGCATAAAAAAGGTCCAGTGTTTTATTGTTCCTAGTTGCGCATGTGACGTATTGTGTGAGCGTGGGGAGAGTGGAGCTGAGGGAGGCATGGTTGAAATCTCCTGTGATGAGCAGGAGAGCGCGGGGGTGTTCAGTCTGTAATTTGTTTACAGCGCTGTGGATCTGCTCACATGCAGCGGTGGCATCAGCTGAGGGTGCGATGTAAACGCACAGCACGATCACGTGACCAAACTCTCGCGGAAGATAATAAGGTCTTAAGCTCACTGCGAGTAATTCCACATGTGAGCTGCATATCTGCTGCTTAACGTGAACATGAGCCGCGTTGCACCATCTCTCATTCACAAACACCGCCAGCCCCCCTCCTCTCTTTTTTCCGCTCTCCGCCAAAGTTCTGTCCGCGCGGATGAGTTTAAAGCCGTCCAGGGAAACCACTGAGTCCGGGACAGACCCATCTAACCACGTCTCTGTGAAGCACATTAAACTGGCGTCTTTGAACTTCCACTGGAAACGGGTTAGCGCTGCGAGCTCCTCAGTCTTGTTGTTGAGAGATCTTACGTTTCCCATGACAACCGATGGTAGATAACCCTTTTTTCGTCTCGTCCTGCCACCTCTGCAGCCTCTCCGTCTCCTCCGTATATCAGCAGGGATGTCTGGTTTCTCAGCGGGGTGGAGAGCTGGGCAGTGGCGAGTGGAGTCCCGTATTCCGAGGAGCTGGTTCCGAGTGTAAACAAACGGCCGCCCGGAGTCTCCGACATGGGGGTCACCCCTGACAGCATCAAAAGTGCCGAGAGTAGCTGGAAACTCAGCACTACAGTCCAAAAAGTTTGTTTCCTTAGTGCGCATAACTTTAGAATATCAAATATGTATTCAATAATATTAAAAAACGCCAAAAAAAACACTATAGCAAATAAAAAAGAAAGAAAAATAGGAGCCGAAGTGACCGGCTGCTGTCCACGCAGCGCCATAGCAACAGGAAACTCCACTACATTTAACAGTAAGTATCTTTACTTTCTACTTCAGTACATTTATATACAGCGTTTCGTTACTCGTTACATCCAAGACGCATTTCGGTTTTTCGATTTGTTCGTTAGTTTGAAAGTATCCAATGGCGAGAGCAGAATCACTCCGCTGAACCAATCCAAAGTGGGAAATAACCATTAAGCCCTCCCTCAAGAAGAGCAGCACAGTACGCAGGACCTGCATAAAATATCTAAATCTAAACTGTCACAGGGTGTAAACACAATAAAAACATGCTTTATCTGCAGCATTGCTCATTAAAATGGTACATTACTGATTTATTAAAACTAAATACGATAGGTACACTTAATGACATTATATAAGCCATTAGTTATTATGGTTGGCAAGTACTTTTACTTTTAATACTTAAGTAGTTTTAAAAGCTTGTACTTTCTTACTTTTACTTAAGTAAAATAATAATGTGGTACTTTGACTTTTACTTGAGTACATTTTTGTCTGTGTATTTGTACTTTTACTTAAGTACATTGTATGAGTACTTTCTCCACCACTGGCGCTCTCTATTTCTCCCACCTGTCACCGGCTTGCAGACATGATGTCTCCACCGCGTTAGCATCAGGATGCTAGGGGATGTGAGGACGCCCCCCTCTCCCCCTGTCCCGGTGATGAATGGTTGGGGAGGCGTGGCCCTGGGTAGGGCCTCTGGAGCCGAGGTGCTCGTAACACGCTCGTAAAGCCCCCCTACGCTTCAGCAGGTGGTATTTTGTCCTTGGCACGGGGACTTGGAGTGGAATCGGCATACATTACAACGACGGGGGCCGTCCCCGAGGACAGACCGCTTTTAGTTATCTGTCACTAGTTGGAAGTCGGCTGTGTGAGAGCCCTCTGATGGGATCTGATGTCCAATTCAGAGGGGGGGAGTGTAATCTTGGCACTTAAAATACCTCACAAAAATCCATTCAGGAGAATATGGAATATGAATTAGAAGAAAGACAATCAAACGCACCCAAAGCATGCGGCTTAAATCTCTCCTTAATTTCCTATATTGTGCTCAGCCGCAAAGTGCCTCGTGAGAAGAGATTAAAAGCAATTAGTCTTACTGATTAACCGTTTTTAAACCAGACAATTGTGATTTCCAGGAGAAGCTGCTCTTCTTTTAAAAAAGCTACCGCTCAGCTCATAAACAACATATGCTCGAAGCAATTATGATTACCCCGGAGGCAGACTCAATCTTGAGTTTCCATCGCAGATGTTGCGAAAAGAATAGCAGCTTCCAACAGCTTTAGATGCATGATTCATTGGCAGGGATGAGATGTTTGTATGTATCGGTCACTCACGTCTGCATTAGAACTTGGAAAGACCTGAACGGCGTGGGTATCCACAACTGGGTGATTCAGTTTGATCAGAAAGACTTAATCAGATCAAGTCAAATCCTGCACCAGGTATCTTTTCCCTGAATGAAATCCTCCTTTTAATACCAGAACCTTATAAAGTACTCTTTCGTTCCTCGTTTGACCCTGAGATGCTGGCTTATTTGCTGTCAACGAGAATAAATAAAAGGGAAAATCACGCCTGTGGATGTGAATGAATTGATTCAAGAACCAGCTTCTGTTCGTAAAAATTTGTGTCCAAAACAGGATCCCGAACCAGCCGGCTATAGTCATAGTGCTTGTATTTCGGACAGAAAATGAAATAAATCTTATGAAGACCTTAGGAAATGTTTTAGGCTTGTGACAAATTGGCCACAACCCGTCTGTCTGCCACAATATGAGGAAAAACAAAAGGAATGACTGAAAATATTGTGATTCCTCCCCTTGGGTCCATAAGTGTTTGGAGGTACTTAATCTCACTCTTGCAGCAGTAATTATTGAGGTATTTCCTACTGGACCACAGCCTGGAAAAAAAAAACAAACAGAAAAAGGACTTCTGTAAATAAAAAGATGAAATAACTTCCATGATGCGACTAAAATAAATGTGTTTTTTAACCAGTTTGTCTTTGCATAATTCAGGCTTCGTTTGGCCGAGCCAAATAGAAGGAAACCTAGCCGAAGCTCACGCTGTTTCACGATTTAAGTTTACCGGCGGAGGATAATGAGCTCGGACGGAGTGCCCACACGCCATTTTTCATCTAAAAGTGTTTGGAGAGCAGCGCCCCTGGAAGTGGCCGCGCCCCCACCCCAACGCCTCATCAGAAATGCATGGGAGCTTTCCCTTTGGTCTCCAGTGGAAGATCAATGCCAAAAAGAGGTTATAAAATGGTAACCACATCTCATTCTATTTTTATGAGTCAGTTCATTTAAGAACCTCTGCTGTGCCAGATTATCATGAATTTTGGATCAGAGGATAAGTGACTGAATATTGGAGGAACTTGGTTAATTGTCTGAACGGGCGGGTCAGATGATTGACCTCGAGGGTAAAGTTGGTCAAACACTGGATCCCTGGTTAAGAGGACAGCTCGGGTAAAGAGCCCGAGATGCGCTTTTGCATTTGCGTTATATTCAAAATGTTTTCTTAACAATTTCTAGGCCATATTAAGAAAAATACAATACCGGATTTAATGCTTTTTTTTAAATGTCTATGTAAAATGAACTCAGTTTACTCTACATGCTGATCTATTCATAACTACATGCAGCCTCATTTAAACCCACTTTGCTTTTGAGTCAACACTTGGTAAAGTTATAAAGTTTGTTGGCGTTTATCTTCTTTTTTAATTTTAAAGACACACTTTATACTGAAGAAGCTGAAAACTGACTCCTGGTCTGAAATACTTCAAAATCCTGATGATGGACATTAGAGATTCTCCTCTGATAAGGACACTCACAGTGGCTTTTTGTCTGAGGAATTATCTGAAATACATTGAACCATCGGGGTTTTGGCTTACTCTTGATTGTGTTGTGGTTGTTGTTGGTCCTTTAAGAACTTTTCTGAAGCCTGCACGAACGTCTGGCTCGAATTCCCATCCAAAAAGCCCTCTAATTGTGGTAATAGTGGAGCAAACAGAGGTGGATACGTTAGCATGAACGAGCACCAAGCTAGCAGCTCTCAACAGCTCTGAAAAAGACTTATTTCTGCATAAATCTGAACAACAGCAGATGCTGTCATTTATCAGGGGACCACACAGTTGTTCAGATAACACTATTTAGCCAGCAAATCTTTTGTGTTGTCTATAATGAGCCTTTCAGAGTTAATCAGCTTTAAGGGGTTCGGCTTGGCCGGTTTTCTCTTTTGTGACGAGCAGGGAGAAAATCAGCCGTCATAGATGATAAGTTCAGAAAGTCGGCTGGAAACCGCCAGCCAGCCTCATCCACACGGAGCAGAAATCTGAGAAAAACCCCCTCGATGGCACTGCGTTTTGTTCACTTAGGATATTCACGATTTGTACGACAACAGAGCTCCGCAGACTTCTGGTGGTAGATTTTAGAGACTGGCTGCTCGCTTTCCTATCAGTTTAAGCAGGATCTAGTTTTAATCTAGTTCCATCATCAGCTTGAGTTTTATATTTGTAGTCAGAGTTAAGTCAGCACGGTACTAAAAAAAAAAGCAATGGTTCTCCGAGAAGCTTTGGAAATGTAACAGGTGCGCGCTGTTTTTTCTTCTTAATCAGCTAAATTCAAAGTTCCCAGCGGAAATCTGGTCGTTTGAATCGTCCTCCTGCCGAATGGAGAACGGCTTAAGCCTCGAGATGAAGCCGCGATCCGAACGCGGTCGCATCCAAACAGGAAACGCACACAAAGCCCAACGCGCACACACACGCACACGCCCGAGCAGCAGGCGGCTGACGGACAGGTGCAGACTCAGAGATGCAGCCACCTGTCCATCCAACTGTCAACACACACACAGACGCAGACGTGCGCACAAAAGCCCGTGTTCGTCCCTCAGTCCTTCCTCCAGCTAATCAAGATGTTACGAAAAAGGAGCTTTTTTCCTCACCGTGGCACCTTTCAGCCTCAGGATTTACACACGATGGAGTGGAGCCACCACACCGAACAGATCTAGACCCTCATAAACATGCAAATGGCCATCCTTATCGGCCCCGACTACTTCCTGGAGACATTCCGCCTTTCTTTGTTTTATCTTCTCTCACTGAGTTGTGCTCATCTGTTCTTCAAACATTTGGACTTTGACCAAACACATGAAGTGATGATGGTTTCACATGAACACTCAGAGGATGACCAAAAGCATTGGAATTAACTCAGTAACTGACATTAATATTTATGTCTAATCGCATGATTGAGCTATGTATATTTTGTGTAAAGCTACCCCTCTCACTGAGGCATGAGAGGAAGAAGCTGTACTTATAAAATGTATAAAAAGACATACTTTCAGCAACAAAAACCCACCAAAAGCCAGGGGTGGTGGTACCCCCCTAATTGGACAACCTTTTAATCACTGAATGAAAAGTCATTAAAATCGAGTCATGAGTTTCTCCACTTTACTCTTAGTCTGTTCCTCTTTTTAATTATTTGGAGACCTAGATAGTATTTTTTTTGCTGACTTGACAAGACTCATAACATCAAAACCAAATGAAAGCTCCTGATTTTAGGCAATTATATTTCTTTTCTTTCATTCTAACCTGATGCTCTTTTTTTTATTTTTTTTGCAAAAACAAGGAGAAAAGTTAACAATTTTAGCCCAAGTTAAAGTTTCTCCCCGGAAGTGAGGGACTGCCTGAGAATCCAGGATCATGGTTTTCCCATTTCCTTGAATCAGATCTTTTCCTGTATTTTTTAAATATTACATCATGGAGACCACAGATTGGGACAAACTCACTCAGTCATTCTGCGTTTAGCTAAACGTGGATCGGCCGAAACCTTACGTAAGCAGAACCCCATCAGCACCTCGGTGGCCACGTCCCATCTAAAGCCAAAGACACTCGGGCTGTTGACAGGACTTTGGGCCTTCCTTTGTCTGGACCCCAGAAACCAGCCTCCTGGAGGAGCCGGAGCCTTTTTCTAATCACTCTGGGAGGGCTGGGGTGCGTAAATAAAGCTCCTCTGCCCCTCCATGTTCCAACTACGGCGTGATGGATGGAGGCTGCTTTGGACCTCGCTGTACTACAATGCCAAATTGCAGCTATCTGCTGATGTGTTTGAGAAATAACATTCTCCATCTCGCCCTGTCGGGACGCCAGGCTGTTTGGCCTGGTGGCAGCGTATTAAATGGCATATTGATAATTGAAATCTTCGCGGCCCCTGTTGAAGCCGTTCTGCTGACGGGGATCTTCTCGCTAGATGGTCTCTATTACTCATGTGCCGGTGGAGAAATGAGAGGAGGTTGGGGCAGTATAGGGGGGGGAGGGCTCGTGTGAAAATTTGACTTTCTAATACAGACGTGTAGAGACTGAACGAAACAAATAGGCCGCATCAACACGTAATTGTGCAAACCGCTCCGGCAAATTTGACAGCGCATTATCTTTATGAATACAATATGCCCTTTGCTTGTGTCGCACGTCCTCCATTTTGAAACGCACTCGTTATTTCAAAACGTATTTAACAATTGATAAATACGAAGCTCGCAGGTCCCCTCTTACTGTGTGCATCGGAGCTATAACCAGATCACTGCAGCACAAATGAGAGCCCTCTTTTCATTTCCATCGCCTCCGAAAAAATCATATCGAAGGGTAATAGCCCATTTCGCTTCGAATCCAATGGACCTCATGAGTGCATTTTCACCCATGGTGCTCCGCTAAAATAGAAATAGAACAGACTGTTGACAGTAACCAATGTCACATAATCTTCCCCCGAAGGACAAGCATCAAAGATCAATTTATTTTCCTAAATGCTATTTATATATCCATCTCTGCCGAGCGCCCAGGGACATGGCGCATCACAATTTAACTCAAACGTTGCATGAATGGATTGAACGGAGAGGTATAAGACAATGCAAAGACAAAGACCAGAGGAAGGGAACCCGTTACGGCTAACAAAAACGGAGCAGACCCCCATTTTCTGCGACCAGATATGTTAAAATATCAAAGCTTTGCTAAAGATCAAGACACAAATAAGCCGAGCGTATTAAATATAAATGCATGTTATTTACTAAAGCTAATGTCGGGCGTTCCTCTCCAAACACCTCTTTGGCTCCGGCTGCTTTAGTCTTTTTATAGCCCATGCAAAACCTGCTACTTCTAGCACTTCATAATTGCTCGGCACACATGGGACGGGGAGGCTTTGTTTACTGTACTGTGAACTGGCAGATCAATTCCTCCTCTACTCTGCCCGCTTTGATAATTGCTCAGCAGAAGATGTGTGTTTACAGTTCCTATTCTGCCAGCCCTGGAACACTTTGGACGAGAATAAAAGCGAAGGGGCTTTTGAGGTTGATGGGAGAGAGGGAGAAAAAAAAAAAAAAAAAAAGCTGGCAGCATCTTTTCGAAAAATGCAAGGGGCCAATATGACTGTGAGAAAGCAATACTATTAAGAAAGAGGGATGGGCGAGCAGAAAGCCCTTCAAAGTGTCAGATTCAATAAAAGATGGCAGAAGGATAATTAGCCACTTGGAAGAAGGCACAGATCTCCAGCATGACCTTGTGTGGAATTAACAATCAAAAGATAGTAACAGAGGAGAGAAACTGCAGTCGTTTCCAATAGAAGCCCCAGTTTTTTTTTTTTATTACCAAGACTATTAAACGCAAGCTTTTTCAAGTCAAATATATATATATATATATATATATATATATATTCAATGTCTTTGTAAACTGGTTTTGTGTTCAGCCTGAAATGAAAAGTATCAGTTTGAGTAACTTCCAAGTTAAAAAAAGGGGAATAGGAGCAGAATGAAAATGTGAATATGCTATCAAATGTTTCCACTGAGAATCGGGATGTCCAGGTTTTTGTTTCGCCTCCCAGAGTCTAAATTGGTTTTGAACCAAACAGCCAGATGAGACAAAACTACATTTCTCATCTTTTTTAATAAATGTTGATCAACTAGAGCAATCATTGTCAGAGGAATTCCCAGCAGGAACACGGAATCCATCTGAAAAAACACCGTCCTTTACTATCTAACCCAGTTTTTCATGGACTTAGTGACCGGATGACCAGCAGGACCTACATATAGTGACATACAGGAGAGTTAACTCCCATCTCAGATAAGAACACGGCGTCTGTGAGAGTAGTAGCTCCTGCTTTTCAGTTGGTCCCCAGCCACAGGGAGCTAAAAAAGGTCCAGGTAATGAAAATATTATGTTAAGCTTTATATCTTTGAGGAGACAGACATCCAATCCGGCCACCTACCCTTGAGATACAGCAGGCGCCGGTTGTTTATGGGGCCCCTCAAGTGTCACCGCAAAAGTGACGGTCCAAAGGGGATGTTCGGGGCATGGCAATGAACTGAGCGCTCCTCCGGAGAGAGCAGGCAAAGAGAGGCAATTTCTGGAAGGATGGGTGCCGGAGATGATGCCCAATATGCTTCAGCTTTAGAATTTACAGCCTCTGCAGCACTGTGTAAACAGCTGCGAAGCAAAACAGGTTGCTCTGCAATTTTCCTCCTCCCCTTCCCATTTTTTTTTTTACTCTCTTGCGATTTTTTTTTAAATCTATTTCGCTCCTCTGCAATGTCCTTGAGAGAATGTAATTCTTAGATTTCTCAGGAGAAATGCTTCGCCCGTTGTTTGGAGGCTTTTTTCTCTGCTGCATCTATCACCCGCGACAGAGCCCGACTATTGTGTTCAGATGTTTACAGGAGGACATTGTTGCCTTGGATAAAGGAGCAAGGGGGTTAAGATCGCCGTTCGGAGCAGGTGTTAAATGGCTAGCTGTGGACATGACAACGAGAATTCACGGCCGGCTTGACGGAGAGCCATTATTGTGAATCTTCTTTATGATGTCTGTCGACTGAACGAGTTCCTTTCAAATTGACTCGGCTTCAAAGCGGCGCGGCACATCAAATATACGGGCCGGCTTAATGCTAAGCTCTACAGCTAATGTGGAAATGCGCCGTTTTTTTCTCAATGCTAAATGTGAAAGCTCGTTTGGGGAAATCACACTGAATCATGCGGTGGTTGTTTTAAGTTTTGACTCATTTGGTCTGCACTGCGGAGTTATGAATACGAGATAGAGGATTGATCGGTGGAGTGTTTTCTGCAGAAAAAGCCGCGCGTCTGCATTCAGGGCATGCTCGGGGTGGGGCAATATTTTAAACCGGCATCTGCAACCTATTCCAAAATAATAAATAAAAAAAAGGAAACTGGGAGCGGGCTAGAAGGATGCTGATGTTGGTGTTTAAATGAAAGGAGCAATTTTCAGGTCGCAGACAAATGGATCGGAGGCCCTTCGATCGCCGGTCATCAATCGCTGAGTGCAAAGGCTACGGAAAAGTGATTTGTGGCGCTCGCAGAGACATCCCACTCTCAGAGCGAATTCCTCGGTTGCTTAATGGTCTGAGGTGGGGATGAGTTTGGGAGCGAGGAGCTAAAAGTCGAAGAAAGCGCGAGGAAAACTAAGTAACACAAAGGTAAAAATAACACAAAAACGAGGCAAAGGAAACGGAAACAGGAAACTCAGAAGCTCTGATTCCCCTCTGATTGACTCTCAGATACAAAGTGAATCTACTCCTCTAATTCCAGTCTGGATAGAAAAAAATAGACAGTATCTGTATACTCAGTATCCGTTGACTGGACTCCATCACACTTAGTTTTAAGATCTTAGTGTCCCCGTTTAAAGCCTTATTGAGCTGTTTGCTGCCTCCCAGCCTCTGAGACCTTCAGTTTCTGCCCTTTAATTGTTCCCGGATCATATTTAGTCCGAAAAAGCCTTCATCTCATCAAAGTCATGGCACAATGAGAGCTGGCACACGCTCTATAACTATCACCACGCCCTCCCCTCAGACTTCAAAGCCTCTGACAAAGACGCATTTATTTCATATTTCTGATTGCTTTTATTGACTGTGTTTATCATGATTTTTAAGTGGTTTAACCACAGGCTTTTGCTATGGAAGATTTGGGTTGGCTGTGATAATTGCTCTGGCTTTAAAAGGGAATGTTTAGCATTCAGGGGCCTCTTTTATAAAGGCTTTTGTTCTCTCTAAAGGAGATACCTGCAGGATGACGTTCGGTATGATTAAAAACATCTTTTCGAAAGAAAATTATTAAGTTATAGAAGAAATAACAAAGCTTTTCTTAGCTCCTAAAGCTTTTTTCACGTGGAGCATTTAAAATTGCATTGTTTTCTTCATCAGTATTTAAGATGACTACCATCCCTGGTGGCTGATTTATGGGAACAATAAGAACATTTTGTGTTTAATGCCATAATGTTG
>CAJRST010011113.1:13543381-13562899 GCA_907169785.1 Menidia menidia | reverse complement strand
GCCCGCCCTCATTAGTGCTGCTCTGGATGAGTCTGTTTTCATGGTGATCATAGCCAGACCACAGCAGGTGTCAATTCACAGAGCGTACAGGACACACATACCTGACTAAACCTTTTAATAAAGAGGTGATGGGTAAGCTCTAATATTTAAGACGTCCAACAGCTGGATGGGAATGAGTAAGCAAGATTAAACGCTTTGCTACGGAACATAAGAAGCTTTCTGTCATAATCATGGACAGAAAGAAGAATTAAATTAAATGTAAAAAAGGCAGCTAATGTTTAAATTTCCCTTTAAACCATCTACCACAGGTTTGGTAAGCATCAAATCCACAAATGCAGGCGTGCACAAGCCTCCAGCGTGCACGTGGCAGCAGCAGCACCCATGGTTTCCTTTTTTGGCAGTTTAAGAATTTCAAAAAGCCTCGTCCTCCGCTGTGATAATTACCCATGCTGCTCTCCGACGGCACATTTGCATAATCATCACCAGCCATTCGCGGAGGACACACAAAGGATTATAATGAGGCAGCAGAGAAACGAGGAGCATTTTCGCGGGACGCGCGGCGAGAGGGGAAGTCATTGTCGGCTGATTTTCGACACAAAAACGGGAAGAAAGATGTTGTGATCAGGAGCTGAGAGGGAAGGGAATAGCAGAAAACGCGTTGGCCGACGCGTCCTCGGGTCCTCAGGTGGCACAATGAGGGTGCGGGGCATTCATTGAGGAGTTTATGCAGAGGTGAGCCAGAGAGAGAGGCAGAGGGAGGAAAAAAAAAAGCCTTTTCAGCGTGGAAACCTGCTGCTGCACCACGGCAGGAGCTGTCAACCCGACCGGCTCTGAACCCACAGCTACTTCTGCGCTCCTTTGTTGTACCTGCGACAGCACGAGGGGAAAATGTAAATTACAAACGATGTTTGCACTCAACTCTCACCGCCAACATGCGGAGCGTTTGACCTGAAAATGACAGTCGCCGCAGACTTTACATAAATATTCCGTTTCCTCCGCGAACACGCAACACGATTCCGGGAATTAGCGGCATTAATGAGGGGAATACAGTAAAAGGAGCCATTTATAGAAGCGGGAGAGACGGGGGGATGTTTTTCCTCCTCTCCAGCTGTGTGCAGGGGCACAGGTGTGTTTTCCTCTCTCTCGGGGTTACTGGATCTTATATAGCCTTTTAATGAAAGGTTCAACGCGGCAGCTTTTTAGTGCAGGCATGGCTGGATTAGCCTCCTAGGGGGCCCCCAGGCAACAGAGAGTGATGTTGGATCCAATTTACACCCACAATATATGCCAAATTTATCATTTCCTGCGGCACTCGACACTGAAACCATTAGCTGATTATTAGATTTAACAAACAGAAATTAAATGCCATCGGTTTTTGTGAATGGATTTATTCTCGGAGCTCCTTCTAAAAGGAAAATAATCATTAGAAGAGTCTCCATTTTGAAATCTGGATTTCAAGACGTAATGATTTCCGTTTGATGGACATGATAATATTCAATTATTACTATTTTTAATCTCAGAGTTTGAAAGGCAGAAGTAAAACTCTCTCGTTTCATTGGCCACAAAAAAAGAAATTGGTGAGGTTTATCTATTGCCATGTAAGAGGAACAAGCCCCCCCATGCTGGCCTCACAGAATGCTGCAAATCAGCCATTTCCAATGAGAAGAAAGAAGGGAGCGTTGGTCTTTACAGGGGAAATGTTTTCCTCCTCGGACAGCTGTGGTCGGGGCCACAGGTGTGCTTCCAGCCCTCCAGAGGACGCCCAATCTCATAAAGCCTCTTAAGGGGGGGCTCAACAAGTGGACTAACAAATGCCATTATTCCACATATTCTAGCAGGCGGGCTCTGAGTGATCACTGCTCATCAGAGGAAACGTAGTCCAATCAGCTTTAGATAGTCCATCAGAGGAGGAGAAGCCACCAACTAACCCAAGGACTCGCAGCTCTAATTTCTGTTGTCTTCCCAGATAAAAGTGAGATATGTGAAGACCAGGAACCCAAAACCCAGTGGTGGGCCGTCAGGGCCTGCAAGGCCTTCTCTGCAGGCCTAAGAAAATATCTGAATCACAGACTGATGTTAATTATATTTTGTCCATGGATACTTAAATATCTCTAAATACCCTGTCTGCTTCCTTTCATAGCTTTCCCCTGGTTGCGCTGCTTCCAGACATGCATTTTCATATAAAAGCATTTAACCAATCACATTTCAGACATCCTTTGTCGCTAGGCAGGGTCAAAGTCAAAGATGTCTGCCTGGAGGCCTTCACAATCCGTTCTGCAGGCCCCCCCCCCACAGAAAAGACACGTCGAGTACGCTGTTGCTTTAACCAATCAGATTTTAGGTTGGTGATGCCAGGGCCTTAGGCAACGTAGGCATCTCCTAACACACTGGTCCGTGTCCTAAACTTTAAGTTGTTACAAGAGTAAATCCCTGTTCAACATGAACAACAACTAAATAAGTAGATAAATAACTTTCAACTTTAATAAAAAAAGCTTGATCGGGACATCCCTACCTGTATTTCTACACAATAAGATGATTTCTATAACCATAAAATAGTTTTTGAGGGGTGAATTGATTCAGACGGAGCACTACTGAAGGCCTAGGGGTGAAATGCACAGTCCACCACTGCCAAAACCCCCTCTAAAGCCTGGTGATCTTACAGTAAAACGGCCTCCTTCTGTCTCTCCTAAGACATAGATGCTAGTTGGAAAGTGTCTTTGTTGTGTGTTTATTTGCTGTTGTCTCTCTGCTGTATGCTCCTCACATCAGTTTGGGTGCATATCAGCCCGGTTGACTACTGCAGCCCCCCGGGGGAGATGTGAAACGTTTCTAACCACTCTTAGCAAATCTAATCATCAAAGGTTGTATTCCAGGTTCAAGTGCCTTTGAAGTCAAAAGCACAACACAATCACGAGTGAGAAGTCTTAAATGGATTGTAAAAAGATGCACTCAGAGGCTGGAAATTACGCGCGAGAGCGTAACCATCGCAAAACTCAGCCTGGTGAAGAGGAAATTGTCCAATCATCCTTCGTGGAATGTCTTTCACATGTCATGAAGAAGAAAACCTCCAGAAAAGATTTAAAAGGTTGAAACTCAGGCCGTTTATGCAGAGAAATCATCAAAAAGAATGATCTTATCGACAAGTCCAGAGCATCAGGACAGCAGGCAGGATGCTGGTTTACATTCTTCGTGTGAGTACAAACAGGCAGACATCAGAAAAACACTCTGGAATCAGACTTGTTTTGATAAAAAATAAATAAAAATCAGACTAAATACAAGCAAACACTTTGGTTAAAAGTTTGCATAGAAACCATACTGGTCATCAGATGGTCAAATGGAGAGCTTTCAGGCACATTTTCATCACTGACTATTTTTCATTTGTACAAAAGATCCCGAGTGGGCGGAGTCTGTGATGCTCTCCAGGTTTGTTTGGGTGGAAACCGAGCCGCTGTACAAAGTTAATCAAATGATTATCAATAACTATAGAAGACGTGCAGTTTACTGACTGAAGGATAAGTGACCGTGCTGCTGTAATACAGGAAGTCGTTTGGGGTTAAGCGGGGGGGCTCGTCTTCCTTTCTAATGAGATATGTGAGTGGATGTGACAACGGCTTTTTGTGAATCAGCGTGATAATTAGCTATGGGACTGAGTTAGCATTAGTGAGGCATGAACTAATGGAGCTAAAACATTAGCATTCTAGTTTTTTGGTCCGATTACCACAGCGTTTACGTTCACACGAACAAAAAGGGGTCTTTTTTCATACTTTTGGCTTGAAAGTAAAACTCTTTTCTTATTTTTTGGCGATTTTGTTTGGAATTAATGTCACCACTCTGCTTCCACGTCCGGCTCCGACTTAAGGACACACACTTCTGATTTAAAGATTGATGCTCGACTAACGACGGGCCACAATGAGTCAATAATTCAGGAAAAGTCAAGAGCTGGGCGTGTGCAATGGCGGGTTGGAAGTATGAAAACATTAACCTTACATGTGTGGAAGCCTGCTCATGAACAAACCATGAGCTGTAGAGCTCTCCGCAGAAGCCCATCTCGCCCGGCTTTGACTTAGCGTGTAGCTGCACGCCCTTCAGCTGACAGATACTAAATTGGTTATGCAAACAACAAGCGAATTATGCACCGGGCCATGGAGTTGTGTGTGAGCAACATCTGCCCGCTCACTGACGAGTGGAGATCCATGATCTCCATCCCAGAGCTGTTTCCTCTAAGAAAAAAACAAAGAAAACCCCCAAAACATTCCACTTTCTCACCGCAGTCTCCTTGCTCTCTCCATTTTCCCAGCTGCACCCCCTCGTTTCACCCCACTCCCCCCAGTCAAGAGGCTTGTCACCCGCGCACCTCCCCGGTGTCATGTCTTCCCACCCTCCTCCTCCTCTCTTCCGGAGCCTGTCCGTGGCCCGACAGAGAAAATAGACGCCGCGGAACCGCTTCCGCGCGCCGAAACGGAGAGAGAGAGAGAGCAGGGAAGATAAGACGGGGAGAGTGAAGGGGCGGGAAGGCAGAGAGCAGGAAGAGGCTGGATGCTGAGGAAGCAGAGGTGAGGATGAGGGAGGGAGGGGAGAGGTTAGTCCCAGAGAGACGCGGTGGGGAAACACAGAAAGACGAGGAGAAAGAGATGAGTGATTAAGAAAAACAAGATGAAGGGGGGAGAGCAGAGAGCGCGCAGTTTGGGCTGTGGGGATATGGAACGTCCTCCGGCTAAATTCCTCTGTTCTCTGCCTCTGAGAAGACCAAAACTTTCTCCTTTGCTGGAAACTTTACCGCACCGTGCCCGGGCCTCAGCCGAGCGCCGATTATGACGGGGAATACTAATGTCCTCGGACTGGGAGACGTGGAGATTACGGCCGGACATTAACTCAATGGCTGCCAAAGACGTCTATAGACGTCAATTCAAATACAACCGTTGACTGCCAAAGACGTCTATAGATGTCTTTTATGTTTTTCAACGAGAGTGGCTTGGGGGACGATCTGCTAAAGCTTGTCCGTAAATATCAGGCTTCTAGACAGAGTATGTACTAACAAATTGAAGGATAAAACTTTTGAGGTGTCACTAAAGCCCAAAAAATAGCATCAAAGACACTTTTCTGCTTGAACTGTATCTTTTCACAAAAAGCTTGTTTTCTCCATTTATTGGTCAAAAACTGGTGTTTTTGTTGAAACCAACCTACGTTCTACTGCTGATTACTAAAGAACAGAATAAGGTAGAAACAATTTTTTTTTCCCTGATGAAAGAAGAGAGTCTACTCTTTCTTTTGGTGTGTTCGGTGTTTACATAGTCATAGCACAAACTATTCTTTGGCTCTTGAAACATCAGTCAAAATGCTAAAAAAAACTCAGTATGGGACTCTCTGTTCTGAAAATGGCTGACAATCAATGAGTTAAGCACCTCCCTCTGATGAGGGCGACCCTGCAGAGGCTGATGGGAAATCCACTCCGGCCCGAGCCCGACCCCTGACCCTCACCAGCCTTTATTGCAGTTCACTGACCTTTGATAATCCAGCTCCTCCATTCTCCCCTCTCCATATTCGACTAATGAATAAAACATCGATTAAGCCGAGGCTTTCTGGTCCGACACCGAAGCTCTCCGGGTTGAATATTTCAAGGCGTAGTTAGAGTGTGGTGGTAAAAAGGGGAGCCCGGCGTGGTCAGGCGTTGCCTGGCCGCTCTGATGGACCGCTGTGGGGAAGCCGAAGCTTCTGAGTCACTCATCCACAGCATCCTGAACCTGAATCGGCCCTCAGGAGGAGCTCAGGGCTTAAAGGCCAGCTCCACACGCCGGCCAGACCCCAGCGGCTCGGCTGGACGCCCAGCGGGAGGGTCAGAAGGCCACGCGATCCAGACTCAGCGGAGGAAAAACAGCCCTCCACGCCCAAAGGAACGCAAGCGTGTGGCTCATCCGAGCATCTGAGGGAATTCTTTAAGGATTCAAGGCTTTAGAAACATAAACAATACTCAGAAATATCAAATGGCAGCAAAAGCCAGAGCTGGAAGAAGCTTAAAGACGGAAGTAAGTGGGCTTCGACAAGCCACGTTGGCCCATTCACACACTCCAAAATCAGGTTTTTAATCTATACGGCGTCACAGGGTTTGGGTAAAGGTGCTTTACAGTGCGTTGCATCAGAGGCAGTGTGGGGTTTAGTGTCTTTGCCCGAGGACACCGAGAAAATGAGGAGAAGCCACAGCTTTTCTGGTCTTTTCATCCTGAGCTGGAGCAGGAATCGGGACAGGATTTTTTGCACCGTCTGCTCCCTCGGATTCCGTCTGAGGTGAAATTGCCGCCTTACCGATCCCGCAGAAGAGTCTGGGTGCATTGCACCTGCATCATAAAGGAGGCGCGAATCGATGTGGATCTAATAAGGCGAAATATGTCGATTCATGTTCCGACAGCAGTCAATTAGCCAAACAACAAACCCGACAAAACAGCTCGTTTTGAAATGGCCTTCGCATCGATTCAGCCATAGTTTTTAGTTTTCTAGACTCAAGGTTGTTAGGTTTGCGTAGGTCTGAGTGTGTGTGCGCACCGTGTGGGAGGTTCAGAGAGGCGTGTGGGTTCAACTGAAGCATTATCATCACTTCAGAGGAAAAAAGTCTTCACTCACCGTCTCTCACTCATTCCGGGGCTCCACGTCTGTCTTTCTTCTTCTTCTTATATCATCATTATAGATGAGCCTGCTGCACAGAGCCACCCAGGCTAATGTGAAGTAGGTCATAACAGACTCACTCAGGGCCCAGCATGCCCATACCTGGTCTAGTTTCATCTAATCGTTCACTATTTGTCCTATTTCACGTTCGACTGTGAGCGTCGTTGTTGTTTTTAGTTTCTAGTGTGCAAAAACAAAGTGGATTCTGGTCGGTGTTAAAATCCCTCTGCAGCACGCGGGTGACCCCAAACCCCAAAGAATGATCCTCAGCAGTAAAAAGATCAAGGCGTGTTGCAACAGATGGCGGGGCTTCCTCAGGGCCCCGTTCTCAACTTTATCAAGCCAGTCTGAGATTAAATGAAGAGACAGAAGCAAATGAGAGCTGAAATTCACAGGAGATCTGCAGCGAGTTTGCAGAGTTACTTGGAGTTAACTGCTGTCCAAGTGCTTTGAAAAGCGGGCGCGTATACATTTGGGATCTGGGGGATAAGGTTTTTGAAGTTTCGAAACTATTTGTGGGTATAGTTGGAAAAAACATCCTGAACTTAGACTCCGATTTAACTCAGATTCTTCCATTACATGCGTTTATCACACATTTTCTTTAGAAAAAGCTAGATGGAGCTCAATGATTAGATGGTGATTTCCAACTGAATGGCTATTTTTGTGAAGCCAACACATCAGAGTTGCAACCTCTGGCCAGATGTTGGACGTCAGGTTTGACTTTTGTAAAATGGGCTCCATTTAAATGGATTTTAGCTCCGCCTTCAACACCATCATCCCCCCTCTACTCCAGGACAAGCTCTCCCAGCTGGGTGTGCCTGACCCCACCTGCAGATGGATCACCGACTTCCTATCTGACAGGAGGCAGCATGTGAGGCTGGGAAGCCACACCTCCAACAGCCGGACCATCAGCACTGGATCCCCCCAGGGCTGTGTTCTCTCCCCCCTACTCTTCTCCCTGTACACCAACAGCTGCACCTCCAGCCACCAGTCTGTCAAGCTCCTGAAGTATGCGGATGACACGACCCTCATCGGACTCATCTCAAATGGGGACGAGTCCGCCTACAGGTGGGAGATCGACCGTCTGGTGTCCTGGTGTGCAGCCAACAACCTGGAGCTCAACGCGCTCAAGACAGAGGAGATGGTTGTAGACTTCAGGAAGAACACAGCACCACCTGCTCCCATCACTCTGTGTGGCTCCACAATTGCTTCTGTGGAGTCCTTCTGTTTCCTGGGGATCACAATAACCCAGGACCTCAAGTGGGAGCTGAACATCAGATCCCTCACAAAGAAAGCACAGCAGAGGATGTTCTTCCTGCGGCAGCTGAAGAAGTTCAACCTGCCCAAGGCAATGATGGTGCACTTCTACACAGCCATCATTGAGTCCATCCTCACCTCCTCCATCTCCATCTGGTACGCTGCTGCCACCGCTAAGGACAAGCGCAGACTGCAGCGTATCATTCGCTCAGCCGAGAAGGTGATTGGCTGTGATCTGCCATCCCTTCAGGACCTGTACGCCTCCAGGACTTTAAGGCGTGCAGGAAGGATCATGTCTGATCCTTCTCACCCTGGTCACAAACTCTTTGAAACTCTCCCGTCTGGCAGAAGGTTAAGAACCATCAGGACCAAAACCTCACGCCATAAAGACAGTTTTTATCCAACAGCAACTGGCCTCATCAACAAGACCAGCGACCCCCACATATTCTTCTCCCCCCCCCCTCTACCTCACTAATTTACCCAATGCTCCAGCATTTTCTGGTCTGTCGTTGCAGATCAACATTGCACATTTCAATTGTTAATTTGCACATTCAAATCTATATTTTTAAAGATTGTTAATTTGTACATTCAGATTTATACTTTTAAAGATTGTATTTTTCAGTTTTATCATTCTGCCCTATATCTTTATTTCTACTTTTTATTCTTGCTTCTCATAGAAGCGTTGTGTTGTGCACCAAACACCAAGGCAAATTCCTTGTAAGTCTGAAAACCTACTTGGCAATAAACCTGATTCTGATTCTGAGTCTGATTCTGATAAGGCAAAAATGAGTCAGGTAGCTTGAGTCAGCACAGGTCAAAACAAAGTTTTCTCAGTGTTCATCTTAAAAGGAGAGTAAGTCTTGGATGGACAGATGCTGTATTTATGAGCAGCCATTTCACCTGGTGTTAAATCCCTGTTTGAAAACTCCTCCACCGGGGTCATGTAAAACGCCAAATGGGGGCTCATCTTTTGGAAGGATGGTGTTCTCCATGCTGGAAAACCTCCCAGTTCATTGTTGACCTTGACACAATATTAAATTTAAATTAGATTTATTCAGTCATTTCTGTGGTTACTCGTAATTATTCCAGAATATGACGATTCAACCTGGACAGATCAACATTTGCTAGGGTCCACATATTGTTTACTTATTTTTTCCTATTTGTTGACATCATTCTTCCTTTATATCACATTATAATGAATTTATCTTGTGTCTCTCTCCTTTTGACGTCATCGTTCTTGGTGGTTTTTTCCTCCTCTTTCTGGAGCTGCTCATTAGTTCCACTCGTGTTTCTGCTAATGAAGGAGTCCTCTGTGTATTAATAGTCGTGTCTGTTGCTGAGCTCCTCGCCAGTGCATCTGTTATCTGTGCCCGTTTGACCTTTGCTCCTTCAGTCTGGTCTCCCACCATCATTTCTGGACACTCCAGCTGCCCACAGTTATTGTGTGTCGCTGTCCATATCGTGTCCGTATCTCAATATTTGAGCAACATTTACTTTGATTTTATCTTGCCTGAAACTACACTTAATTTGCAGTGTGTGTGTGTGTGTCATAAACTGAAAAATGCCATCAGATGATGATAAATGTTCCGATAATTAAGTATCTAATTAAAAAAGTGAATACTTAGCAATGGATATTCATTAAATATTAACATTTCTGCCAAAAACACACATTATTCATCCAAAAAACCTCACTTTAAAATCTGTCATTGGGAACAAACGTATAAAACTAGACTATATGTTGTTAAATTTGGATACTTGTAAAAAATATCAATTAATAATTTGTTAGATTTGTATGAAATTGTGTTTTTGGACGATTATACACCTTTAATGACAGGAATTATAGCTCAGAAATGCAGAGAAAATGGGGAAACTGTGCGTTTGGACTGCTCTTGGGGCCTCCTAGTGGAAGTGAAACAAATAAATTACAAACGTCGTGCGCTATTTGTTTTCTTCCCGCCATTCATGGAGTTTGACAGGCACTTAATCTGCTCAGAACCATCTTTTGCTGAACGGGCAGCCATTCAGAGAGATGTATTGTATTCCCCAAGAGTAAATCTCATTGTTGAAGCCCTCAAGCCTCGAACTGGATTTGAGTCAGGTGAAAAAGAGGGCCGGGTCTTTATTTGCTCATCTCTGTCCTCTTCTGAACGTTAGGATAGGTGATATGACAGATATAATGGTGGATTTTGCATCTCATTAGCTCGTAGCATTGAGCATTTGGGTATTTTTCCCCTCTAATATGAACAATTTGCCATAAAACGTGATACAAAGACTAGTTACATCCATCTAAAAGGCATTTTAGGATTTTAATTTTTTCCGATGCAACATTAACTATTTATCGGCTTTTTATGATTTTACGTGACTTTTTGTATCAAAATGTCTTCCATAGAAAAGGAAAACTGTTCAATCTGCCGTTGTATTTCCGCAGAAACATTGACAGTGCTGGAAACTTGCATAACAGGCTCATTACGTAACATGCCATTATCTGGACTGTCATTGTAAAAAAAAAAAAAAAAGAAAACCAGCGGGGTTTCCATCAGAAAAGCTTGGGAATCGTCGTTTGAGGAGATTGTTTCATCGTCCATCACTTGTGCGTAATTACTGAGGAGGAGATCGGGCTCCTCTCAGACGTCTGTGAAGGGCACTGAGCTTAATCTACATTAATGACACTCCGGGACGGGCGTCGGATTGGACACGTTTGCGTTAGACGCTGACCCTGTTCCGGGGACACCGGAACAATCTGAGCAACCCCCGAGGTTGGATTCCAATTTACCTGAGATGGATGATAAATCTGAGCTATTACTAGAGTACACAGTTTAATAGAAGGAATTAAGTAATGCTGTGGGGAACCAAGCGGAGGCAGGATGGATTAACGTCGCCCCGGGAAACAGGCGGCCTAAATTAGGTGGGACATGCTGCATTTGGGGAGGATTGGTCAGGATGAACCCAAAGAGGAGAAAATAGCTCGACTAAAACAAACGGGAGAGGGCTTTTTCTCTTCGTCCGGGTTTGCTTTTATCGGGGCTTTGCGAGCTCCGTCTGACAGCGAATACACGGCTCCTCAGTCCCAGTCGGATTCAGAGCAGCTCCAGAGGGCTCACGGCTGACGTCAGCGACTCTGGAGTGGGTGTTATCAGCTAAAAGTAGATGTGAAATTGGAGATAAGAGTGGAATTAAGAGAACAGTGCTGCTGTGACCTCAGCTTGCCGTAATCATCCCGGAATATTGGTCAATTACCTCCAGTTTTATAACGTTTAAAAAGAAAAGAAGAGATTGAGATTTCTGTACTGTTGAGTTTAACAAATAAACAAATAAAAGGTTACACTTAATTAATTTTCAGGGCCTACAAAAAAATAAAAAAGAGCCTTTGTGGAGAAACTCCAGTTAAACCAGAGCTGTGAAACGGACTGAAAACCAAACAGTTTGTCAGACAATGTCAAGGCTCTTTGAATCTAATCCTGATTCAGGGCTCCTACTTTGGTTTTGAAGTCTCAAAAGTTAGGAAATATATTAAAGGTCTCATTTTGTGCACATGAGATAAATTACAACCTGGATTTGAATGATTATGTATACTTATATAAATACAATTAATCCATTTTAGAAATATCAGGTCATTTTCATGCACACAGACACAATAAAGAAGATGGCTGAAACTCCCTAATGGTCACAAATGATAGCTCAATTTATCAAAATTAAGGCTGGATAGTGGTGAAGCATATTTGAGGAAATTTTAAATAACTGAACACAGTTTAAAATCAAAGAAAATCAACGTGCTTTGGGCAATTTGGACACTTTTTAAAAACTGTTTTCAATATTTTTTAACCAAAATTTTAGGTCAGCTGACAATCCAGAATAGAGGTTTTGTTCCTCCATGATGAGAGCTCCAGATTTGGAAAGAGGGATTGTGGGAGCGTGAGATATGGTTTTCATGGCAGACTTCACTCTTACCTGCCCTCAAAAGTAAAGCTTTGAAAAAAAAACAAGCAGCTCGGGGTGGAAATAGGTGATGAAACACCAGATGAGCTGCCTGAAATAATATACGCCATCGTAAAAAGTAAAGATATTCCGACATTACGGTGATGTTTTTTGGCCGGGCAGGTTGTATACGTGACAGAAGCCACTTTATCTTACAGGGGGAGGACGTTTCTTTATGTTTTATTCAAGGACACGTTCACTTTAGGTAAAAATTGCTCGTGTTATAAACAGTTGGGCGATGGAAAAGCTTTCCAGGCTGCAGCAGCTCAAAGGGAACACATGAGCACCTCGGGGTGGGTTTTCTGAGGGTTTTCTGTTTAGATTTTGTTTAGATGGCTGTTCTTCAGAGTGAGTTACTCTTCTGGGGACTTCCACTGACTGTCTGCGTTGAATGCAACTTAAAGCTTTCACTAAACATATAAGACAACAATAATATGAGCTGATCTTTGCCTAAGGAGACCTCAGGTTCCTGTCTCTTCGGGCTGTGTTCTTCTAAAATCAGCTAACTTTATGAATTTAAAATGACTGGTGTCAGGACACGGAGCGGGTTTACAGATCTCCACCTCCTCAGCACAAAACAGATCATTTTCTTTTGTGCCGGTTGTAAAAGACCAATTTATTACTGCGAAATTCAGTCAATAAATTCCTCTGCCCTCTCTGGCCTTTTCTCCCTCTGCAGAACCCATCACAAAAATGTCATCAAGGGACAGCTTTCAAACCCCTAAACTCTACAGTAAATGAGAATGAGTTAAGCGCCTTATTTTTTTTCCAGGAACCTCTAAATAATTTTTTTCTTGGATTAAATCAGACACTTTTTTTTTTTGCAGGATGGGTTTTTTTTTCTTACCTATGAAATTTACCCTCTCATCCATCAGCCAGGCACTTTTTCAAGGGTTTAAGATTTTGCCTTGTGGCTTCATGAGGTGTGAACTTTTACAGGAAAGTCCAGCAAATGGAGGTAATAGAAGGCAGTAATACGGCATCAGCTCCAGGTCTGATGTGCCACAGTCCCCAGAAGCATCCCAGAAAAGATGGAAGGGAGCCCAGAAGCTGAGAGGAGACAGTTAGTTTTAAAATGTGATTGTTGCTACTTAAAAGTGCAATAATCAGCAAAACAGCCGTAAACCACTTCATTATCCTAGAATAAGACACAAAAAGGCAAACAATTACATAAGTATATTAAAATCTCTAATATCGAGCAGCAGAAATGAGCAGATTTCCCTTTTTTTTAAGTAAAGGATGAGCCTTAAACTCTGGATAAACATTATTAAGGAAAGTATTGCTTTCTCATCACAATGCCGAGTTAAACAATGCAAAAGAACATTTGGAAGAGTGGCCCAGAAACACCCCCTCTCAGAGGTCAGGCCTTATTAGCTTTAGTGTGATTATATAAACAATTCCCACATCAATATCAGTGAGAGTGGGAATCTAATCACAGCAGAAAGCCCTCTATACTCTAAACGTGTTTATTTCACAGCACTAAATTCAGATTAAAGCCAAAGCTGACACTGGTAGTGCTCGTCCTGGTAATATATGGAGAAAACTCCACAACCGATCCTAAAAGAAAAACTCCACTGATCACACCCGTTCTGAACTTATCTGATGGCTCTTTTCGGCAAAATTTCCTGGAAATAAGCGGCCAAACAGAAAGCCTTTTCCTCTGTTTGGATCAGCTGGTGTTTGAACACTGTAAACAACATCTGGAGCAGATTTGTTCTCAAATCTGGGCTCATCTGGACGCTTAATCTCTGATTACACATTTAAACTGCTTATTTATGATTTTCCCTCTTTCTAAAGCAAACAACGTAAGTACAAAACCATCTTTTTCTTAAGGGGAAATGCCCAGATGGTGGCAGAAAGGGCGAGGCTCCCTCTTTCTCTCTGAAGGAGTTTGAGTTAGATTAAAGGAATATCATCACATGGAATAACATTTGCTGCTTAAAACACTGATTAATATTCATCACACAGGGTCTGTGTTGGGTAAGTTACTTTAAAAATGTAATCCGTTACAGTTACAAGTTACCTTGTTTAAAATGTAATTGTAGTGTAACTTTTTCGATTACTTTTAAAAAGTAATGTAACTAATTACTTTTGATTACTTTTTGATTACTTTAGGGTTTTAATGAGTATTAACCCATGATTAATTTTAGCATGTTATTATTAGCTATTGGCCGCAGCTAGTAGTTCAAGGCTAACGTCACGTTAATGATCAGAAACAACGTAAATAAATACGTAAATAAATCGGAGACAAGCGACAGCAGGTCAGTCGTATCCGGATACAACATTTTAGTATCTATACTTTTTTAAGTATCGATACTTTTGACAACCCTAGTCTGAAATGTAGGACATGTCCGTGAAAAAGAGGACGTCTGGTCACCCTACAGTTGGGTAGGCTAGGTAGGCTAAGCTAGGCTAGGTCATAGACATCGATAAACGTTTGTCATGCATCAACACCAAACAGTCAAATATTAGTAAATCAATACGCTTCGTCTATCAGTGAGCTGCATATTTTGCAAAGGTTTTTCTTTATATTTTTTAAAAAATGTAACTAAATTTGTAATTCTTAATATTTTCGGAAGTAACTGTAACTGAATTACATATTTTCTCATTGTAACTGTAACGAATTACAGTTACTCTTTTTTTGTAATTAAATTACGTAACGTCGTTACATGTAATCCGTTACTCCCCAACACTGCACAGGGTTAGATTTGAATATTTTGCCAATCAAAAGTTGATAACCAGCAGAAAGACGCCTCACCCTGTCCATTGCTGTCCAAATACTTTTGAAAAAGTGAAAAACATTCATCTTAACGTCCCCGAACGCGGAAAAAAAAATGGACTGTCGCCGGCCAAAACGCTGCATATTTCATGGGCGTCGAAGCCAAAAACAAGATGGCTGTTTTAGATATGTCAAAAATTCAGAGGCTTCCTCTCAGCCATGAAGACATGGGAGGCTAGAGCCGACGCAGGACGCAGAAGGTTCAACACACGCGGCTGAGCGTGTAAGAGTGTTTCCGTGTCTCTGTCAGGATCTTTATCCACACTTGAACAACACGAGCGAGGCATTTTTAATCCTCTGTAACATTTGTGGACGTTAAACGTCTCTAACAGAGGACAAAGCTGAAGCGGGGAGGTGTTTTGTACGTCTAATAAGCCCTGCGTGGTGGAGATATTCACCATTAAAGGGAGAGAAGGCGCGTTGGGTTTTTGTGTTTTCCGTCTCCAAACCGGAGCCAAAGGGCCATTTGGCTCTTTTTTTGGGGAGCAGCCCCCTTAAACAAGCTGCTGGTGAAGCCTCCAGGACTCTGAGTGAGGTTGTGATTCTAAAAAAAACTATTTTGGCGCATCCAAAGAGCTGACACGATGAGGAAAAAGCACCTGGGACGATTTTTGTGAGAAACACACCGACTCCGAGGGGGGCTAAATCTCAATCCTCTTTCAGGAGTGACATTTATCTCAAAGCGGTGATGAGACCGGGGCTGAAAAACAGCCCGTAAAGCGTGATGTGTGGAGTTTTGGCTCCGCCGTAAATGAGCCGTCCTGTCAGAGAGCCCGTCGCGGGCAGACGGAGGAGGCGGTAAAGAGGACAAGCCCGGACAGCTCCGGAAACATCCACAGCTTACACAGACACGTGGAAATCTAATACCTCCTCTGGAAGTGGTGGAGATGTTTCGGGGGGGGGGGGGGGGTGTATTTGGACAAAGACGAATGTGTTTCTAACAGATCCACAAGAAGAAAACCGCACAGGAAATCAAATGATAGACTTAGCTCCCTTTTATCCCTTCCACTGAGCACTAGACTTCGATATATGAGAAATAGGTCCCTTTTACATCTACTTTACAGGTTTGAAAAACAAGTGTGAGGCATGAGGCTGCAGCCCAGCTATGAGTTTCTTCTCCAGATATCCACTAAACCGATACAAAGACACATAAGGATGATAAATCTGATTATATTTTTAGATTTTGGGATGTGTGGGACCCCTGTTATATACTGGGCCCATAGTCCCTTCATTGCTTCCTGTGGGAAGTTAATAAGACTTTACTGCTTGGTATGATATAAATATCTACTATTTTAAAGAATAACTGCTTCATGTTTGATTGAATAATTCGGCATATTTACGTTTGAACTATTTCTCTGCTCATTTGCAAGAATGCTTTCAGTTTGTCTTCAGCCAAGGTCTCGACGATATACGGAGAAATATTGTGAAGATGCATCGTAGTTATTTCAGGCCAAAGCTGCTGAGGCTGAAATTAAGGACAATCTAAATTTACACCCTTTATGGATGATTTGCATCACTTATAGACAGAAAACTCAGAGAGATCAAAGGTAATTACTGCATCGATTGCTTGATTTATTGCTCAAGATTTACGACGAGCGTGGTAAAGAGTAACAGCTCTGGTGACATGATAACGTATACACCGGAGATCTACGGCCAGAGACTCCAACCGGACCGCGTCTTCCCCAACGTTCATTATGAAAGCGCTCATAATGAGCACCAAATCAGAATGGGGTATAAATTAAAGGGAGTTTTGTGCTTTTTATTAGCAGAAAATACAAACAAGCTGTAAATTTCCTGACGTACGACACAGTTTAAAGTGTTTGGGGAAAAAATGGCTAAAAGCAAGCGCTGTTAGCTAATTTAATTTAAAATCAAAGTGCTTTTTTTTCAATAGTTAAACAGCTGGAGGTCTGTTAAAAGGTCATTATCCCATTCAAAGTGTGGCAAATCTCAAATCTGTTCAGACAACCCTTATTTGACCTGAACAATGCAGAATGAACAACATAAAGGAGAAAAAAAAGGATAATACTGAGAAAATCTGAGCGAGGAACTCCCCCAAAGAAGGTCTAAATAGTGTCAGAGTGTTATTTCATTCATAAAGGTCATTATTTATGAGAAAAAAACACATGAATCAATAATCAGATGCAATCCCATTAAATTTAAATATTCTGGAGGAGATTAAAAAAGAAAGTGGGAAAATATTTAACCAGCAAACTTCCAGAAGTCCCTGGAGAATCATAGAAATGTGCTCCCCCCTGTCACTGAAGGTTTTAATCTGCAGGAAGGCGTTTTTATTAGAAAACAAACCCCAGCCAGCCTGAGGTTCCTTGTGTTTGGATCGGAGCCCTTTGGGCTGACAGATGAAGCGTGTCTCCTTCTCCGGAGCTGCAGACAGCCCGGCCTGACCTCCAGGAGCATCCGTTTGTAGAACATTGTGTTAGAGATCCTCTTGGGATCTGAGACCGGAGCTCTGGAGCTAATAGGTACAGATATCCATTTTCTTTGCTGCTCGCACTTTCTTCCTCATTCCACTGCGCTGCAAAAAGTGTCCGCCTCCAAAGGCTCTCCACTGGCTGCCAGGGTTTCTAATGGAGTCAAAAACCAGCACTGCAGTCAGAGAAGAGCCTGTTGGGAGGCGTAACCGTGCCAAACAGATCGGAATGGGAAACTCTGTTGGCTTGATTTTACAAACTGAGATTCAGTAGCACTTTGTTGATTTTACTGTGATGAGATATACGCCATTTTCACAGATGAATACAAACAGAATCCGTTCTTTATGTCTCGTCTTTTAACCGGATGGTTTTACCACCCTGGCTGCAGTCTCTGTCTGCGGTCTTCATGAAAACATGGCCCACTCTCGTCCTTTTTAAGCCACGAGTCACCCAAATATCAGGCTGAACGTTGCATATTTCTAAACTGGAAGTCAGAAATAGAAAAGAGTAGCTTCTAGATAAGATCACCCAAAGTAATTCTTCTTCCTGCCACCACTTCGGAAACCATTGCAGTTAAAGCTGTGGCTGTTTGAAGGTCTGTTAGCTTAAGTCATAATGTGTCTCTTCGACCACTTTGTGTGAATGCAACATCTTAACAACTTCACCTTTTGATAGTTGTGATGCTGAGCCCTGACTGTATATATATATTACATAACGCTCCCCGTCTATAATGCACCAACAGCCACGAAACACCCCGTAATGAAGAAATGTTCCATCTAAGAGTAGAGCTGCATGTCAAACCCTGATTGTGAGCCCAGAGCTGGATCTCAGTGTGCTAAAACACATTCCGGGGCTTTTTGTCACTTTCATGGAAAATGAAATGTGACCGTCTGACAAAATCTCCCATGTTTACATGAATCCATCCCAAAAAAATGGAGACCATGTGGCTCAGATTTGATTCCATATTAAGATATTTTCTTTTGATAAAGTTGGGAACTATTGGAGAAGATGATGGGACTCTCTGTGAAAGCATCCAGGTATAGTAAAACAACAAAACCCATCGATGGAGGCATGGGTTGGCGAATCTTTCAAAAACATTCTTTAGCCTCTACGGGTCAGTAGACTGGACGGTCAGAGAAGTCAAACGGCTGCCCTGACCTCCGGCTCCCGGAAAGTTTCAGCTTCAGTTTGACTCTTCCGGTTCCAGGGCCGAGTCCCTGGGTCTTATTAACGCGGACATTTTTTGCAGCGTTCTCCCCCCCCCTCAGCAGAAAGAGCCTCAGACGAGAGCAGGCTTCTGGGGGAATGACTGACGGCTCCCAGCAGCCAATCAGAGCGCGGATGCTGCGCGCATCTCGCCGGCTCCTCTCGCGCTATTGGCCGTGGTGGGGAGGGTCTGGGTTGGTGCTGATATTAATGACTGCTGAGCAGACGGAGGCGCATCTCTGTGCTCCGCCTGGCACCTGATCCAAGGGAGAGAGATGCGTCCCGAACAGCCGCGGTGAGGACGCCGGGGACGCACGAAATCCGCCTTCTCACGCGCATCTGGACTGTTGTCTTTCCCCCCTTTGCTTTTTTCTTTCTTTGATCTGATGAAGAATGGCTGAGGAGAGTGGCTGAACTGGTTTTTTAGCTGCGGGAGACGGCCACACATTTGTTGACGGGCTTTATGTTGCGCGCGGGGGCTCTCTCTCTCTCGCGCTCTTTTATCGGAATATAGGAACGCCGCAGCTCCTCGCGCAGCGATGATGACATCGGGTAAGTTTCGTCTGCTTATTTGGGATAAATTGTTCACTGTCGTTTCGTCCGTTTTGCGCGATTCCGTCCGCGCGAGGCATTTTCCAAGTTGGGGGAAAAACGCCTAAATGCGCTGACTGTGGGGACGTGTTCCAGGACAGGGGGGGGGGGCTTTTTAGGCTTTTCCTCTCTTTAAACGGTGTGATTGATCAGATCAGAGGCGGGAATGGGAAAATAATTGGGCTTGTGGCCGGCCTCGGACCCTCGCTGGACGTGGACACGCGCTTTGGCGCAGCCGGGCAGGATGCGCCGGAACCGGAGCGGATTCCGCCTGCGCGCGCGGGCAAAAGCGGCCAAATCAACCACGGACGCGCGCAAAAAGGACGCGCGTGCGCGTGTCAGATGACGGGACTGGCAGAATCCGTGTCCTGGGGTCCTGCTTAGTGAGCGCGCGCACCAGACACGTCTCGAAGAAATCCACAGAATGGTGGCCACCCCCCCCCCCCCAGCCCCCCCCCCCCCCCCTCTCCCCCCCCTCCCTCCTCCTCCTCTTCCTCCTCCTCCTCCTCCTCTTTCTCTCCCGTTAAAACCTTCCTGTTGCAACACAGAAGTTGCTACCTACACATGCCTCCAAAGTACATTTCACATTTCACATTTACCACACAGCACAATCCCCCCCCC
>CAJRST010011113.1:13491327-13534968 GCA_907169785.1 Menidia menidia | reverse complement strand
ACACACACACACACACACACACACACACACACACACACACACACAACTCCCCTGTGGCCACTGAGGTGGAAACAGCATGGGTGATGAAATGAAATCATTTCTCTTTTTTCTTGTCCCCGCGTCTCGCTGCCGCCGTCACACTCCTTCCCTTGATTCTTTCCATTTCATCCCCCGTCTCTTTTGACTGTTCCCCATGATGTGGCGCCTGATCTCTTAGGCCCGAAATATCACAAGCACCATCAAACCCATCTGTTCAGTAAAAGGCAGCCGCATACGACAAATTACATGGTACACTTCAACAGCAGAGTACAAGAGACACTGCATTAAAAAAAGAGGAGGGGTCTGATTCTAAAGCAAGAGGCCGCGCAATAGATACATAGATAACTGACCAAATATGATAAGTCACTGCTAAATCACCATCGGGCGGCTCCAAGTTTGAACACGCTGAAGGATAAATGAATAAATAATTCTAATGTAGAAAGACTGAAAGAAGGACGGACGATCAAAAGCACTGGATATGTTGAATTACTGTCGGTTTTTTCAGCCATTAGATTAATTCTGCATCATTACTTGGCCAAAAATAAAACCACCCAAATTTCCGGGAAGTAGATAATAAAAAGGATCCTCTTAAAGACACTTAATGGCTCTTCAGTCAATGTCACAGAAACAAATCATTAAAAAAAGGGAAAAATCTCAACCAATTTTTTATCCAGACAACTTCAAAAGAACCCTGTTTATGAATTAATTGGGAGGATTTTTCTCTGTCTGGGATGCTTTTGAATGGAAAATAAATACTTGTGATATCCAGCCTTTGAGTGCAGTTTTAATATGTGCTCCGACTGTTTTTGGGGGGATAATTTAACTACGCGCCTAATTGTGGTGGGCTCCCTAAAATAGCTGTTTATTGACTGCACAGTAATTCATCCAGTTGCCATATTGAGCAGGTACGAGTGAGATATTCACACGGGATATTGGGTTTTTGGAAAAGGTCACGAGAAGCATTCAAACTGCAGTTTGCATAAGAAACCGGCTGACTGGTCTACCTGAGAGAGCTGATGCACGCTGATGACTCACAAACTAAGAGATAAGAGAGGAGATGCTTCGTTTGCATGCAAAACCTCGTAGTTCGACTGGCCGCCTGTTTACTTGTTGCCATAGTGACTGACATATTTCAGTGGCTTTAAGCAGCTTCCCCCCCAAAGGCCAGTACTTAAGCCTGAGGATATCTGCCATTTAAGAATCTTAATAAAGCTTTCTCTTTAACCAATAATAGACTCGCACTGCCAACATCAAATGAATGACATATTGCAAGGGCACATGTGGTACATCCCTAAAATGAAGTCTAGAAGGTCAAGCTGATATGAATCCATTGTTCTCTGTCTAGAAGGGGGCATGTATAAATGTCAACATGCATCAGTGTGCCTATAACAAATGTCAGTATGCCCAAATCCCTTTCCCATGACCACCTCTATTGTTGTGTAATACTCACCGCTCTTCCCTTTGTCTCCTTTGTCTTTCACAGGTAGGAATGGACTGGGCTTTGGACTCTGGAAACTGACGGCCACTGAGGACCTTCATCTATAAGGACAAAAACGGACCTTTTCCTGGATGCTAATTAAAGTCTTTAATAGGAGGCTTCTTAGGTGTGAAACTGGTACATGCTTCCCCTCCCCCAGCGTCTTTTTGGGTCTGCATCCTTGGCCCCAAACGCTCAAACGGGTGGGAAGTATTGAGTGATTGGTCATTACATTCAAGGGCGCCCACATAGTGAGACAAATAAACCCAAGGGAGCCCAGTGGTGGTGGAGGAGGGTGTGGTAGAGGAAGTAGTGAGTCAGTCGCCTCTGCAGCTGCAGCAAATGATTCATCATTTGTGAAGATACAGCTCAGATCTCTGCATCTCCAGAGGACTTAAAAAAAGAAAAAAGAAGAAAAACTCATTGGAGGGAATCAATCCAATATGAAGGACGCGTCATTTGTGGATTGTCTCTTTGTGGGCCTCATGGCCTCTTTTGTTGTGGCCACTGAGGTGAGGCCTGACTGCCCAAAGCTCTGCATATGTGAAATCAGACCCTGGTTTTCTCCCAATTCAGTGTACATGGAGGTCCAGACGGTCGACTGTAATGATTTGGGACTGTTCAGCCTTCCAGAAAGATTACCATTGGGCACACAAGTGCTATTACTTCAAACAAACAATGTTGCCAAGATTGACAAACCTTTGGATTACCTGGCCAATATCACAGAAATAGATATTTCGCAAAACAACTTGTCATCCATCAGCGACATCCATCTGGGCAATCTTTCTCAGCTGGTATCCCTTCATATGGAGGAGAACTGGATGCGCGAGCTGCCTGAAAGGTGTCTGTCGGACGTGCCCAACCTCCAGGAGCTCTACATGAATCACAACCTCATCTCGTTCATTTCCTCACAGGCTTTCCACGGCCTGAGCAACCTGGTGCGGCTCCACCTCAACTCCAACAAGCTGACGGTTATCAAGAGAGAGTGGTTTGAACCCATGCCAAACCTGGAGATCCTCATGATTGGCGAAAATCCAGTTCTGTCCATCGATAACATGAACTTTAAGCCTCTCAGAAACCTCCGCAGTCTTGTTCTGACCAGAATGAACCTGTCTCAACTGCCGGATAACGCGCTGGCTGGCCTCGACAACTTGGAGAGCATCTCTTTTTATGATAATATTTTCTCTGAGGTGCCTCATGCCGCCCTAAGAATTTCTAAAAGTCTTAAGTTTTTGGATCTTAACAAAAACCCGATTTCCAGGATACAGAGAGGGGACTTTGTGGATATGCTTCACCTGAAGGAACTGGGAATAAATAGCATGCCAGAACTAGTGTCCATTGACAGCTTTGCCCTCAACAATCTTCCCGAGCTGACCAAAATTGAAGCTACCAACAATCCTAAACTCTCCTACATCCACCCTAATGCGTTTTACAAGCTCCCCCGGTTGGAGACCCTCATGCTGAACGGCAACGCTCTGAGCGCCCTCCATAGGATTACCGTGGAATCTCTGCCGAATCTCAGAGAGGTCAGCATGCACAGCAACCCCATCCGCTGCGACTGCGTCGTTCGCTGGATGAACATGAACAAAACCAACATTCGCTTCATGGAGCCCGATTCGCTGTACTGCGTAGAGCCCCCGGAGTACGAGGGCCAGCACGTCCGGCAGGTGCACTTCAGGGAGATGATGGAGATTTGTCTGCCTCTGATATCACCGGAAAGCATGCCTAACCACATTAAAGCGCAGAACGGGAGCTCTGTTTCACTGCACTGTCGGGCCTTTGCCGAACCGGAGCCCGACATCTACTGGATCACCCCGTCTGGCACCAGGGTCTTGCCCAACACGGTGTCCGACAAGTTCTACATGCACCCAGAGGGAACCTTCGACATCTACGACATCACGGAAAAGGAAGCTGGCGTCTACACGTGCGTGGCCCATAACCTGGTTGGAGCGGATCTTAAAACAGTCTCAGTGGAGGTGGACGGATATTTTCCCCAGCCGACGAATAAGTCTCTGAGAGTTACAGTCAAATCGGTGGAGACGAATTCCATTCTGGTCTCCTGGAAGGCGGGCCCCGGCACCCTGGCGCCAAACATTAAATGGTACACCGTATCAGACGCCAACCATCCCACCACAGCATCAACCACCAGGTTCCCCTCAGACGTCCGGGTTTACAACCTCACCCATCTCAGCCCCGCCACTCAGTACAAAATATGTGTGGATATCCGCAGCATCCACTACAACCATGACACCAAATGCGTCAATGTCACCACTAAGGGATTAGAGCTGGCAGCCAAGGACGCAGAAAAATGGGATGCAGCAGTAATAACTGCCTTCGGAGTGCTCTTGGCTGTGATTTCAGTGGCCTGTCTGTTTACTTATGCGTCTCTGAGGAACCACCACACTTTTGGGGATATAAGGAAATGCGACTCCAAGGCTTTGCTGACACCAGTGGAAGCCGCTGGCGTGCACGCTTCTCTCTTCACCAAGCTGTGGGTTTCGGGTAAGGGACTGCCGAACGGAGTGGAAGTCAAAGCCACAGTCATAAACGTATCTGACAATGCTTTTTAAGATGCTCCGCTGTGTAGAGCACCTCACGCCAACTACAGCTAAGGGACAAGGCCGCAGGCGAGGGGTGAACCATGTACTGTTTTCAAAGGCTCGCCAATTGCTGATCCCCAGCTCAGATAAACTGGCACATCTGTTTTCAGACGGGGATGGAACACTTTGAACTGGATTACATGCCATCCCGTTGGAAGTGGTGGCTCTGTAACATCACACCAAGCCAACATCAACAGGAAGGGGCGTTTACTGCAAAAAGACACAACACAGTACCAATCATCCAGAAAGGCTGGCAGAGAAATGGAAGCGAAGACGGTGATGGTGGTCAACTCTCTTGTAATTGACTGTTAAATGTGTTCAGAGTTGTGGAACTGTCCGTGTGGTCCCAAGCAATACCGTCTGTGCTTTGTCAAACATCCATAGACGAGTTAGAGAATCAGTAATAACACCTGTCTATTATGGGAAGGGAGATTTAGTAGAGTAGACAAATAACAGTGACTATGGTGTAAGCCTTTTGATGAACTATACCCCCCTTTTTTTCTATTTAAAAATGGACTCTTAATTTTTCTTGGAAATATTGTTATATATTCTATTATGTTGATGTAATGACAAATCCTCTGTGTGTGAACAGTTTAAATGGGTTTTAAATTACAGCAAGGAGCAGGCTACTTTTGATTACAGCATCACATTAAGCTTAATGAAATTCAGCAACAAAATGGGTATCTAGAGAGGAAATTTGCTAAATGGCTGTTTATGCTTTGTAGTTCTCACTAGGAAAAATGCAGATACATTTGACTAAAACTAATATAAGAGGCTGATTAAGACGGAGGTGAGTGATGTATTGTCTCTTCAAGAAATGGTTTGTTATACCCTGGTAAGTGCCTACAACAAGAACTACGAGAAGTGAGGAGAAAAGGAACTGAGGAAATTTGTCAGCCACAGCAAAACAGTCACGATACTGCAAATACACACAAGCTATAATCCAATACGTTAAGTGAAAATAATTTCTCAGTATTTTTGGCATACCTATTTTAAGAAAACATTTTGTTATTGCTTTGAGTGTGAAGTTAAAAAGCCATTTTTATATTAACTGTACTATATGTGATCAGTGGGCACAACAGACTAATTAAGAAAAGCGCTAAGAAAAAAATAAATGTCATTGTTTCTTTTACAAGCAGTCGTCTAGTTCATTTTGTTTTCTGCTCTTTGATCCTAATAGCATTAGCAAACACCTTTAAGCCATTGCTTTGTGACTCAAGGGCCTAAAACTGACAGGTTGCTTATGAAAAAATTATGCTGGTTGTTGGTTTCTGAATCATTCCCATTAATTTCACATCATATAACAACCCAGACGTTGTGTTTTTACCAGAGTATTGATAATTACCGAGTAGCACAGAGCAGGAAACTCTCTTGAGTCAGACTACCGGAGGAAAAATCTGGAGACTTCTGCCGAAGACTCGTCCTGACCCTTAAAGAAGAGGAGGAAAAAAAACAGCAACAGAAGAACAGAACTCATTAGCCGCCTCATTAAGAACATGTTCGTCCTTCAGCCGCTCTGAATAAAGTGGCTGCGCTGCGGCTCCAGCTGCTGCTGCTCGCACTTAGACGGGGACACGGCGTCCCTTTGACACGGAGATAAAGTACAGGACGGGAAAGTCACGCCGAGCGGGATGGAGCCCAGTCCCGGCTCCAGGACTCACATTTTATTTGTCTTACTGAATTATCCAGCACACTGAGCATTTCACATGAGAAAGCCGAGCATGATGAATGGCTGTCAGAGGCAGAGTGACATGGCGGATTTATCAAACGGAGCCGAACGCTCATACATCAGGCCCAGCCTTCAGCACCACGGACAGAGGCTTTTAAAGCCCAGCCATTCGTCAAAGACAAAGAGAGTTAAAATATGACACGCCGAGCTCCTTAGGTAACGCTTAGGTTGGACCGGGTCTGCATCTTTTGCAAGAGCAGCTGCAAATATATATCCACAAACCGGCCTGGCGAAGCTAAAATCCAGGTTTTTAACGGAGAAAACGTGTTGCATCTCTCGGCGACAGTGACGATTCAAAGAAAACAGCCACATAAGAATCAACCCACCTTCTGTTATCAGAGGTGTTGAAGTGTCAGTGGCTCTAAGCGAATCGTCAAAAAGACCCAAACATGGCAGCCAGAACGGAGTCTAAATGAGTTCACAGGCCTTGCGTGTTGTTGAGCCCAGAGCTGCTCATCGGTATCAGCCACAACGCCCTCGTTTCATCATTTTTTCCCCCCACAAGTCATGATTTGATTACATACATGACTGGATCAGCTGAATGTTATCCTGATTGTCATTCTCCTGCCGTCTGTCCCGATCCCACACGTTTCCACCACCTCGGCTTCTCTTTACAGGCGGCCGTTTACCCGCCGCCTCCATCCACAGCCACCGCAATTTTCCGAAAAATCAATAGGCTTATTCTGCCTGCATTTGTAAATTCAAAGCACCTATATAAGGGAAAAAACAACCCTCTGGGTTTATTTAACTGAAATCCCATATGAAAAGAGCCAGTGAGCTGTCACCATTTAATCCGGAGCGAGGAAGGAGAAATAATGTTTCTCGCTGAATCCTCAAATATTTCAAATATTAAAAGCACCTTGTTCTATTCAGAAAATCCATCTGCACTGTGACAGATATTAAACCATTCTTTGTAAAGGCTTATAGATGAGGGCTGCTGCCGGTTATGTGTTAATTTTAATTTTCTGAGGATCACTGTCGGGCGGCCTGAGATTTCATGGTGAAGCTTTCTGTGTGTCCAAATGTGGAGTTCTTTTATTTTCACCTTGAGACAATCAATAGGTCAGCAACTAGCAAGTCATCTTCCTATAATTAACTCATTCAAATCTGAAAGCCAATTTAAATTTGATAAATTAGTCAATTTATTCAGATCTGCTCTTTAGTCATTATGCATACAGGCTCCAATTTCCTGTAGAAAAAGTGTGTATGATTAAACACTTTCTGTGTTATAGCTTTCCAAAAAGCTCATATTCAGACCAGATTGAATAATAATCTCTTTTTTGAAGACAAAAATATTGAATTTCCCTTCTATCCCAAATAGGATCAAATGAAAGCTCCGGCTTCTTGCGGGCTGCAGAAAGTCTGCTGCAGGCACTTTTATATGTTTGAATTATCACGTTATTAAAGTTACAAACCTCCACATAAGCAGGCCAGTGCACCTACAGGCAGCCACATTCCACCGAGAAGTGAAAATGTCAACATGCATTTACAATCCTGCTGCTTACGCCGTATTTAATGCCGGCGCTTGCTTTTGAGGGGCTTTTAAAGGCAGGAACGAGCGGATGACCTATGGAGAGCAATGACAAAGCTCTGATTGCTTTCAGGAAAATGAATTTGACTTTGGAGTCATGTGAAGTAGTTCTTTGTTATCATGGTGACCTTTTATTAATTAAAACAACAGTTTTGCTGCTGCAGTGTAATTTGTTTTGTGTCTCTGTCTTTTCAGTGTGTTTAGACTCAAAGTGATATAAAGACCACTGAAAGATAAACGTTTTATTCTATCACTAGTGCCCTTTATTCCAGGTTGCTGGATGGGAAATGGGGGCAGAGAGGGAGCGGCCTGAACAGGGAAATGGAGCTTTGGCTGTGGTTTTTCTGAAGAAACTGAGATAGTATATTGCAGTAAATCTAGTCCGACCCGTCCCGGCACAAGCAGTCAAAAGCAATTTCCAGCGTTTGTGTGTGCGTTTGCATTTATTTCTGCTCTGTCACAGCTCTTCCTGTTTGCTTTTCCATTTCCGTCCCCTCTGAAAGGGAGGCCATTTATTTCCAGGCATTGCAATTAAAGTTAAGGTACATCAGCATGCAAACACACATCTGCAAACACGCAACCTTAAGATGGCGGGGGGGAAAAAACTCATTTTAAAGTAACTGAATGTGTGGTACAGATTAGAGGATTCCTCAGGTTTTCGCCCAAAATCTGATGATTTATGAACTTTGTATGCTAACTCTTGTAAATCACTTCGTAATTATTTGCAAGATCCCCTAAAAAAAACAAAAGCATCACAATGTGAAATTTATAAAGATCAAATTGAATTAATTCAATTAAAAATGTATTTGATTTGGGGATGTTTAGGAGGCAACCAGCTGCAGTAAAGAGGATTGATAAAACAAAAAATCAAAATTCAACACGTCAGGAGGAAGATTAAAACTTAACAGAAACCAGGAAGGCAGCACAAGTTGCTCCTTTATTAAAGATTCCCCGAACAGCCCTCTGAATACACATTTCTGTTCAAACACATGAAGTTAAAGAAAAACAACAAAAGCAAACAAATCCAACACAAAGTAATGAATAACATTTGAAATATATTTGCCCGTATTAGGCAGTATATCTGTTTATATATGACTAATGCTTGACAGTTAAACTTATTGAAGGGGTTTAAATTATATTAAACCACACATGTCAAAATGAATTTGTTCGGCTAAACTGCTTCCGATTAAAAACCCACAAAAATGTGTCTTTTAAAAGAATAATGACTCGGAGGGGGAAACTGAAGGCTTTTTTTCTGGCTGATAAATACACAATCTCAGGTTTTGCCGAGGCTGCTGTAAAAAACATCAACCCTGGATTGAATGTTGGAATGATATGACTCCACAGAGAGCTTTTCCACTAATTGGAAGACTCGTTTGAAGCAGATGATTGGTTTCCCGGGCTGCTGATTGATTACCGCCTCCCTTTGTCTCGCTGCAGTTTCCTGTATGAAGCCGTCTGTGCCGGAGCCGGATCGATGCGGAAACTAATGACTTATTCCCATGCATGTGCTCGCATTAATGATGGATAGGCTGAGGATGGGAAGGGGAGAAAGAATGGAGCACGCTCATAACAAGCACACCGGTTAGGACATGGGGGAACATCCTTTTTTTTCCTTAGGTGGGTTTTTGCAAAGACTGGTGTTCCTCTGGGCATGTGCCATGGCTCCCGTCAGATTCATTAGCACTACAGAGGCCATCGACACACACAGTAGCCCTCGTTAATCACTGCCAAACATTACAGTCCTGTTGTGAAATGGCGGAAGAGCCACCTACGGATACATTCCCCGTGTAAGTTCGGCCTTTTTTTACAGCAGTCCAGGCAACCATGGCTCAGATCCACCCGTTAAAGGACCGCCCGTGGACGGGCTCTCCATCGAGCAGATGGGAGGCTGGAAGAAGAGTTAGCTAATGGTTTTTAATGCTGCTGACAGCAGAGCTTTGAAGCTAAAGCAGCCCCGGTGTCCTTAAATTTGTAGAAACGTATAGTGAGTTTGGAAGTAATGAATAAACAGATTTTCCATTTGGAAGCGCGTGTGTAAAAGCCGGTTCACGCTGGTCACTGCGGCGCCCAAATTGAAAGATTGCCCACAACAAATGTCGCAATTATTCATTTAAGCTGAGAAGCGTTTCAGAGGCGGATGTAGAAATAATAATTTAACCTCTGGGAGTTTGGCTTTTTAGTGCTTTATGTGCATTATGCGTGTCTTTTCTGATTCCGTATGCTGATTGTAATCAAGCGGGATTGCTCTGTTAAGAATAGAAAAACAAAGACAAATGGAGAAAATGTTTGCTCAGACTCTGTTGTGTCAACCGCCTCATCCCTTCTGTCATCCTACAAGAAAATAGCATTCCTCTTTTCAGCAATCACAGCAAACCTCAAATTGCAGCTTTTCAGACAGCAGAGAACGAAATGAGGCTGTTTGAATCTCACTGGTAAAAAAAAAAACAGGAGAGGGAGAAAAGGAAGAAATGTCAATGATGTTGAGAAAGCAGTAAAAAGAAAAAACATCAAAGGATAGATTTGTTTTCAGATTGCTGGTTTTGTGATTTGGGGCTTCTGTTGACGAGCGTGTGAGGTGTTAAGACTGGCTGCCAGTAATGAGACCAAAAAGAAAGAAAGAAAGAAAGAACGGGATTCTGTCACACTGAACAAAGCAGGTGAAATGTGCTGTGCATGTGTGTTTATCTCATCTGCCTTTAGGATAAGCGCCGACACGCTGATTAATTCCCCTCCATCTATCTTGGTGCTTCAGCGTTGGGTTAAAGGTTTGATTTGTTGATATTGAGGGAATTGATGAGGAAATAATGAGCCTGACAATAAGAGACGCCGGCCTCACAGCAGAGTGGGCAACGGCAACATTGACCCACAGCACAAAATGTGCAGAACTCACAACAAGGCTTTGAAAATGATTAAACCCCTGTTGAATTACAGAGGAACTGGGTTTTCTCTGAGTGATGCTCCAATAAAAACAAACACCTTGAGTCTATAAACCAGTAATAGATGACATTTTAGCAACACTGAACGATTATAAGACATGTCATGGATTTACCATAATTTGTTTGCCATTAAACTGTTAAAAAGTGAACTATAAACAACACGGTTTCCTGAAAGCAGGTAGGAGGACCTGTAGGGGTCCTGACCTCATGGCACAGATCCAGGTTTGAGTTTGGAACAACTTCCTGTTTTTTACATGCTATTTGTTAAGACCAGGCCTAAACTACATTACATAATACATTATAACATGTTGAAATACATGGCTTTAGGCTTGTATCGCCCTAAATGCAGGCACTGTGCACACAATCCACTTTTCTTATGTTTCTACATCTACTACTTGTGCATGTAGTTTAAAGTAGTTGTGCATCTCCTTAAATTCTGAGATAAAAACTGAAAAGAAAGAGTCTGACAGCAAAATACCAAAGAAAAAATACATGTGTGGGTGGTTCATACAATTCAGAAGAATTAGGACAAAGTGCAAACAGTGTATTTTCACCACCTCATATTGACAAATGCTATGATTAATTGGTACTTTTGCAGAGTGAAGTGAAAGATACTGACATGCAAAGCTTTGTTCTTCATCAAACTAAGCTAAAGCAGCTCTCAGGTTTTATAAACCAGTCCTAAATCTTCCCTTTAATGAAGTCCAGCTAATCAGGATAAACCACAACAAACACTGTTCATTCTGCATGAAGCTTCCCGTGCTAACACAGGGAAGAATCTGTTATTTGTGCTAATGTGGCCATAGAGAACCAGCACAGTTTTCTCAGCAGAAGATGATTTGGTGTAAGCTGAAATCCAAAAAGAAGGAACTTTAGCAGCTTGAAACGTGACAAAAACCTTCAGATAATATTTACAAACAGGTCAAATATGAACAAGAAGACCTCCTCCACCTGACGATACAAGTGATGCAGAAATCAGGGACATTACAGCACACTGTAGTTAATCTGGAATTTCAAATGCACAAACACACACATATAACTTGCATGTCCTGCAATTTGCCATCTTTAAGCGTCTCAAAGCAAAACAAAGTAAAAGCATCTCAATCTCTGCACGTTTCGCTACATTTAAAAAAAGTGTGTGCATGTATCACATCTGCAGCTTTGTTGCATCCGAGTGCTGAAAGGTTTCTGATCTACAAACATTTCTTTTCCTCTTCCCATGCAGCTCATGAATCAGACACTTGAAATGAGGCTTTTCAGCCAGAGGAGCCGTGGGCTCCCGCTGATTTGACCGACTTTACGGAAAATGTGTCACTTCTTGTTCCTATAAGTTGATATAATTGCTATGCTGTCGCCACGCTGACAACCTGAGCACTCATTTTCCCTATATGGGATCATAAAGAGGCAGCCTGGAAGAGAAGGAACGCCTCCCCCTCGACACCCGGAGTCCTCCACTGAGACCAAAGCAGGAGCTCTCCAATTTAAACCACAGGAAGGACGGCCAACCAACCAGTTGTTAAGGTATTTTAAACCTGTTTAAAAAGAAATTCTGCTGTTTGAGACTCATGCAATCATTTGTGCTTTAAATATTTTACCCATATGTTAAAAAACTAGTGGTAAAAAACTTTTTTCTGCTCTCTTTGTCCTGCATTTTTATTTAATAATGCAGCTGTGTTGTATTTTATCCTGCTGAATACATTTTTTTATTGATTTTCTTGTTTTCTGAAGCTAAGGAGTCTCTTGGCTGCCGTGAAATTAAATACTGAAAACAAAAACTATTGAATTAAACCTGCATTCTGGTTATTCCTGCAGAAGAGAGTACCAACGTACTGTATAAGAAAACGGAGCCTAACTGTGGCGCACCGACGGCTTCTTCGATAGCTGCTTTAATTAGAAATCTGCCATCGGTTGTGGCTGACAGTCCACCATTTGTTCCTCATCAGCCGATTAGGTTTCAGTGACAGCGTAGATTTAATACTTCTGCCTGCCTAAATTCAAATCTTATTTCATTCTAATTTCGCTGTCTCGTTAAGAAAATAGCTGCTGAATGGATGGGGCTTTCTATTCCGAAGCTCTCTGAAAGGAAACACGTGATAGAAAGGGAGCCATGCCTTAGTGTGTGGTGCTCTTCTCCATGGTTTCCTGTATTCACCTCCGACATTTTTTTTATTTTTCCTCCAATATGAAGCCCTGCAGATCCACACCAACCAACCCAGACTCCTCCTCTTCCTCTATAATTGGAATTTTTGATGCCACAATGGCGTCCCAGGTGCTACAGATCAACATAACCGGGAATGGGAGACTTTAAGACCCTGTGAGGCGCCTCCTGCACCATCACCAAGGCCCGTTTTACAGCAGGACATACCCCAAACATCCCCCCAGGTGCCCTTTTCATGGAATAAAACTGGAACTCGCTACTTAATCCGATGGTTTGATGTACTGATGACTGCCTGGTGCAGAGAGGGCTAAAGCTAGTAACGTTTCAAAGCTCACAGGGCTCATTCGCACACTGCTTTGGGAGCATGTGTGTCTGAATTACCCGCTTATGGATAGATCTGATCTGTCCTCATAAGCGTATTCCTGCATGTGACATTCATCCCTTTTGTCTGGCTGGGCTCTTAAAGCCGCAGACTTGGGAGGAAGAAAAAGACGGCATGTCTTCCTCGCGCGGTTGTTCATTGCAGTGTTTTAAGTTCCTCCCAAAATGAACACTCAAACTGCTGCAGTCGACCATCAATCATCCCCCCAGCCCCCCGGTACGTGTGGACGGGGGCTCTGTGGGACTCCATCCACTCTGGGGCTGCATGCAGCTCGCAGCGAGCCTCCACAAAAACAACCACGTCCCTTCAGTTCATTACACGCTTCCCTGGAAACTAGAACAACAATAACCGAGGCTGCGTGTTTGATCTTCATTATCCATTTGATAAATTCCCTCCGTCCTCACTGCGGATCCTTCCGTTTTTCCTCCCCTCTCCGGCATGTTTGCACACATCTCCAGATCAGATTTAGATTCGTTCATGCCAAAGTGGAATGACCATTTCATGCTGATGATAATGGTGTTTTACATAAATGATCAGCTCAGATTATTTGCAGCTCAAATGAAGGGAGCGGGCTAATTGCAGGCTGGGTTAGGGTTAGTACGCGTTCAGAAGGATGTTCCCGCTGATTGAAAGCCGCTCATCTATGAAATCAAGAAAACTGAGTGACCTATTGAGTTCCTTTGTGTTAATCGTGGAATTAACAGCAGGCTGCGGAACTGCATCACATGAATTATTTTCCCAATAAAAAAAAAAGAAAGAAAAGTCCCTTTGTGGAGGCTGAGCTGAGCATTCGTCTCCCACTGGGGAATGAAGAGCTCTCACGTGGTTTTGTGAGGACTCGCTGCGGCTTCTGCACAGATCAGGGAAGAAAAAGCGAAAGATAAATGACTGAAAGCACACTATTTATGTAGCGCGTGTGAGTTTCTGTGGGGATTTGCTGTTTGTTAGGCCTGTGTCGGCCCTCTGAAGTGCGTCCAGCGGAACACGGCTGATAACGAGGGCCTGGCTCTTCTCTTAGCCCTGCAGGCCATTAGTGAGAGGGGCTCTGCTCTGGATCTCCATTCTAAGAAATGACTATTTCTGGCTTTATCCGCTCTCCTTTGGTTGCTGACTTCAACCCTGTGGCTTCAAACGAGGGGTTTAAAGATCGAGCAAGTGCCATCGTTTGCAACTCCGGCGAAAGATTAGCAAGGTGAGAAAACGTGAGAGGGGGGGGCCGTCGGGTCTGATCGAAATCCGGAGGAAGCAAAGGTAATGAGGGGATTCAATCAAAGCGGTGCGGCCACAAAGAGCTCCTAAATCCCTCAGCAGCCACAGTAAAGACACAGAAGGCCTGACGCAACCCGAGAAATAGCCCATTAGCGCTGTTTCACACAAGCGGCCCGCTGATCCCCCCCAAAAAACAAGTTGGGATTAAGAAATCTCACACATGAACGCAGAAAAGCTTCTGACCCCAAGCTGAAACAACAGCCGAATGATTTCCACTGTCCTTTTTTATTCCCTGATTGGAAAGGGGGGAGAAAAAAGCTAACTGGAATTCGTAGCCATCACTCATCCAGCTGGTTGGGTTCTTGTCGTCTCCCCGTCCCGCTCGCTCGGCATATTTTCACCGTTCAGTCATCTAAATTGAATATTGTTTATGATGCATGATATTGAAAACAGCCAGACTCCGGGGGGACTGGCGACTGAAACGAGCTAACAGACAGATCCAAGCGACTCGTGTTGATGCCGGCAGACGTGTGGCTCCCTGTGGCACAACAAAGGAACATTCATTCTATATTTATGCCACCACTGAAGTGTCAGAAATATTGATGACCCTGGGCAGAAATTAGCCTGCCTGTCAAAATGGAAGAGCTGCAAATGCTGGGTTTTTGCTTTTTTTCTTCCATCCAGCATGGCGCTCGCAGCCTGGCGTTGTGTAGCCAGAAATTGTGACTGAACAAGCACAAAGAGCTGACACACTGGATCACTGTCGGTCTAAATTTAAACCAAGCACATCTGTCACTTTTGTCTCGCTGATGCACAAAACCGCTCCGAGGTTATGGAAGTTAGTTCCCTAATTGAAGCGAGACAAGTTGTTCTCTGGTTTTGCCATCAGGGAATTTAGACTCTGTCGGAAAATCCAGAAGTAAAAAATGGGTAAAGACAAAGTGGATGTTTTTAACTGTGGAAGCATCCGACGTGCCCTTACTTTTGGTTGTGCTCGCTGACTGGGATAAAAAAAACTCAAATCCAAATTCACTTTTCACAAGTCCTGCCTTGTAAGTAACAGATGAAGCCATCGATCCCCGTCCCGGATCGATTCCTCCATTTCCTCCGCTCAAATTTCGCCGCGGCGCCCTTAACCGCAAACGGCCGGGCTGGGAGAGGAGAAAAAACAATGAAAGAATAACAACAAAACATCAGCGCTCGCAGAAGACAACGGCAATTGATCAGGCGCCGGGAGAGAGAGGTGGCATCTCTGCTATCAGATTCATTAGTCTCCCGGCCGCTCTGACATTTCCATTTGCACACTCGAATTGACAAAATAAAATAGCCGTTCGGCTCTCATCCCTCAGCTCCGCGGCGGGTAATCACTCCTGCACTGCACCATTCTCCGCCGCCATCCCTCCGGGGGGGCCTCATCATGACGGGGTATGAAACATAAACAGGACGCCCGCATTTTCGGCCGACCGGGCGGGACACGGGCGTCCAATCACCTCTGGGAACCCTCCACCTTTGAGTCCGTCTCCGCCTTTATCAGCCCTTATCCCCCCCCCCTCTTCTGCCTCTTTGCATTTATCTTGCCCCTCTCCTGCTTCCTGAGGACTCCAGTGGCAACATGCTGAGAGGCTTTGGTTAAAGCCGCCGTCGCCCCCCCTCCGACTCTGGCATTTAATCAATTGAAATCTTATTTTGAAGATGAGCAGAGAGGAAGTTGTTTTTTTCATGAGCGGCTCCATAATAGAATAACGCAGCCAGAAGGCCAGGCCCCCCCATCACAGGGGACTCCGTAGATTGAGGTGATCGAGTTGCTACAAGATGAATTTTGAAAAGTGCCTCCACCGTCTGGCAAGCCGTGCTCCTCCGTAACCCACTCCAAATTCAGTGAGAGCACATCAAAATGCCAAATGAAAATGTGAAATGTAATGACAAAGGTCATATCCCATAAAGGCTCTTTTTCTTGCATAAATTCGCAGGTTTGTCTCTTTCGTGGGCATTTTGAGAAAGTGAGAGGTTAAGTGTGATTTCTACTTTCTTTTCTAGTTTCTTTTTTGATTCCTTTAGAAAAGGAATTTTTTAAAAACTTTTTAAAATAAATTCTCCAGCAGATTTGTGGTTCAGATCCTGGGTTTCATTAAAAGAGGGCTCATGCTGCAGAACATCAGAGGGCACATCTCACTCTGAAGGTTTTCCCATGTCCCCTGCAGTATTTCAGCTGAAACATGAGGGAAAATCTCACTCAACTTCAGATTCTCTGTTGGGGAAAAATGAGCTACAATCCCCATAATGCTTTAAGTATGCCGAGGTAGTTTGGTGTCTGAGGCTGTAACCCATCATCAGAGCTGCTCACCCTAAAAAACAAAGGATGTGATTCCACAAACTCAGGCCAAAACGGCCAAACTGAACACCCTTAAGATACCAAGTGCCAACATATGAAATATTCTGAGCAAAATTATTCAAAATCTCAGGGTTTTATATCCGCCAACAGGCTATCCTGTAAAGTTTCTATTGCTCTGACCGTTTGCAAATGAGGTCAGTCAGGATTTGCCTGAAACGTTCACCATTTAACCTATTTTTGTGATAAGAGGTAATCAATTCAATCACCTTTTGGTTGCTTAGTCATTCGCCGTGATGGATTTTTACTCAGGTGCCCATCAGTCGCATTCGATTATGCCACTCCATTATGCATTTTTAATTAAGAGTGGCCAACTTCATAACTCGCTGTCAGTGAAATTTTCATGTAAGCAAAGACGTGCTACACACTAATTGCCTATTGATATAGCACTATATTGATTCAGCATATAAGCAGTTCATTAAAGCTTTGACATTTGCTTAAACTTTTAAAGAAGCAGAGTCAGGTTTGAATGCCCATGGCCAGGAACAAACAGCATAAAGCAAGATTTTATGAGACTTTTATGATATACTGTATATACGAGTCAAGGCTGGACTTAGGAAATTATACTGGATTTAATTCCAAACATAAAAAATTAACTGCAGACCCGACATGCCCTTCAGTGCTTCTCGCATTTTTTGTCTTCTGTATGCAGCGCGGCTGTGCTCCCAAAAAGTAGATGCTGAGGAAGACGAGTTTCCAGCATCTCTGCCCGACTTCACTCATGAGGATGCTGGAGCTGTAAGGCTGCAGGATATGAGCTCGGCATCAGATCCGCCATCTGACAGAAGCAGCAGCCTGAGCCCGCGAAAACCTCCACAACAGATGGACTGATGAGTGGTGGTCAGGTGTCACACACACACACACACACAGAAGTGTGTGTGAGGCTACATCCCTCTCACACAAAGCAAGTATACTGTGTTCCTGTTCCTATGAATGAATATCTACATGGTGTTCAGAAACAGTTGTCTCATTTAGCTCAGTAGATTTGATCAAACACACACATCACGGCTCATTTTCGATGTGCTACACTGTGAGAAACTGCCTCACGTAGGTTTGAAGCAGCACAAATAATAAATGTAGCTTTCATTTCTTTTTTTTTTTGCTCTTTTCATGTTTTAGATTCTCCAAATTGACCACCATAAACCAAGAAAACACTATAAATTCATTCTCCAGTGATGAGTTGAGAAAAAATTGTGTTGGGTTGAAGAGTCAGTGCTAAAATCCTAATGGGTAGGATCATTTTAATGGTCTGGATGGATGGGATGTGCATTACACTAACACCTAATTGGGCAGTAAGGGAACTCTGCCACCCTTTTCTGTTTAGAGTTTTTTAAATTACAGGTGGCAACATTCATATTCTGTGTATAAAATAAGAAGCTGATAATAAAGTAAGGCTATGTACGAGTGCTTGAATTGCAATTTAATAACTTAGCTCCGACCAAGGACCCTTGTTTTTCTTCAAAATATGTAACAGAAACAAGCTGGTCTGTGGCTCCTGGTGCCAAAGCAAAGTACAAGTTTCCTCACAGGAACAGAGAGATGACTTGAAATGTTCGAAGACTTTCGGTGCTTTTGGGCCAGCTCTTTTTGAGCAGATTCACGGGAGGGCTGATGCTAATGGTGATGACATGGCACTTGGCAGGTCACACGCACAGATGGTGGACACCTCGCTGCGGTGCGTTAGACCCGGATCCGAGGCCCGAAATCCATGCTGCGTCCTCAGAAATCACAAGTTCAGAGGGAGAGGAGGGGGGGGGGGCAGGGAGAGACTAACAGAACAGATGTTCTCACCTCCTCCATCATTGCCATGACGACCGCGCCGGACAGCAGAGGGAAAAGTTGGTGTGAGTTCGTTGCTGACTGACAGGAGAACGGCGACTGGCTGTCAGTCTGACGTGAGTCAGACGCCGCCGTTATCTTCATAGAGCTCTCCTTTGAATTCCGGGTCCCAATTTAGCCCGGCTCAGTCTCAGCAGGCATCCAGACACCCACCTCACACACACCAAACACCGCTCTCACTCTCTCACTATCTTTTAATGGATCAAAATAAGATAAGTAAATATGTGCATGACATTAGCTCTTTTCAGGGATACGGGGTGGGGTGGAGGGGGGGGGGGCGGTTTATAGCCGGTGTGTTTTATGGAGACTGCACATACAGTAAAAAGAGAGAGGCTCGGCTCGGCTATGATTGGAATAGCAATGACCTTTGCTGTATTGATTTTGGATAGGGTTGCACCTCCACGGGCACGCTCCTCGTGTTCGTTTCTGTTTGGTGGTGAAATCTGCTGCTCGGCCCTTTTTTTTCTCAGACAACTGGATCCAACAGAAATAACCTTAATGGTCCAATTAGGGCGTGCACCCACACACCAGCTGCGAGAGTTCTAGCTAAGGAAAATGTGTGCGTCTCCACACAAATGCCATTTATTCACGTCACTGTCAGCTCGCTTCTGTGTACAAATGACACCATTTTTTCAACCAAACATCCATCTATCCAGTGTCATATCAGCTCGATTTTTTTTCTTTAAGCATAATTCCAGCTAAAGAAACATCCATTTATCCACGCATCTGTTTCTCTGTCAATCCATCTTATCAGGCATCCATTCATCTCATTTTCAATATAATCGACCCCGCGTCCGCCTTCGCATTCATCCGACACGCCAAAGATGGCCGCTAAGCCACGGTAAGAATCTAAAGAAAAAAACAGGGAGCGTTTCAGTGCAAATTGCTGGATGGTGAAGCTAAGCAACACGTTAAAAACAGACAGGCTGGCTTTCAGCGGCCCGGCGAGCCCACAGGTGACCAGCAGAGAGGAGCGAATGAAACCAAAGAGTTCTGCCTTTAATATGCCAGCCAGAAAACAAGCGACCGGAGAGGGAGGAGGAAAGAAGCCTTTTAATGGGGTTTTCAGATGACAAACCGAGGATCCCGGGCGGTCTGTTGATAATTAGTTTGATTCAGCAGCCATGCTTTAAGCTCCGCGGCCCGTTTTTGTTTTTGCTGTTATTTTCCATCTCGTGTTGAGGCTCCGATTAACGAGGAGAAAGCCCGCCCTCCAGTCGCACAAAAACACCATTGTTTTCCTTCCTCTGCGCCGTGGAAGGGGCTTCAAAAGTCATAGCAGCTTGAAATTAACTTTACTGTAATGCAGGAGGAGCAGCCAGCTCGCGCGGGGGGAATAAACACGGCGCTGGATTTGAGTCTTCGGGGAAGCAGGATGTTGCTGTGCAGTCTCATCATGGAGGGAAACTTCTAAGAAGACACACACTGTCCTCCAGGTACAGAGGAGCAGGGGTCAAAAGATGATTATGCTTCAAAACTCAGAGATGTGCACAGAAAAAAAGACTAAAACTACCTTTAATAAACAGAAAGCCTCACAAGAATCAAAGCAACTGTAAAAACTCAAGACTGTAACTCATTTTTAGGCTTTTATTTAAACCCTAAACATTTTAGATTGAGCATTTGCATGTATGATGAACATGCTGCCTCAAAATGTATTCTAATCCAGCCCCCAGAGATGACTATGTGACATTATTATAGCTGTTTGAGTAAAACTTCATCTCAAACTCTGAAATAATTACCTAAAATAATCAGATTGTCACTTTAAATTAAGCCAAGCAGAAGATGATAATAGGCTGTTAGAGGAGAAACATTCATTAACATTGTATCTTAAAGCACACCTGTTTAGATATTAGGTTAATAAAGGTGTAAATGTAATAAGTTAGTTGTAATATCCAGCTTTAGGATGCATAGTCTGATAAAAAAACTACCTGTAATAAGATTTTTTTATGAGTAGGACACAGTTGATGAGGACAAAAGGCGATAAGCCGGAGAGAGGAAGGGTGCAGCGTAAAGATAGAGCCGGGCAGCCGAGGAGGAGGAAGAGGAGGAGGAGGAGGAGGGTTTGGGATAAGATACACGACTCAAAAGCGTCCCTTCACACACAAAAGAGCAGCAAACTTCAAGCACATAAAACTCACAGGAGCTTTCACATCAGGTCGGTCGATGCCTCAAGATCCTAAAAAGGCCCTTTTAAAACTGATGGGACGGGACATCGAAACCTTCCTTCTGAAAAGGTTTAAGAGCTCAATTGCTGGCTGCGTTAAACCTGGATTAGCTTCTGCGTGTCGTTTCTTGGCTCGGTTAACTCCCAACGAGACACCGAGTTTTTAATTCTGTGGAAATATGTCAGCAAGGCATGAAGCACGTTTGCAAAGCCAACGGGGAGGACAAAAAGCAGCATTCTGCTAAATCAGTAAAGGGAGTACTGAAGGTCTTCTCTGAGAAACTTCAAAGTTTGTTTAACCCACAGAGGGACAGTGGAAAGAAGAAGAACGGCAAAGCATAAATGCTTCAAACAAGCCAAACAAAGCGTCCTTGACAAACTGACTGTGCATCAACACATTTATCTGCACACTTCACCCTGTTTGGACTATTAAAACTGCTAATAATAAAAATGATAATGATAGAAATAAGGTCCTGTTATTGAAATGAGCTTATACTGAGAAAAATATTGTTAATGATGAATGAATCAGGTGTGTTTGATACACTGCGCCTCCCCATGGAAGAAGCGAGGCTGCACTTCTTTGTGTTTATCTGAGCCTCTGTTTTCGTGAAAGCCACAGGATTTTTTAAGTTACTGTTCAAATAACATAAGTTCGGAATTGAAAGGGGGCGAAGTTTTCTATTTCATGTGACTGCAGCTTTTTGTTCGATAGCCTGACTACTTGAAATAACTACGTTTCTAGGTCTAAAGAGCCACGACTTGCCTGAAGTTCTCTATAATTAGGGGGCTGAACCGAATGAGAAAAATACAAAAATCTTCTATACATGGGAGGGGAAAACTGAAGGAAACTGCAGAGTTACCCACTGATTCATTACATCATCATTTAGGGCATGATGATGGCATTATTAAACCCTTAATTACCATAATGAGATGCTGCTTTAGCTCATATTTCACTGTCCCAGCTGCTTTAAATACCATGCCCTTTGGAAAACCCAACAATTGGACACGCTGTTATTTGAGCCCGTGTAAACTGTGGGGGGGGGAATTAGGAAGTTGCTTCAGCCGGAGGATGACTTTTTATTTATGCCTTTACTTCTCCTCATGTCTGCTTTTCCCAGTTTTAAACAGGGGCGTGTGTTCAATCTGTACAGTCAGACCATTTCTAAGAGATTCTTACTCTTCTGCTGACTTTGAAATTTCACTTTGTTTTTTAGCAGCTCACTGGCAGAAAAAAGAAAAATGCTGGGTTAGCTTCTGAGCAGAATGACAGGACCCCTCCCAAATGCACATGCACACCCATCCCTACCAGCACCAAACCCTTAGAAATGAAATTCTGATGATTCGGCAGTCTGATAATAAATAAATAACAGAAAAAGATAAAGTCGAAGCACATCCGCTTCAGAAGTTTCCAGGTTATTGTCTGGAGGGACATGAAGAAATCTGCTCCTGGGGAGAGCTGTTAGTGTTCAGCTCTGGAAACAGACCTACTCCCCCAACAAAGACCAGGAGGTCACGTGGTACAAACCGCAAACCAAAGGTCTGCCTGTCCCCCTCCGCCTTCGTGACCCGTCTCTGTGAGGACAGAAAAAAGGTCGGGGGCGAAAAGAGCCGAGTCGGCAAACCCCGATGCGGTGCCGAACAGAGCAGAGCACCGTGAGCCCTCTGAACGATCACAGACGCTTTCTGTGATTGAATAAGAGCCCAGGAGCTAATTAGCATCGCAAATATTTCTACAAGTTGTAATTTGTTGCATGGGAGAATACCACGCTCACGCTAACAAACACATTAGCTGGTAGTTTGTGACATGACCTCCGTTTCTGAGAGAAAGATCCTGCGTCCCAGGTGGCCTTTAATGAATGACTTCTCACCATTGCCTTCTCCTCCCCTCCCCTCCCCTCATCGCTCTCCTTCCTTTACCCTCCCTCCTCCCCTGGACCCCTCCTCATCAATCGGCCGGAGGTGTGAAGCTCATCTGTCCGTGGCTTATCTTTCCCCTCCACTCTGCAGTCATATCGCTCTGACCTGGCCATCCGTCTTCTGCCTCCACCCTGCACGGCCGCACGCGTTTGTTTGCCGGACCTTGTGTTGGACCTTGATATTTCCGGCCTGAGAGCTTCCACGTTTCCCCTCCAGCAGGCCCTGAAAATTCCCCGCCCTCCAGGCTGCCCTGACTGACGTCTCTTGCTCAGAAGTGTCTGTTTGGGGCTGGTGCAGCAGAGAAACAGAATATTTCAGGCTCTGAACTCGCTCTGGGCTCATAGTTTAACGGGGGTGTGTATCCGAAGACAACCACAGACAGCTTTACAGCTCTTTGAACTTTTGCATCAAAGGATAACAAAATGGTGGGCACTGTTGGGTGAAGACTGGCGTCTATCCGGAGTCGAGCAGCTCGCGGAAATCCAATCCACCCATTACTGATAAACTCGAGATGATTTCCGAACAAACAGCCAAAGTTTTCCTTAAGCTGGCACAAACCCCGCGAACGGCATTAGCATGACGCCGAGCTGTCCCACTTTTCCACCTCCGGCTGGATATCAACTCGAATGGTTTTAAAGTTGCCGGATGCGAGAGATAAAAGCTCCTCTGGATGTGCGTGAGAACAGGCCTGCCCAAAATGCTGCGGGGGGAGTGAGCAGGTGCCAGTATGAAACTATCTGGCATGCACAGCTATCCATGTTAAATTCCCCCAAAAATACAGAAATATTACCCAGGCCGTCGAGCTCCAGCTAAGCAATCACTTGTTTTGACTCGCTCAGTGGGGAAGAAATGATGTGGACAAAAACAGCTCCACAAATTTCAGTAAATGACCCCCGCTAGCTTACGCCCTCACGAGCCTTCATAAATAACAATTATGTTTGTCTATAATTCCAAAGAACATGCAAAGGTCCCAGAAAGCCCGTCATTGATCTTTTCCTGGTAACTGTGTGCAGGCTCTTTCATTTGTGCATCTTACAGAAATCTATGGAAAATCTATCACGTTTTACAGAACTGAGCTGATCTGATGCGTTCAGGTGAGTCGGTACATCATCCAAACAGACTCCTGTTATAAGTAATGTGAAGCGCCACACTGTGCCTGGCTGGTAAAAAAGTGCTTAAATCTTCTGACGGCATAAATCCAGAGGCTGGAGACCGAATTAAGAAACTGGCAGAATGACACGGGCTCAAAGAGAAAGTGAAAAATGCCAACAGGCAGGGAGAAACATTCGGTCGGCATCCAAGGATGTGACAGAAGAAAGTGTGAATATGTGACAGAGAGGAGCTCGGTAAACGTGGGCTGCTTTAATGGGGGTACTTTCTTTCTCATTTTACAGAAGAAGTGAGAGGACTTCCTGATAACCTGATATAGGAGATCCAAAGCCTTCTTATGAGCTGTGCATCAACACTAATGCGGTATTATATGATGTGGTATTTAACACCGTGTTGTTTGCGAGCCAAACACCAGCCGCCGGAGCTTTCTTCCTTTTGTTGAGGTTAACTTTGCGTTCTTTAGTTCTGTGTGTGAATCAGAGCTCCTTAATGAAGCAGGCGGTGTAGAAACCCAATGAGTGCGAACTGCGATCTAATATTCTGCCCCACGCCGTGTCATCCGAGCACGCCCAAACACACCGGCACGCGCCGCCGTCTATCATTTTGTTGACAACAAATCTGAGAGGAGCATACCAATCAGCCGGCCTGCCGAGGGACGGCCCCCAGCTACCTTCATATTGTGTTTTCTTATGGCGCGCAGATCCAGGTGAGGGGGGGTGGTAATTAAGAAAAAAACAGCCTCTGCATGTTCATGGGCTCTTTGTTGTTGTGTCAGTGTGTGTGTGTGTGTGTGTGTGTGTGCGTCTGTCCCCGGGGATGGGGGCTGTCTCTTTCTTGTGGGTAATTATGGGTAATGTAGGATGACAGAGGAGCACAGATACATTAACAGCACAGGGACTTCTACACAACATATGGAGAAAAGAAAAAGACTTGATGAGAAAAGTTAAGACGTGCACAAGAGATGGACGCACACACACAAACGCACACACACATTCGGCAGGTAATGGAGGTGCAGATGACAGCGTCTCACCGGGGGCCGGCGCTTTCCGCCCGTCGTGGGGGCTGTGTAGCGGAAAATGTCATCAGAGAGCGTTTTGTTGTGTTAGTGCGGAGGAAGAAGCGGGGAGCGGGAAAACAGCCTCTGCACAGCGTGCACGTTTAGGCCCGGGCCGTTTCTGGGTGGGGGGTGCAGGCGTGTGAGCGTGGAGGCTCTCTCTCCGGGCACGGCCAGGCCATTTGGCCTGATGCATCGCGTTTATGCAGCAGCAAATTCACGGCGAACGCAATTATGAAACAACAGTGGATGGCTTCTTTACTCTGCCGTAAAAGGATCACCGGGGCGATTTTTTATTTTAACAAGGTAAACAGAGCGCTATCCAACCGTGAAAGGAGATGTTACAACTGCAACAACAATCTTGGATATTCTCCTGTAAAAAAAATAACCGAGTTTGCTGAGGCGTGCGCGTTTGTGCGACATAAAAACATGCCATTCAGCCGGCACTTTGAGCTAAATCGTGCAATATATCTCTTTGACCAATGCATTCTCCCTCACAGATAACATCCCTCTGAGATAAGATGATTTAAAGCAAGTCTTTCCGTCCTTATGAGCCTACAGCCGGAGGCAGGTCGGCTTAATGCCTCAGAAAAACAGAAAGGTGTCTTTAGTTCAGTTCAATTAGAGAGCAGACAGGCAGCAGGAGCTAGATGCTGGAGTTGGAAGGTGGTAAAGTCTCCCCAAAGCATGTAGCGAGTGAGTGAGCGTACATGTTAATAGTTATAGCTCTATAAATCAAAGCCAGCAGCTTAAGGGAGAGATGACGTGAAGTAGCTTTTATTATGCACAACTAACAGTTCTGACAAGATATGAAGTTAAGCATGCACAAACACATAGGAATGTGTTTTTAAACTGCCCAGGCATGCTTAGAAAAAAAGTGGGCATAATATTCACTCCAAACCCCGACAGAAAGAGCTAAGACCGGCGCAAAGGACGGTTCCCAAACCGATTCTTAGATTATTTTTGACCGGCATCCTAAAGTGCAAACAATATCAAAATAAATATCTGCACAAAAAACGTCCATTCAGCTAAATCTAAGACTTCAACACCATGATGCATTATATGATGCACATATTTTTGTTCTTTTTCCATTAAAGTGATGCGAATAACTGGAAGGAATGAGACAGAAGACGGTATCTGAGCTCGTGTCTTGTGGCTGTCCATGTGACCTCTTAATGTTCTTTATATTGCCTAAACGGGACACAGCAGACTATGGGCTATTATTGACATGTCGGGTGTCTATTTGATTACTTTTGTGTGTTTTTTGGTGTTTCTAATGAGGACAGAGTGTCTAAACGGGCTGTGGGGGCCGACAGAGCTTAAGTCAAACCACGATAATGTCACTGCGTCTCGTTTCCGGTCAGCCAATCACGCGTCTGTTGTGATTTGTCAGGCTTTGATTGTCCCAGCAAAGACAACAGGCTCCTGTCGGGTCAGAAGAGCTGGACAGCTGTTTAAGCTCCTCTGCATAAGAGTTGACTGTTAAATATGGAAAAATGCGGAATCATTTCTTAGAAAATTCGAAAGCTAATGATACAGTCAGTGACTCAGAAGCTACCAACTGTTTCTTTATGAGAGGTAATCGTTGGTAAATGGAGGTAATTTTACAGGGATAGAATAGAAATTCTAAGGGCATCATGTTATTTCAAACGTATACATCATTTAGACTTCCAAGAAACAAAACAGCAGGTCTGACACTCGGTTGTTTGATCTAACTGCATTAATAATGCATCAGCTGAGGGGATAATTTCAGTCCCTCACCGCGAAAGAAAGACTTTTCATCCCTGCACTTTCTTCTCCGACGAGTTGAAAATCCATCTGAAGCTGAAAATAAATCAACAGATGCCGACAGAAGTCATTTCCATGCGATTTCCTTTTACACTTACTGTTGTCTTTTTAAAAGAAAAAGATAGGGGGAAGAGTTCCACTCCCTCAGAACTTTTTCAGTCGTTTTAATCTGATTTTAGACCCATTTTTTTCCTCTCTAAGCCCCACATAGGTGCCGTGCAGCAGGGTGATTATAATCCTCCCTCCTTCCGCCTCTCAGGTTAAGGACTCAGCAAGCAGCCTCACAGGGAGACACAGAGCTCCCCAGGCATAAATCACACACCCACGCTCCTCTCCATCCTGAACCCCCTCATCCTTTATCCTTTTTTCTATAGACTCCCTCTTTGTCTCTCCCCCGTTTCCTTCTCATTTGCTCCTCTGGCTCTCCTCCTGTTTTCACATGTTCATCACGCTGCCACAACTGCCCACTTTCTGCAAACGCTTACTTTATTTCCCCCGGTTTCCTTTCCCCGATTCTCCCGCTTCCCATTGTCCCTCTCAGCGTAGCTCTGATGCCTCCTTTATCCAAATTTGCTGCGTGTTTGATCTCAAACGGAGGGGATGAGGAGCCGCCCGCCGAGTACCACGCGGGTGTTAAAATCACGCTCCAGTAATTATTCACTGTTAATGAGACTTAAAGGCAAAAGGTTCAAAGGGTGAGACTAAATGGAGGCCGAAAACAGGCTGTTGATTGCTCTTTTTCATCAGCGTCGCCATAAATACTCTGGAAAAAGGACCACAAATTGCCTGTTTTTCATCCATCTGCCCGGGCGCAGTGCATTTGTATTCTGTGTGTGTGTGGCTGGTGGGAGAGAACTTTTGTGGGCACACAAGGGACTCTAATTCCAGCCTCACCATCTAATTTCTTAAATTGTGCTTACAGGTCTTATTGTACTGTACACTTCCCCGTGGAGAGCTATTGCCTGTCCTCCCTCATGCCTGCTGCATTAGCAACAGAAATAAGCACATTAGGCAATTCTGTGCTCCATAATAAGTGCTGCACCTGAGGGGTGTTTTTGTGAAAAAAGAAGGGTCTGGACATGAAGCAAAACAGCTTTCAAGCTAAAGTCAGCCCTTGTTTTCCTTCACCGCTGTTTGTTGCCCCTTTTCTTCCTCTTTATCTCTCATATCCCTCATCGCTTTGAGCAAAAGAGATGGCTCTTGTTTTTGTGTCAGCCGGCTTTCTCCGCAGATTGCCGTGTTTTTTTTTTTTTTTTACAATTATGAGCAGATAGGACAGCTCGCCCTTCCAGGAAATTGGTTCTCTCAGATTTCTCTGCAATCAACAGGTCAGATTGCTCGGAGTCTCGGAAAAACAGCAGAATTCAAAAACGCGAGATTTAGGAAACTCATCTCTATTTGTGTGGGTGTGTGCAAACATGGGGCTGTTTCAGTGTCATCTTCTCTTTCTCTGGGGGGGGGCGATGCTGCTGCAGCTTCATGCATAGTGCAGGTAGGAGGAGAAAGAGTGCATAACAGAGGCTCACAAACAAGGCTTCAGAGCTAAAATGATTCATACAGGGTTCCAAATCACAAAAACTGAAGGAAAAAAAACATCTTGTGTTAAAACTGGAATAAATGAGACAGATAGCATCTCTTCTAGACAGATTTGACGCGGATCGTTATTCTTTTTAACCACTTAAGAACAATGGAGACGAATATAAAGTGAAAAACAGCTGGCCTTTGCTGTGGAAAGAGCTTTTTAAAAGACCTTTATGGGGAATGTGCATGCATGCTTTTCCCTTCGGGGCCTCGTTTAGAACCATTTGACTCGGGTTTGTGCGGGTCACCAGTGCACGCATCACTCTTACTCTGGATCTAATGCACTTCACAGAGTGTTAGACTGGTGATTTGACCGGCCTCAGAATGAGAGGAACCTTGTTTCCTTCCACTGCTCTCCGCCTAAGTGTTCTTTAACCACCACCACTGGCATGCTCTGCAAACATTTCTGAATTTGAATGGCAATAAAACACTCGTAGCTCATCGTTTATGGAGGCCTGACTCCCCTCGCCGTGCTACAGACACCATCAGCTCGCGCTGAACTCAACAAAGCTTTCAAAACCGATTTGCCAAACAAACATCCTCCGATGAAATATCACATCCACAAGCAGGGCAAACAGGGAAAATGCCAGCAGAAATAACCAGATATGGATATAATCTGAGCGGAGCCAAGCGTGTGCGGTGCCACTATTGTGTGCGCTTTGTGCTTGTTTGCAACATTATCCCTGAAACCTGAGCGTGAAAGATAGAGAGGGCTAATCGTGGTGGTGTCTGGTTTGTTTTCGTGTGTGTTCAAAGGCGCGCGCGTCCTTTTTTTACCCCCCGATAATGTGTGTAGCTTTGGCAAATTGCTTGAACGAGCACGATAGGGCATGTCTGAGTGATTTTGTCGAGTGTTTTATCTGTCTTCAAAGCCCCTTGAAACTAAATTTAAGGGGAACAATGGGAATATTAAGGGCTCAAGTGGTTGAGCTAACCTTCAGCTTTCATTTTCAAAGTTAGTCTTCTAGAAAAATATCACACTCCTGAATATGAAAATGCACGCTGTGGCTGTAAAATAGCACAAAGATGCGATTTCTTTCCGGTGTGTGTGCAAGCCGAGTGCAATATTTGGCGTGGCCTGAATAAAATATTTCCCAGGGGCCTCCCTGCTTGGTGCTTCGCTGGAGGAAAGCCTGGAGCATCTTTTCAATATCACCCCAAGAGAGAAGAAGAGCATTCATAATGGGATTAAACGAATTGTCACCCCTCTTCCTTTCCATCTTTGCCACCAAAGCTAAGGGGCTCACACGGGGTCCCCTGGGTGCCGTGTATTGTGGAGGCTGGGTCAAAGGTTTGGATGGGATTGTGCGACCTGTCCAAGAAGTACAAAACCAGGTGTGATAAATGCCAGCCTGTTTGTATATAAATAAATAAACAAACCACAAACTAATTTTTTAAACATACATCTCAGGACATAAAGGGGGGCTCTGCCACGATAGCCTATGGCTGTACTTATAAAACATGTAGAAATGGTTATACTCCAATATGGCTGTCCATCAGATTTACCACAGTAGAAGAATAAGCAACGTGTAGAAGAAGAAGAAGCAATCATGTAGAAAACGGTGGCAATTTAGGGTGCTTTTTAAAAAAGAAAGCTGCCAAAAACAGGAAATGACTAAATCGATTCTTCCTGCTAGACAGCTGCAAAACAAATACCCTATTTATTCAGTATCAGTATAAAGAATCAGAATAATGAGCTCAGCTATGTGACTGAAAGCTTTAAGGTCACTGTTCTGAATGCGAGTGGAGGTAGCTGTTAATTCGTTAGTGTGCTGTGAAACGGACTGAAAAGACAACCCTTCATCTGCGCGATGATGCTGAGACGCCTTCAGAGATGCAAAAACAAAGTGTAGAAAGTGTGGCCAGGCCTTGGAGAAATACCCATCAAAAGGAAATGCGATACAAAAATGCATAAATAAATATATCAGGAGAAAAAAAAAGAAAAGCGACAAATAAAAGTAATGATAAATGTGTGTGATTGAATCAGTGTAGCAAACTTAAAATTGAAACTAAATGAATAGTGGTATAAAAACCAAGTTACAACAACACAGACATGTTTAATTATTCTTTCTAGTGGCATTTGTGGACATACTGATTTATTTATGTAGTCATTTAAAATGCAGTTTTAGCCATTTATATTAGGGCAGAATAAGAGGAAAATCATTTCAAATGGATGCTTTAGTCATGTGGGAGCAGAGATTTGTCTCATCCCCGTCTTTAAATGAGTTTGGTGCGCTCCGCATGGACAAATAAAGCGGTGCAGCGCAGTTTACCAAACATCTGCAGAGCTCCCACATCTGGGGGAAAAACGAGGCCCGTTTCAGCTTTATTTTGACACATCCGGACTACTGATTCTAACTGCTAGCATTTTAGCATCACGCTGACAGTGTCGGGCTCCAGTGTGCACTAATGTGCTAATCCTAACATATGACTCACATCAGAAGATCAGCTTTAGGTTATTTAATACCATGTGACCTTTCCGGAGCAAATAGAAAATGTCATAAATGCCCTTTCAAACAGAGGCGTTTCGAACTTGAAACGGAGTAAAGCAGGTTTTTCCCCAGTCGAACATATTAATGAAGACCAGATCTTTTTGTTTTCTGTATGTAGGTAAATAAAGGCCGACCTGTTGGGAGGGCATTTCTCTGGCTGGGCTCGCTGCCTCTTTCCTTCATTGGCTCCCCGCAGCTCATGCAAATGAGCGGTTCAAGTCCACCCAGCAAGCTGTCAGGACGGCTTCCTCAAATGTTCTACATTGATCACACGGGCTGTCTTAGCTCACCTTTATGAGACGGCAGGTGTTTCGCAGATTCACAGCAGAGATCCTCAGGCAAGATGCTAATGCAGCCTCCCCCAAACATGTCAGGTAATAGCCCAAAATACTTCAAATGAGAAGAAGTGGATCTCAAGATCAAGGCTTAAGGTGACACGCTATTGATTGTTACAAAGTTCTATATGTGTGTGTGCATATATATACATATATATATACACACACACACACATTGTTTAATATATGTATGCATCTATATCCATCTTTTCCTGTTTTTATATACATAAAATATGTAAATGTTGTCTCTCCTGAGGAAGAAACAAGGACCAGATGGTTTTTGGCTGGAAGCTCGAGGCCGACTCTTTCTAATCAGAGCTAGAAGTCGGATGCTGAGCCACTCCCTGTTGTGCGGTTAATTACACAATGATACCAAAGAGTAAAACCTGCTGATGACACCAGGAGGAAGAGGAAGATGGGGAGGGGGAGGAGGAGGTGTAGGAGGCAGGGACGCGGTAATAACCGCGGCTGTAAAGCCATCAAAGCAGCCTGTAAATGTTGACTGAGTGTCCTTGAGATCAGCGGAGCAGGAGTGAGTGAGCGGCGCGCCTCTCTGTGTGTGCTCACAGCAAACGTCGGGAGCTCCTGTGGGCAGACGCACGCGAGACAACACACCGTACGCCTCTGACTTTATCTCAGGATGGATGCGCGCGGCCCGGTGGGCGAGAACACGGCCGCCGTGACACTATCAGAGCGTCACATCCACCCGAGAGGCCCCGATATGGATACGTCTACCTCTGATATCCCGAACTCAGACGCAAGACATTCAGCCAAAAATAGACATTCACAGAAATGTGTCACAAACTGGGCCCCGCAAATGAACTCTTCAGGTTGATCCAGGAACTCAAACACTTCCTGGTTCTGTTCTGACACACACACACGCACACACTCCACAGCAACATGCCTGTGGGCAGAAAATAGCGTAAACAGCTAACTAATCAGGCAGTCAAAGCATGTGCAGCTGCAGATAAAGGAGCCCGAGCGCGCTCCCTCTCAGCTGATGGCCACCTTGTAGCTGTCCTACAGCAGCCGGCAGGAGCACCTGCAGAGGGAGAGCAGCCCGCCACTCCGCTTATCCCATAATCCGCCCTCCCAGGGCTCGTCTGCCCAACGCCGATTGCGCGCCGCGTGTAATCTACAAGGGCATCGTCGCCAGCATACGTGGAGGCAAACACACACACACACACACACGGAAACACATTTGTATTGGGACAAGACTGAGATTCTAAATAAAGCCGTCTTTCTTGAGCACGAGCAAAATCGCAAAAAATATAAAGGCACCCTGAGAGTCCCGGGTGGCCTTTGGCAGCATCGGATAATCTCATTCAACCAATCAGAGCTCCTCGGACCAAATTCTGGAGCTACAGACACCACCACCACTGCTCGACTGCATCTGGATACACACCTGGGCTGGGGGAACAGGGCTGAGGAGGGCTTTATGAACCCGCGGAGTTCATCTGCAAGCCTCCTTTTGCTTTTTTTCCCCCCCTTGCTTAGTTTCAGCTGGTGGGGAGGAAGTCTGTCTCTCTGTAAAATGGAAAATTGCATTGTGATACGGCAGTTGTGCGTGTGTGTGCACAGCTGGCTACAATGAGCATGCAGATTGGGAGTCAAGAGTAAAGAAAACAAGTAGTGTTTGATAAAAGTGCTCTCGTAAAGGCGGATCTGCGTCTCATGCCTGTCCAGCCAGATTAGCGGGGGGACTCTTGTCTCCACCCGTCTCCAGCCCGCCTCCACCCTGTCTCCACCCGTCTCCACCCTGATGGGGACGTGTAAGTGAGAGCATCTGTAAACCGGGGTCCAGCTGAGCCCGGAACCAAGTCCCTTTCCATCTCCCTTCAGATTCATGGCTCCACTCGGCGCTTTTAAAGGCGTGGCCTTCTTTTCTTTTACTGCCTTCCTTTTTTCTAGTCCACATCTGCCTCCCCCCTCCTCTGTTTGTTTCTCTTTCTGCCTCATCAGGTTTCCTCCTGCCGGGATCCGTCAGCCCTCTGGAGCGCCTGTCGTCCGTCCTTCTTCCCTCCTCCCCGGCGGGTCTCTGAGCGCTCGCAGACTTGACTGGTCCCAATTAAGCGTGGTGCAACGGTGGGATTCTTCATGGCTCGCGGAGCGTGGCAGCCCCCCGGCGCCCCGGGGGGGGGGGGGGGGGGGGCTCCTTCGGTGGGCTTCCAAACTGCAGAAAGCTTCACGTTCTGGCCCCCGCGTTTAGTTTTGATGGTGTGGGAGAGACCATGAGGTCACCTCCAACGCCAAGGCCGGACCCCAGACCCCAGCAGGGCCCGAAACCACCCGACATATTTTTCCCCTGCAGGGAAGATTTCCAGTCGTTTGGCACAGATCCACGGGCGGGCAAAGGCCGGTCGATATTTCGAATGTTTTACGGCCGTTTTAACATCGCCTCGCCTCTTCTGCCTCTTAGAGAAGGATCTGGGATGAGAAATCAGGCTTGCTTGAAGGCCTCCGCTAAAATATCGAGCTTTTTTCATCATTACTGAAGCTCCACGCCCGCAATCAGCCGCCTCCGCGCGTTGCACTCCTTTAATTGATGCTGAATCCCGCTCAGTCAGACGAACCCCTTCGCAAAGTCAGTTTTTTTGGCATGTGTAATTACCTCATGACAACAAGTGCTGCTTCACTGATCAAATTAGGCTGATCCACCTGCCCGGCTGCCTCTCCTCCAGCAGCTGCTGCTGCTGGTGTTCTCGTGTTGCTGGGAGAAAACACAATTTGCGGCGGGTAGCTCTGCTTTGAATGCGTCCGCCCGAGCTCACACTGTTCCCGCGAACTATCGGCAAACATGTGTTGGGTTTGTTTACGCTTCATCATGCGGGGATTTATGAGTGCAAGAGCCGGAATCAAAAGGCGGCGGAGGGGAAGGAGAAGTTCGTTACACCTCCGTGTGGGAGGTTACACACCAGCCTTATCGCACTTCCATTTCTATTAGCCGCTGGAAAAAATGCAAGAAGCTGGCAGCGGCTCCCACTCTTGTTTATTTGCCTTTATAGATTTTTCTCTCTTTTTTTTCGCATCCCTCCTTCTTTCCCTAATGGAGCCCGCCAGTGTGCCACCTGCCAAAATGTGGCAGGAGAGAATATTTACAACACGCGTGTGGGTGGGTGGGTGTGAGCGTGTCCACACACACCCAGCCTCACACACACACACACACACACACAGGTGTTTTAGTGGATGTGAGACACCAAAAGAGAACGTGTGAATGAGGGAGAACATTGTGGACTCCCACAGCCTGTTATTTGTCTGCTGCTGCCAGATGAGCTCACTGTACAGGGAAAGGGGGGGGGGGGGGGGGAGGGGGGGGAACCGGGAGGGCGTGGCGTCGGGGGCTGTCTGGCAAATCAACGCACAAAACGGGTCTTATATGCAGCCGTGTTGTCACGTGTGTGTGCGTCAGGGCGACCTGTGGCTGAAACGAGGCCATCACAATCAATCAAGTGCTTTTGGGTCCAAAACAGGAGCCGCCATCCGTCATGATCAATCAATAAAAAGAGAGGAGAAAAGTAAAAGGCTAGGCATATTCGGAGAGACGCTCGGTTTTGGAGAGCTGAGGAGCTCAACAACTGCAGGCAGGAAATCAAAAGCCTACTGAACAAATCTCTTCAGTCCTCCTCTTCATGCTGCTCGGCCATTATAACGAGTGCTTCTGCAGCCATCACCTTTAGAAGTGACTCACTTCCCCATGACCACTGCACACTGGATGGCCTCTTCATTGGAGGAGGATAAATACAAGTATGAATCATTTAATTTAGCGATTAGTTTAACTCCACATCTATAATGGTTTAACTTGCATTTTAAACAGGATTATTTCTATGTTGACAGGAATTGTGTCTTTGTTTTTTGCGGTTTTGACGATGTTCTCACTTACCAAAATGACCATAGCTGGTCTCTGACTGATCATGTTGTGTTTTCTCTTAGGATTTTAAAAGCAGTTGAATTGCTAAAACGCATTGTGTGACTTAATTTGACCCATTTTCCCCTTTATGTCGGCGTGGAAAGCGAGTGCGCCTCTCCGCAGGAGAAAGCGACTTCTTTTATCCAGCCGTACTGATAGTTTTCTTATTCAAAGCTGGAAAATAATGCAGGCTCATTAAAGCACCGCTGGGACAAAGAAAATGCGAACATGATTATTGGTCTCTCCGTATATATTTTAGCCTTCAATTACAAGTTTTTCTATTGTAAAAGCCAGTGAAATAAGTACGTTGCAGAACGGTACGACAGCAGGACGTAATGTGATAATGGCGAGAATCTGTTCTAGCCCATCTAACCAATAAATCAAGCAAAATTAAGCATTTAGCCAGTAGACAAGTGAATTGATATGTTTTAACAGGATTCCAGCTTCAGCCTCCATTTGATAACGGCATACAAACATCCTGACAAGCTTTTAGAGATTAAAAGAAACAATGATGTCATGAAAAAATAAACAAACTACACATCTTTTTCACAACGATATTATAGAGACACATGTAATATAATAATTAGTCATTCTATATTGGCATTTGAAGCGGAATGTGGTAAATAACTAGAGATGATCTTAATCTAGCTCCAGTCAACTGTGAAGCAACTGCTGGCCAAGAAAGAGTCTTTCTGGCACATAAGAATTCTCCAAAGAGAAGCCCCTTCATTTAGTTGGAAATCAAGCATAGCGCTAATAAATATTACAGCTGTAAGGTGAGGCATCAACAGCTACAGCAGAAACAGGCCAAAGGACTGTTTGGACTGCAGCAAATGGCTGCGTGTGGATGTTTTTCTGCAGAAGACGAGCAAAAAAAAACGTCCTAATGAGGGCTGCTGTCAGTTCGGAGAGGGCTCTCCTGCTAACCAGCCTGCACAGGTGGAGAGGAGCACGGCTGCCTTTGTTAAGACACAGGACCAAACATCACACACTGGAGGATTTGTTTGTATCGGAATGCTCTCAGAAACTGCTTTCCCTGTAACGTGCTGCCCCGATAGACGCGCTTTCTGGGGTTGTGTTATTAAAATCACACCCGGTCACAAATGAGAAGAGAGAAAAACAAGCTGTGCAAAGAAGTAGCAAAAAAATGAGCAGAAACTGATCCAGACAGCTCAAATGGGAAATCAGGAATCAGTGTTATCAGATGGTTTGGCTTTGATTTATAGGATCCAGTATTTGACCAAAGGACCCGGCCTTGAAAGGGCAGCCGCCCGCATGAAGGCCGAGTGTGAAACTGAGGAGAATCTTTGATCATGTAGCCCAGTAATGCTGCCCCCTTAGCCCCGGCAGATGGACGCGTCTGTACCGGCAGCTAAAGTTAACAGAGGAAGGGTGCAGTTTTCTTCTTTAATACATATTTTCCTCTCTTGTTTCTCATGATTTGGATATGCAAAACATCATAAAGAGAGTTCAAAACGTGTGGATTGTTAGAGGAGCCATGATGGTTTTAGCCGTTTGTCAGCTCTTTAACTTTGGTTTTTGAATGGATTAGAAGTCAAAGCTGTGATAAGCGAAAAAGCCTCATCAATCTGAAGAAAAAGACAGCTGCTTTTGAGCCATTTCTCATGACGCGAGCCCGGTTGCTGATCATAAACGGATGGGCCTGCTAGCTGGGACATAACGACACCGAGCATCCCGCGGGCGGAGACCAGGATTGTTTGGGTAAGGTTAAGGGAGTTTAACTTTTAGTTTTTTCCCCAAACTACAGCCTGAGCTAGCCCCATCACACACACACATGGTCATGTCTCACCGCTCAGCTCAGAATGACCAACAAAGGAGGCCGGGAGAGGAAACGTTGGTGGCAGTGGAGAAGGCTGGATGCATAAAAATATTGGCGGGTGATTTATGGCCCGCGTCGATAGCCAGTTTAGGGCAAACAGCAGCGTGCTGGCCGAGGCCCCTCCGGCGTCTCTATCGACCACCCCGGTGCAACGGGTGACAGGAAAAGACTGGAGCCATAATCTTTCAGCATCAGTCAAACAGAAAATACCTATGAGCCCCACAGCTGGCCGGTTCCTATCTGATGTCAGAAACGGCGTCTGAGTGACACTATCAGAATATTAAACTCCTCTGTGTGGAGCCACAACCACTCCTCTGCACCTGCAGAGGGAATTTTCTGGATTTTCGGATCAAATGATGCTTTCTTGCCCTGATGCTAATGCTGCAAACGCGTCTCACGAGAAAATGACTGATAGTGGAGAAAAAAAGGGGTGCTAAGTGGCCAATTTGTCATTTGTTTAACATTTTCCTTCCATTTTAATGAGTTTAATTGCTGTGTTCTCTCCCCTGATGAAGAGCATATCACAACAAGAAGGTTACGATTCAAGTGGGAGCTAATTTAGTGATAAACACGGTTTATCACTAAATCACGGTTTTCAGGATGGTTTAAAAAAAAATAAGATTTTCTTAAGATGGACAAGAGGCACGTTTTCTGGTGGGGGGGGGGGGGGGGGGCTGGGATTCTCCCGCTCGGCTGCAGAGGTGAAAACTTTGGGCTGCTGAGCTGAACATCAGCATTAAATGATGAGGCTGACTTTTCAGCGTTTGCCCGGTATGAATTATATATATTAATGAGTGACATTAACCGTGCCACCACAGCACTCTGGGGGCAGGAATCTGACTTTTAAAAGTCAGCATCTATTAATTTACAAGAAAAGGACTTTGCACCTCAGCCCGGCATGTGGGAGGGACGGCGCTAACACACGGCTGAAAACACACAATCTGTGGAAGTGGGATTTTCAAATATGCTGGCATCTCGGTCAACTATTTTCACAGGCCCGCTCGTTTTCAGTGGCTGGCCTGAACACTCCTTTCCTGAAGGTTTTTCACACATTCATGTTGTGCAGCAAACAATTTGAGTAAATATTGCTTTCTTTGTACTTTTTTTTTTTTTATTTGGTTTGGACATGGAGGAGTTGTGAAGTCTGTGGAAAGACAAATTTAGAATGATCATTCTGGTTTTTTTAACCATATCGTGCACTGTTAAATGATGAGAGAACCAAAGTCTAATTATGTAACTGAGACTTTGAGGGTTATATGAGCTCCAAAGCAAAGAAAAAACGGGCAGAGAGAGCAAGTGATCCGTCCTCAGCTGCTCTGGATGAAAGCGACCGCTCACTTAGTCCCGGGAGCACCTCGGGGGCAGAGGCCTGAAGCTACAGATGCTCCGTCAACAACCGGGAGGAGGCGGGTGCTTTTCTGTAGGACACCTTTCAGGCCGGTTTGAGCCCTCTGCTCGGCTACTGCCCGCAGGCCGGGGCAGCTTGTTCCACTTCCTTTACACAAAACAACTCAAACACAAAAAGAGCATCCGACTTTAGGGTAGTAACAGGATAATGGCTTCTATGCTAACGTACGCTAGCGTGTTTGAAGGGATGCAGGCAGGGCTTCAGATATGTGTGTAGTTTCCTTTTTCTGAGCTCACGTTCCAGTTCTCCCACCTTGCCAACACTCACCGAAGACGGCAACATCCAGAGTGTGAAGAAGTGGAAGACAGGCAATTCCACAGACGCCCCCCCGTCACTCTCGCCCCCCTCAGAGGAACTTTAGCGTCGGGGAGATGCTTTCACGCCCGGCTCGCCGCTTTCTGTACACAGCTTTTACACATTTCCGAGAAGCGTTCCACCGTAAAGTTGAGCAACCGCGCGCGGAAAAAACACAAACTATATTTCACTCGGAGCTCGTCATCGCCCGGCGTTGCCACGGCAACGCGGCACAGTCCTGGATTCTCTGTCTCGGCTCTGGGTAATTGTGCCTCCCCCGGCAGCTCAGGGTCAATCTTGGAGGATTTGCTGCAGGAGCACCAGCCACTGCGAACAACTGTCGTTCATTTATCTCCACAGCCTTGGGCCTCAGAAAAAAATATACGCGCACGGGTTCACGCACACGCCCACTGCACTCCAGCGATACCTGCAAAACGGCCCCCTCGCGCACCTACACACCCTCGTCGGTGGCTAGCCAGTCGGGGGGAGAGAGGAGTTGGATGTTCCAGTGAGCCGTGTGTGTTTAGAGCAGACATTTCAGGCTCAGCCTCACCGCAAGGTCACAGCCTACAGGCAGAAACAGAACGGCCTCCATCTCCCAGCCCGATTTAACTGACTGATGCTTTCTGACATGGCGGAGCAATCCAGCCAGTTAGCCTCCGGGAGGCTTCAATTAGGACCGAGCCCCTAATGCGGCGGAGGAGAACTTTGCAAAGCCCCGATATGAGGTTACAGTCCGACTCAAATCAATAAAAAGGAGAACATGGTTAAAGGCAGCAGTCCTGCACCAAAGCGCAGAGATCTGAGACGGGTGATTAGATAAGGGCTTCTGCAGTGACCGAGCTCTCTGTCCCCAGCACACGCTTATTTCTGTTCAGACCCAACAGTCAGGTCGTCCAGCAGGACGCTTTAAAGGAGGTTTAGCATCTCATTCTCGCGCGTTTGTTCGGGATAAAACACAAGTCTCCATCTCAAAGCCACAGATTGGAACCGGTTCCGGCTGCACCTGTTGCCAGCACCGTGCATTTACACACATGTGCATACATTTGTTCCGGTGTGATAATCAAATAAAGGAAGAGGTATGTGGTTCCTGCTCTATTTCACCACCCCGCCGACAAATCCATTCCCATGCAGCCCAGGCTCCCGTATTACTGCCACCCGGCATCAGCCCTGTGTTCCTGATTTATGGAAAAGATGCATGCAGTTACACACTCCCTGAGAGACTTGCTCCATTTGATTTAGTCATGGACAATTAAACAGCCATGATGGCCCATGCAAACTGGAATATGATTAACTATACCATGAATATTTTTTTTTTTACTGTTTTAACACTTGATACCTTATTTAAAATGAAAGAAAATCCAACCGGGATTTTATTTTTCTGCTCGTTTTGAAGCCAAACGTTGACCCCATTCCAGATTTGTGGTAAATGTCCAAGACAGAGCTCCTGTCCTGACATTTTTAGTGCACGTTGCATCACTGATTTGTTTCCACAGCGGCGAGTGTGCCAGTTTGATGGAGCTGTGGAAAAACAACTCTTAGTCAGGAAGACCTTGAGGTTTGCTGTACATCATTTTTCCTCCACAGTGGGAGTGCATCATTGTCTGGGCTGTAGCAGTCAGAAATGACAACAGAGGGTGACACCAAAAGGTCTCCGGGTTCAGCTCCCTCTGACAGAAGGACAGGGAGAGAGAGGGAGAGGGGGAGAGAGGGGGGGGACTGGATTCAACAAAACAACCATCCTGAAGGATCCCACGTCCAAACACACAAACAAACAGAAGCCGTCACGTTCTCTCCCTTCATATCATTCAGCATGAAAAGGGCTGAAAGGAAAAGTAATTGTGTTACAGATCCAGCTTCCACCTTCAATTTTATTCCTCGGGATGTCTGATATCTTCTCCCGCACGCCTATTTAAGCCGGGGCTCTGAAGTCTGCATGAAATCTGTCACCACCCGACTGAAGCTGAGGTCCACCTCTGCTGTGCCCGTACGGCGGAGCCACACGATTGGCTGGACGTGTACCGGTCCAGCGCAGCTGGCTTCACCACTGCCCCACTTTCATTACAGAACCACTCCAATATGTATTTTCAGGCTCCTTAAAGTGGCAGATCTCCGATTTATGGCCCTCCCCTGAAACGGGGTCGGCTTTAGCTTTGGCAACATAATGATTCTCTTAACAAGAGACAATACTGAAACTTTAGTGCTTAGGATTGAGAATATTTAGTTCATATTCATTCATTTTTTCCACAGAATGTGACAGAAAACAATTCCCATTGCTTCCCATTCAGAACATGGCCTCAATAAGGTTAATTTAGCAATACTGAATACTGAGATTTGTTCCTGTACTTCCCTCCCACATGTTGAAAAAGAAGGAAATTTAATCTAATCTTAATCTAATCGTAATATTCTCCTGTATACACTTTAAAAAATAGGGGTACAAAAGGAGTATATTCATGCCTCCAGAGGCATTTTTGTAAAATATGCACCCTAGTATGATTAATAACTCATACTTGTACTTTTAGAGTCCCTGAAAGGCGCACTTATGCTCCTAAACAGTAAAACGACACACTTTAGGGGTACAGACCTTCTGGAGTGGTAATTGGACCCTTAAAGGTGCACTTACATGCCTTATTTTCAGAGTTCAAGTGTGTGTGACCTGTTGCTGATGAAGACTTTCCTCCTAAAAGTGTTTGTGTCAGGAAGACACACGCAGTAAAACCAGGGATGGCTTTTTTATGTTAAAGATGATGCAAAAAACACAGACTTTCGTGCAATTCCAAACAGAAAAACAGCTGTAACTCGGAATTTATCACACTCCAGACACGCTTTATACTGCAGGTGGTCAAGGAGTCGTTCCCATCGTGTGTTAAGGCACACTCGCTGTTACCACGGTAACGAGGAGTGCCTCGATCTCCACAACGAGGACCGAAATGTTGAGGATTATAACTCTATAACTGACATGACAGTCGCCTATTCACATTCGTATTACCGGCAAATCCACGGAGTGAATTTTTCAAAGAGGCATCAGGATGCTGAGGAGGTGCTGACACACCGCGGATGTGACACGTTTCATATATGAGAGGCAGCCACACACGCTCTGGAAGCACGGGAGGTGTGGAATCATCACGGCTCTGGGCGGTTTGATATGTGACGGAGGGGGAGGAGAGGCTAAAGCACAGACGTCTCTGCTCATTAGGCCTGACAGCCCCCGTCCTCTGAAGCTGACAGAGACTCGAGTCCTACCTCCACCAGCCGGCTCTCAGTATGGCACCGCTCCGTCCACGCCAGCCTCCCCCCTCCAGTCAGAAACCAGCGCGGCGGCTTGATCCGATTGGGCACGCATGTCAACATCACCTCGTGTGAGCGGGGGAGATAAAGAAGGAGGGTTTACTGTTTGATGTCTGGCCAGGCGCCGCAGCTTCCCAGTCTCAACGCTAATGTGAGGCCCACCCCCCCCCGGGGGACAACTTATTGTTTCTCCTCCTGATCTCTAATCGCTGTCAAGCGGGTTTTTTTTGTGCTTGTAGCTCTTTCTGATCTGTTACGCCACAATGAGTGGAAACATGGCAAAGGTAAACCTGTGGAAAACTGTCTGATGAACCCTTTAAGGTGAACTTCTAAAAAAGATCCTTATTCTTTAGATATAGGCAAGAAACACCTAAGTGTTAATGTTGACATTATAAAAAACTACTATAACATCTAAGGCAAATTAATATCCAGCATCAAAGATGAAAGATTCAAATGAATAATTGTCCTATTTGATAGACCAATGGAACTAGTATTAATATAAGAAAAGATATTTTCATGTGTTCCTTGCTTCTAAAATATTTAATAATCCCATTCTTTCCTGTTTTCATGAAGAGAGAATTGACTATCTGAGCACAAAAAGAATCTGAAGGCATTTTTCTACTGCCTTTCCTGGTTAAATAACAAGGCAGAGGAGTGAAAAAAAGATAACCCTGCTTGTGCAGAGCATCTGGAATCTCTTGGACATTCTTACCTTCCGTGCAGAGACAGAACAGGATGCGGGTCCTCATTTCTGAAAGAAACAAAAAAGCTAATATCAGCTATTGCACATTTTCAAACCTCTTCAAAGACATTCATCTGTCATGAGCACGGTGGCGGATCTGAATCGAAGCACTTCTGATTTCCTGCAGTGATGCGTCATTATTTTCCACCACAAAAACAACATTTTACCCGCAGAATCGCTGAGGATGCTGCTGAAAAACAACAATTTAGGGACGCGTGTTGCCTCTGGCATTTCTGATATTTCACCCAACCCATTTCACCCATCCCACCCAACTTTGAATTTGAATTTTGGGGCAAACAGCTGCCATTGGCCGAGGCATCCCGGTTCCCCACGAGGGACGATCCCACACACCCCCTGAAGTCCTACCCTGTCAAAGAGTGCTCAGTTTATCCAGTAAATGCTGACAATCCTGGAAGCAAAGCATTGCTATTCAACAGATAATTTGGATGGGGGAAAAAAAAAGGTTGTTGGAAAAATGTTTCTAACACTTCTAGCCCTAGTTCGTCCCCCAAAGCCTGGAGAGATTTCCTTTATGGCTCCAGCTATGATGGAGGCTAGCGCAGATGCTATCTCCGTGCCGCCTGACAAAGCAGACGACACTCACTGTGCGCAAAGTTTCCAGGTATCCACTTTCATAAAGACACATTATGCCCAAGTGATGGAGAATAATTTGCGCCTCGAAGCGCTGCGGCGTTAATTGGCAGAGCCGTTGTTATCTTCCAATTACAGCGCAATGAGAAAAACGTGCCAATTCCATTAGCTTTCAGGATCTGTACATATCCTACCCACGTGATAGTTGCTAAATTATTTGCCACAAGGTAGAGCATGTGTCAGAGCGAGTGAGTGTGAGGTTACAGGCGATGGGGGGGTGGGGGTGGTGAAAAGCATAGCTTGGATCTGGCTCAGGCTAATTTAAGATGATCAAGGTGGCTAATTGGTTTTAAATTAAGCCATTCCTCTGATGCGTGCGTGTCCAATTAGTGGAGTGTTAACTTCAGGATCACTGTTTTCCCAAATCCAGCAGCCGTGGAGTAGTCAGATCACAAGCCCTGCCTCATTCGTGTGGCAGGAGGGAACCGGCCTCCCTGGGTAAGGGCGCACCTTAAGGCGGCTTTGTAAGCTGGAATGGACACTTAACCTGTTGGCATTTGACCAGTGGGGACAAAAAGACAACAGGATGCTCGACAGAGCACGTACTATTTAGCAAAGCGCACCTCTGTCACAGAACAGGTTTAGAAAATCTGCACCATGGGAGAATTTTTTCTCAATCTTCCATGTACCACTGCTCATACTTTATGTGGAGCTAACCTTTAGACTTACTCACTAATCTTGCTCAAATCTGGTCCTTATTAGCTGCTGTCCTGCAGGTTTTAGATGTTTCTCAGCTCCAACATGCTTTATTCACATTAAATGGTTGATATTTTTGGTC
>CAJRST010011113.1:13456521-13490927 GCA_907169785.1 Menidia menidia | reverse complement strand
TCCACAGGGCGAGCATTTTTAGGATAACTGCTTTGAAATGGATTTATTTTCATTGCTCTTAATCCATTTTTTTAGTCATTGTGACTGTTGCTGCCTCTGACACAGAGAAGGCTAATAGCATTTTTATCAATATCTTAATGTATAACTATGTTAAATTATCAACATTTATTGTTGATGGTGTTCATTTTCTCATTTATTAGACAGTTCACTCCAGAGCTGACAAACCAACCATATTCTTACAGTTTTTAAATCATGAAATGTTACAGGACTGATGACAGTGGGAATATTTGACTAATTAGAAATGTTCTGGTTCAGGGTAACCTCAGAAGAGCCACCTTCCGACCACAGCCACCTCTGAGGACAAACCAAAACCATCCAAACCGTTTGTCAGCCCAAAAACGTCTTAATCTGTGGTCACAACCGCACACATCAGGGGAGTTGAAAGAGGTTCAAAACCAGCTGAAACAATTAGCAGAGAAAACAGAAAACAGAGTATGAGGCAGCTAACATGGCCGAATCCTGTCAGAGAAACGGAGAAAACGAAAAGCCCATGAGTCTCTGCAAAGGTCATCTGTGCTCACGTCTTTTACACACAAACATGGACGTCACGAACAAATGGTTTTGGGCTTAAAAAGGGAAATGTGGTCCACTGACAGGAAAAGATGAGGAACCCAGGATATGTGCGCGTGGAAACCACCGCGTTCTGTGGCTCTGACACCTGAGCCACAGAGAGACGGCTCAGGGTGTGAAACTCCAGCCGTAACCCGGCCGAGCGGGCCTTTGTTTCATGGTTAATTACCACCGACTCCTGGCCCGCCCCCCCCCCCCCCCCTTCCTCTTATCATCCTTCCATCGCCCCTCCGCTCGGCTTTGTCTTGCCACTCGCTCGTGGAAAAAGGTATTACTAATGACAGAGGAAGGTTACCCAATTTATCTTCGGGCAGAACCTTTCAGAGCGAGCTCTCCACGGGTCCCTGCAGAGTACAGAGTTCCAGAGGGAGGAAAAAAACACGGTAACAACCATAGGGACCCGATCCCGACCCAACTCCCCGACTCTGGGTCAGACCACTAAAAAGAAAAAGAATTCATGAACGGGAGAGTCTTATTTGTCTTTTAAGGGAGTAATCTGACTCATTTCAAAGCACCTGATGGGATTTTGGATGCTGCGAGGACAAAAAACTCATTCCCTGACACAATTTATCACAGCGGATGAGAAAAAAAAAGGCTCGGGAAGAGAGTTTTGGGCAGAGACTGATGGGAGCTTTGTTCCTCCGACCCCTCAAACACACTCTGATTGGACAGGGTCTGTCTGAAACAGCAGATGGATAATATCAAAGTATACATATAGATTTATTGCTGGATAAAAAGAACCCAGCGCTTGCAGTTTTCAGTGTCCTCTAACTTTCTCTGGTGCAGAAGATGGTGGTAAAGAGAAAACGGTAAAAGAGCCGCTCCCTCCTCGGGGAGCCGAGGAAACGGCTACAGCGAAATAGTTATTTGGTGCACACCTGGAACCTCTAAAAAAGACGATCCTCTGGGTAAAGCCAACACCAAACCAACTGAGGAATCCTAAAGAAACTGTTCTATTTCCGACCCACGACTTGTGGCAGCAGTTTTCATCCACAAATCAACTTAATCTGCAGGTAAATCAGGGCAGAAACGTACAGGTTAATGTCCATTTCCCAGCATACCCCGGCTCTTTATGTAGTTGTGTAATTACGATGAAAAGACCTATTTTCCACTTGTGAGCAGACATTAGGAGTGCCAGCATGCACAGATGACATCCTGACAACAGAGACAGGAGAAGTACTGCTTTATAATTTCCCTCAGGGGTAAACAAGATATCTTCTCATTTTCATTAAAGATGGCAAATACATGCAATAAAAGCAAAAAAACCCACAACAACAAAAAAGCAAAACTCAGTCACAGGGTATTTGTGCCTAAATCACACTGAACGTGTGCAGGAATATGTGCAGTAAATGTCATTTTTTACACCACAGGACGTTTATCTTTAGCTAGACAGGCGCATTTATAAATCAGGGCAAATTAAGAGTGTTCCCGCCTCTCCGGGCTCCAGCAGCAGCTGCCGGCGGAGGCAGACGGGCCCCGTTTGGCCTTTTTCTGCTTCTGAGGATCATCTAAACAGTCCTGAAAGCTTAAGTCAAACATGATCGAATAAACCATCATTTTCATTTTACCATCACTATTTTTTTTTGGTTGGGCCTTCCTCTTGAAATAAAAAATAACGAGCTAATAAGCTAATGAGAATTAACTGGGACCTCTTGTTTGTGGGTGCCATAAATGGCTCCATCATGATGATGTCCAGCCTTTCTTTGGATGAATGCACCTTTTAAATCTGCTACATGTGGGTATATCAGTGAGGATGTGTCCAAAAGCATAAAAACCAACGGGCTGCTCACAGGAGTTGTAACCGATGTGTAATCTGCTCAGCAGCCTGGCTTAAATGCTTTTTTTTTTAAAGGTAGAATTTCATTTTTCATTCCCGGTGTACTGATCATTAGGTCTTTCAAAGCGAGCTTTGGGGAGCATTTGGAGAGCTGTTTGGCCAAATTTCATTGATCCATCAGAGAAAGGGACCTGAGCTCTGCAAAATGGAGAATCTGGGACAAAGGGAGGAACAAAGGAGCACTTTGGCTTTAAAGCTTTGCATAAAACCTGCCTTGTTTCTCTGTAACATCGATAAAGATTCATAGTGACCCTTTGAAAAAAAAAACGGTTCTAGGAATGATTTGTTTTTAGAAAATGCAGAAAATAGGGATTCAATTTGATTTAAGACATGCAAATTGTGCGTTTTCTGCTTATGTATGTATATTTTGTTTAAAGTGTTCAAACAGTTGAACTAAAAGTTACCATCTTTTATCCATTTTTGTCCCCCTTAACGGGGATTTTGTCAAATAAAAATACAGAAATGCAATAAATTGTTCTCGGCAACTTAGTTTTACCTGAATTTTTTCACCAGTTCATGCTAAAGGCCATCATGTATTTTTAGAACATGGGTAAGGAAGAGCACCAATCAACTTGAAAGTCTGCTCTGGTGGGAAAAAAGGACAATTTGAGTTGAAGCTTTAGGCTCAAATTTCAAACATGTACACAAAAGTGGCACAAATCCGTCACAAATGTAAGACAGAGAGATTTGATGTCGCTAAAGGAGGGAGAAATCCAGGCGATGCCATCATGATAAGGCTGTCAGCTGGAGAAATAGTAAAGCTGAGATCATTAATGGAGAACAGACTGGCAGTGAAAGGGGCCATAAAGAAGACAGGAAGTGCGAGGAGAAAGTGACACGTCTGTGCTTAACAAATGAGGTGCCGGGTGTCCACAGCTGTTAACGACTAAACCCTGATTAAACACGTATTAATCAGCGCGGGCCAGAGGAGCCGTGTCAACATTAATCAGCTCTTATCTGCTCAGCAAAAGGCCAAAAAAGTATGCAACCACCTATCCGGGCGGATGTCTGGACGCCATCGGGCCGCTGATCTGCTAAAAACCCCGCCCACTTCCTCCCGGATTGAGAGCGGGATCTGGGAGATGATTCGTGTCAGCTAGGGGGGGGTTTTTGGGCCGATGCCTATCTCCGATGCCCCGCCGCCATCATGTGCTCCATCATCTCCGGGCTGTCCTGCTTCACAGCTGCCACCTTCAAGTCCTGATTATAGAAATGCCAAAGTATTCACAAACACGATTTATCACCCCTCCCCCCCACCCCGCCTCATCGGTGGCGTCCTCTATCAAAGCACCTGGGCGAGCTGTCACTTTGAAAGCTGCTCTGTCTGTTGACCGCCCAGATATTAATCCCATCCATTTTCCCACCGATTTCTTTTAAAGGAGCACGGAAGCCGCTCTGGTGTGGACACAGTCAATAAAATCCCGTCAGGACGTTTACAGCTACAAGGCCACTTTAGCTAAAAGCGCCGCCTGACTTCATGGCTTCGGAGGGTGATGATGTCACAGCAGGAAAACTGACATGTGGGAATAAACATCCTTTGCCGACTGCTGTTTTACAAGGCTTTCAATTTTGTGTGACAGAGCCACGAGATCCGAGGCGACCAATCAGAATCTGTCCAAGAAAACACGCGGAGAGAAGTTAACATGATGGGCCAACGCGGGCCTCCATGTCCCCCGAGGAGAGGCATTTCATTATTATATTTTTTTCTATTCTGGGCCCTTTGACATAACTGGGAGCTCGGAGTCTTATGATCCACTCACACCGGAGCAAACCCGCAGTGGTGCTTGACATTTGTGGAGGTTCACCCCCCGCGGTGTCAGAGAGAATTGTGGATAAGGGTGAAAATGAAATCTAATTCTGATCGGAAAAAAAAAAAAAAAAGCAGCCGCAGATTAGCACAAGCTGGTGAAAAATACAGAAAATTACAGGTTGGAGCACATGAAACTGAAGGAGCGTTTAATTAGAGGCTTTGCTATTGATTAAGCCGGGCAGAGGTGGGTTTTTCACGGGCTGCTCGGGCTTTGTGGAGCCATTTATTTTCCAGGCCGCAGCGAGCAGAAAGTTTCCATCTTGAGGAGAGATTTGCCCTCTGGATGGAAGAATTTAAGACCAGAGGGATTATGGAGACAGATTATACAGAGAGCAGGTTGCCATTCATTTTGTTTTAGCTGATTTACCTTTACATGAGCGGGGGACTTTGTCCTAATTCGGACCGACGTCTCACCCCAAATCTGAAAACGTGCGGTGGGAGAACAAAAGGATGCAGAATTAAAGCTGCACAGCAAACAGATAGCAGAGCAGATGCAGGACGGTATTATGATGAGTGTGTGGGGGGTGTGGTGGTTTTGGCAGAGCTCTCAGCAGCTGTCTGCGCTGCTGTGGCCTTTAGTCAGCTGCAAATGTGCAAGCCCTCCACCACGAGTGTCCCCCTGATGAACTCCATCAGGCGCTCAGGAAACCCTCTTTTTAATGCTCGTAAAACCCACTTTTTACATTTTTTATCTACAGACTCCAAACTGAAACCCAGTGCACGTGAGTGGGAATCCAAACAAACATGACAGAGCCGAGGTCATCTTGGTCAAAGAGGGAAAACAGATCCTGAGGAAACACGAGGAAAGGGCAGGACGGCGTCAACAAAACCGGAACTCCAGAGCACAGAAAACTAAATAAAGGAACTCCGCGATGAGCCAGATATCAACTCGCCAACAGAAATTCCTGCTCACATATCGCCAGACAGATGCATTACCCACTGCTGTCAGAATATGAAAGAAGCCCTTTGCAAACCCACAGAAACTTCTCCCAAAGTCTCTGATATTACATTTCGGTTTCAGTAGCCGTTTTATGAAAAATAACTCATCTAAAGAGCCGGGGTGTCTGTGTGGTGCCATCTCTCTGCTGCCACGTCGCCGCGGCTCTGGCTAGTTTGCTCTTAATTTGCATAAATATGAAGAGTTTGAAATGCCAGTATGAAATTAAGCCACCTGCGGAACTCATCTGGGGTCAGCGGTGAGTCCATTAAGTTTATTAGGCTGGCAGTGAGCACGGCCCCCGGCTGCATCTGGACGGCAGACAGCCGCAGACACACAACCGGCACAGAGATTCCTGAAGGCAACGCGGAGATTTGAGCATGAATTCTTTGCCGTTTCACTGAAAACAAAAAGAAGCTAGTGCTCGCACACACACACGAGGGTCGTCTGATTAAATTAGCAAACACAAAGTGACGATAAGCACATCTGGCTAAATGTTTTCCGTGCATTCGGAGTTGGATGCTGCTAATTAACGTGTTCACCCGAGAACAATGCATGCCAATAGGTGGAAATCAATTAAGTGGAGGTTGTGAATCAGATTAGCCTTATTAAACTGTAAAACTTATTTGATTAGCACTCGGCTGTGTCATTTGAAAGGATTCGAATGCCAACGCACTATAATGAGTCACATCCTGACAGGTTTGCGGGGTTATTTCTGTTTGTCTTGTTCTTTTTTTTTTTTTTTTATCCCTGTTGCCATTGTTCCAATGAGGAGAGATGGAAATGGGTCAGGTGTCATCCCAAAGGAGTTCCGGGAGTGAAGACTGAGCAGGAACACAGCCCAGTTAAGGGACTGGCTCAGTGAGGGGATTTAAGCCTCTCAGGAGGCGCTTACGCACAGGTTAGGATTACGGCCATTGTCAGGAGTGGAGGGTTGCTAGTGTGAGGAGGCACTGCCAAGAGGCTGAGCTCTCTGCAGAGTCTGCCTTGCTTTAATGCCATTGGTGGGGAATCCGTTTCGACCCTCATGTCAGAGCCAGGAAGGCACATTTGAACAAGGAAAAAGAAGAAAAAAAAAGAAAACGTTCTTCGTTTTCTGTCAAATCAGAAGTCAAAGGTCTGTTCAAGGTACGCTCAAACGAATTTTTACCTTTCGATGCTTCACTTTCATCACTGTTAATCACAGGTGTTTGGCTGGTCTGAAGCTAAATGCAAGCAGCCTCAAATACAATTACAATATGCAAATCCACAAGGTTAACCCAGTTTAGCTTGTTAGGATGTTATTATTTGGTAATTAGCATGAAGACAAAGTGCTTCCTTTGGTTTTGCAAACAAACAGACATTAATTCAGTTGCTTTACAGGGCACACACTAAATCAGACCGAAGAAGGCAAAACTTTCTAGCATTTCAATAAGACGGTGAACAGAGATATTTGTCAAAGGTCGGATGAGAAATGCAGAAATTTGACACCAGTGGGCTGTTATGGAACATACAGAGAGGATTGGCTCTTTGACATCAGTGCTTTTTTTCCTTTTAGCTTTATTCTCCCCCTCAAAACACTTCTAAGTTAGACTCAGAGAAATACAATTTGATTAAGAGCACACCCCCTACTTAAACCGAGAGGAAGGAAGGTGGCGAGCGCGGCGTGTTACCTCTAATGTGACAGCCGATAAGAGCTCTCTCACACTCACCTTGATGAATTTAAACATGACACCGAGGAGGTGCATTTAAGCCTGGCGCCATAGTGTAATGAGGGATACACGGGCTCCACTTATTCCTTGGTCTAATTGAAGTGGAATTATTTTAAATGACTCATTTTTCGAAACGGGAAAAAAAAACAGCGTGACATATTTGTGCTTCAAAGAACACCATGTGCTCGCAGCATCTTTTTCTGGAATGGCAGATTTAATTTGGAGCTGCTAACAACACGGGCTCTACGGGTCTGCCTGTGCCCGGTATCCCATCAGAACAGAGTGTGGCATCATCAGGGGAGAGAAGCTGGAAACAGAGAGCCGCCTTCAGCCGCATCCGGGATTATTTTCCTTTGCGACCGAGTGTAAAAACGCCCAAGCTGACTCCAGCCGGAGCCGGGTCCACATCCTAATCTGGATCAAGGGATACAGGGGAACGGTTGCCATGCAAACCGTGAGACAGAGGAGCTTTTTTAGCTCAGGGGAGCCGGTTTAGGAGTCCCAGAGTCAGGCGCTCACCGCCATGACAGACAACCAAATGGAAGCAGGACTGAACTTGTGTAAGAGATAGATAGAGAGAGAGGAAGGCTTTTTTTAAAAATACTCCAACCACCCACTGATCCACGTGTGTGATGCAGCGCTGGAAGTTTGGAGAGAGCGGAGGACCGAGCCACCAGGCCTCGGAAAAGACCAGAGAAAACGAGCTGGACGAGGTCCGGTCATGGAAGTGGCTGCCATGAGGCACCGGAGGCCTCTGTGGCCGAGTGGGAGGGGCCAGATGGGTTAGATTCCTCCAGAAATGTGCAGTGGAAATGAATCTGGCAACTCAAGCGGAGAGACGGAGCCGGGGAGGAGGGGCAGGAAGTGAGAAATGCTTGGTTGGTCGGTCGGTCGGTCGGCGCTCGGAGGGAAACCCGCCGCGTTTGATCTCACGAGGAAGATCACAGGGGAAAGATAACTGCGCAGCACATCTCAGAGGCTCCTCCAGTCCTCCGCAGCCCGGAGAAGGCCGGGCCGGGGAGGGAGCCGAACAAACAGCAGAGTATGATTTATGAACACTTCTGCTGCTCCCGTTTCCAGCCGTACCTGCCTCCCTGTTGGCAGGTAAACAATGCTGACTCTTCTCAAGGAATGCCTTTGTACTTCCTTTTTTTTGCCTCTCTCGTGCACAAAAACAGGGAAAAGAGGCCTCCCCCGTCCTCCCCCCCCCCTCCTCTCCTCGTTTAGCCCAGGGATCCATTTGTGCTGACTTCTTAAAAGGCTCTCCGAGTGTCACTTGGACAGAGTGGATGGGCCTAATCGCATTTAACAAAGTGGAAGCAGATCTACACCAGCGTAAATGGATTGAACGCTTTCTTTCTCGCGTTAGTCAATCGTTGCCGTAATGCCCCTCTGTCATTTTGCAAAACTCAGTGACTTTGTTTGCTTTCAACGTTTTCCTCCGTCTACTCTAACGCGCGCCATGCAGACTTTTAGCCATAAGTGACACTCCAGAGACCTAAAGAGGCCATTTAAAGAGCACCGTCAAAGTCTCTGAAGTCATGTCAGCGGCAGCATCTTTGCGTTTGAAATCTTTAACTGTTTGACAGAAAGCAGCACAGTTAAGTTGTAACTTTGCGGTGTTTGGAGGCCCACACCTTCCGGGCTCTTGTTTTGTGCTTTTCATAATGGAAATCAATGTGGTTGATGGTTATTAACCGTACTCAATGAGTATATAATGTAATCTCTTTAGGTCCTCAAATCTAATCAAGTCTCAAACAGAGCCTCTTTCTTCTGATAGTTCAATATGAAGTTAATGGCTTGTGGCAGTGGTCCCAGATGGCTCAGTTTATCCATCAGCTATTTACAGCTCCGAAAACTTAGCCAGGTGTACCTCTTTGAACGGCCATTTTCAGCACAGAGGGCGGTGGCAGCTGCTCCGCCGTGCTCGCTTCATTTAGCTGATGATTTGTTGTAGCCATCAGGCATTCAAATGTATAAAGATATGTTATTTCATCGTCATTTTTATTTCTAATAGCTCCATGTTAGAATGGGTGGGGAGTAAATCAGTTGGCAACCGTGACAAATTGTCCTGATGCTGTTCCCGATTTCATAAAGGATTTTTAGAGTGACTTTGTGGAAATGTCAAATGAGATATTCCACCATGCTGAAGAAAAAAATGGATAAAAAACCAAAAGCTTGAATATGACTCTTTAACTCAAAGGGGAAATTGACCCCAAATGTTAAATTACCTTATGGGTCAATGCTCCCTACATATTTTGTTCTTCTCATGTGTTTAATGGAAAAGGTACTATCAAAAATATTCCTGTTTTGCCGAGGCTTTGGCTTTTTTGTTCACCCTTCTTTAAAGGTTAGATAACCAGCAGCACTGCCGGCCTGAAAACTGCAGGACAGCTTCACGCTGCTTCGCACAACGACCTTCGGCGAAATGCAAACCAGGCGAAAAACTCACATGACCAGAGGTCCTGTGCACATCTGCTGAGAAAAGGAGGCGGGCGCTGGTCCCCTGCTGTTCCACACCTGCCCACCAGCCGTCCCCACTGAGCCTGCTGCATGACCCCGGCACCTGCCCGCCTCAGAGCCCCTCCTCCAGATGTTGGGATGACCATCTGTGGACTCTTTTTCCGATCAGGCCGCATTATCGTTTGCTAAACCATCGTACATTTGGAGCTGTAAGAAGGATTTCCGTCTGGGCTATGCTCCCCCTGTGTCCGCTTATGGGCCCCAGCTCAGTGATTCAGAGCTCCACTCCCCCAGCCTGTCCGCCCCCCCTCTATCAGCCCCCTCCTGCGTGACCTTTTAAAATGTTTTCCTTGGCAATCTCCCTGGCTGGAGAGCGTTGGGCAGAGGCAGACGAGAGGCAAGTGGTGTAGCCCGTTTGAATAAAAGGAGAAAAATGGATTCGGGTGGAACATGCCACAAAAGCCCGAGCGCAGGTGAGAAGTCTGGTCGAGCACATCCGTCAACACCAGGCATTTTAAAAGCTTTTTTAGAAAGTCCTGCTCTTCCAGACTCTGACAGATTTCCTCAGGTGGTGGACGGGAGTGTTTGTTCCCAGATTTAATGGCACCGTCTTCTGTGCTGGCTGCTTTGTTTCCAGTTTTTGCAGATCGGTAACGTCAAAGTGAAACCAAGAGGAAGCCTCCTCTCTATCCGGGTTGAGCATATTCAGCACCAGATGCCTGGGTCGGTGTTTCACTCATCCAACAATCCTCTGGATGCCACATCCCATCATTACTCTTAGATCCAGAGTCCACCTGCGAACCCACGTGACCGACAGCCTTCAGAGTATCAAACAGAATGACTAACCGCAGCCTGAAATCAATACCTTTCCCCTCTGAAACACGTTTATCTGTAAAAAAGAATTAATTAAACAGCACAAATCAAAGTACATTGCATGATACCCCCCCCCCCCACACACACCCCCCTCCAGCCTACAAAGCCGACGCCGAGAGGTCAAACACTGAGAGACATGAAAGATTAAATGTATCAATAATGCATTGGGGCTGAAAGATTTAGAGCGGGGGCTCCTGGATGAGGCGTCGTGGTCGTGTCACGTCGGGGGAACAGGTGTGCTGCCACTCAGGCCCCCCCGCCGCCGCACGCCGCGCCGATATCTGGCATGTCAAATGAACAGGTGTTGTGTATAATTCATCCCGGTTCCATATTTCATGAACAGGAGCGGGAGAGTGCTTCGGGAGTCTGCTGGGAGGCCCGGAACCCCCCCCCCCCCCCCCCCTCCCTCCCTACTCGCCGTGGAGCATCTCTCCAGAACGCCGCTTTCCACGAGCAGGCCGGTTTCCGTGGGGACGGCGCCCGTGTCCCTCAAGCCCACAAATTCACATCTTAAATATTTCACCCCACCTCGGATGATCTGCAGAAGTAGAATACTGGAATAAAAGCGTTTAAACTCGGATTGTCGTTAAAAAACAAGTTAGAAATGAGCAAACAAAACCATCCTGTGTGAATTATGGGACTTTTTTTTTTTTAAATATTCCACTGCACCACATGAGAAAAAACGGTCCAAAACACCCTTTTAGTCCACATAATGGACAAGGTCTCATTTAGCAGAAATAAAGCCAGCCATGGGTCTGTCTTTAAGGCATTCAGGACCATAATTGTTTCAGCAGTGCGAAAAAAGTGATCAAATGTCCATTTCATTTGGGTGTTAGAGCAGCACTAAAGTAGGATTTTAAGGCAAGTGTGGAGTGTAAGAATGAAACAGGACGTTAACGTTGACAAGTGCACAATGAAATGAGTCATTCTTTTCATCATCTCTGAGCAGGGAGCAATTTTTCAGATAAAATTCACTTTCTTGCTCCAACTTACTTCACATAAGCTCTGTTTTAAACCAAATCATTTTCATTTTGGCCTCCAGAAAGTTGCAGTTTTAATGAATGACACCATAAAAGGGAGCAGCGAGATCAGTTTTACATCAATTAGCAACATGTTAGAACAGAGGGCGCGACAACCTTCTGCTTTAAGTAGAAGCTGAATGGGCTTTTGTGAAAGGAAAAGGAGACGAGGAGGGCAAGAATTTATCACCGAAAAACTGCCCATTCGCCCTTTCTGCTCCAGTTAGCCATCAGCAGCAGATTTTAGAGTGAATTTAGAAGAATTACTGTAGAAAATGAGAGCATAAACCTTCAACATGGATTTTCTACATATAGACACACACACACATATATATATATATACACACAGGGGGAGTGTGTAAGGAGGGGGAGGATGTGGGTGGTAGTTTTTAAGGGAACACTGCTGTAAAACTTTTAAAAGTCCACGTTTTCAGATTCCATAATGACGGTGTAGAAACTTCTTTGTTAATCATGTTCTTGCAGAAACCTCTGATTCCATTTGGAGAGGATGCACTGTAATATCCCCATTATACCAATCCAGCGCCTTTATGTGGTTCAGATCCCGCGGTGTGATTTAAATGGGATCAGACAGTTACACAAACAACAATTAAAAGCTTGGTTAAGTTTGTTCTTCCTGATTACCAGTGAAGCCGTATCCTGCATACAAAGCAGAGCCTCCCCCAGAAAATGGCTGTTAATCTGCATTTGTGATGATCAAGGCCTCATTCGAAAGCTGCCTGCGTCCCTCCCACAAGACAATGCGCTCATCTGAGGCATTTGTGAATAAGGCCAGTCACTCTAAAAAGACGAGCGATATCAGCCGGCTGTTTCGGGGAGCCCGTAGCTCAGGCCTAACAATACAGGGTTTAATGAGGCGCTACGTACTGATTGGTAGACGTGAAGAGAAATCAAACCCTGATGGAGAAGTAGTTCCATCTGAAGTGGGATGTCAAACAGAATCACAGCAATCCGTCATTGTTTCGGTCAAAATGGGGCAACGTGATCGTCTTGGGAGGTGGCGGTCATAAAGACAAAGAGCCTCTCTCGTCCTGAGAAGACTACAATGACTCTTCCTCACTTATATGTGCTGTCCGATTCAGATCTGATCATTTCCTGAGTCTGTGGCCCAGCCTCCCACAGCCTGAACCACTCCACGCTTTTCAAAGGCAATAACCAGCCCCCGGTATAACAAATCTACACAAATCTGGCAGTAAACATGCATATATCAGATCAACGATCAGGAGGCAATATCTTCATGGCATGAGCACAAACGAGAGGAAACATAAAAAAACATCCATAAATAGAACAAAGATACATGTCGAATGCAGATTCTTAAAGGGAAATGCATCAATCAGCAAACAGTGCTCACGCTAAAGGGATTTATCAAGCAGGACGATGCACAAACAGCTTCTGTAGGTGTAGCTTTCCTCTAAAATCTCTCATGTTTGGCCTTTTACCCCGTTCATTACCGACAACCAGAGTTCGTGAAGCGTGAACCGACTTTGCTTTCCTCTTTGCTTCTAACCTTCAACAAATAGAGACTCCAACAAGTTTCTTTTCTAAACTTCCTGTTTTTTTTATTTTTTATCAGCAACCTGAGATAAGATGGCTTGATGAACAATAACCATTTCAACCAACTGTTTCCAAATGCTGTCCGGAAGTTATCTAATGAAACAGGATGTCAGAACGCTGGCCAAAATTCACCAATGTCTCGTCAGGCAAAAAAAAAAGAAAAAAAAAGGCATAGAACAGTTGCCATGGCAACCCGAACGCTAATTTTTTAATGGGAATGCTACAATGAGACCCGGTTCCAGGTGTTGGCTTTAGCTGATTTCAGTGAGGTGGCTCTGCCTCTCACTGAAATCCCCCCCCAGGGCAGCCCCCCCCCCCCCCCCCAGGGCTGGAGTACCTGTGACTCCTCTGAAATCAACAGTGGAGAATTTCTGATAAACACTTCATTTTCAGGTTTGGTGTTCTTTGTCCACCCCCCCCCCTGAATGCTCATTGTTGTGCTGCTGTGTGGAAATACTGCTGACATATCACTGGAAGCTTTGGAATACCACATTAAACAAACAATGCTTTTCAATTTCTGGAAATGGCACAGTGATCACTTTGTGCATGGTCAGAATTGGATTTTTCTCTAATGCGATATTTGAAGCGACTGCATCTGGGTGAGGGCAGAGTGAAGGGAAGAGAAGCGCTCATAAATCATTCCTTGACATTGCTGCTTCATTACCCCAAACTCACTCTCTCCCAGCCTCTCTGTCTCTCATCAAAACTCCATAATCCCTGTCAAAGCTGTTTGGATTGGAGGTTAAAAGTGATTCACAAACAGGGGAAGAAAGAGACGGAGAGGATGGAGGGAGAGGGGACGGATGGAGGGAACTATAATCTCCTGTGCTAGGAGCTCTGTTCCACGTACTCTTATGATAATTGCCTCTTGCAAGCTTTCACAGGCTCCACACTTTTCCCCCTCTAATAGGTGCTGGGAGGGTGAAAATGGGACTGGCGTGTGATTATAATACCCCAGGTGCAGAGATTCATCCCCTTCTGCGAGCACACGGGAGAGCTGATCATTTGATTTGAGAGGCTGCTGCCAGTCCCTCCTCACCAGAAATGTCAGCTTGATGGATTCCAGGCAAGGTCAAATTGGAAAGCTCGGATTTAGAGCCCAGAGTTGTTACAGATCAAATGTTGGGAAAGCAGAGGCGAAACAGAGGGTCCGGCGGGGGGGAGGGGAGAGCAGGGGGCGGCTTTTATTCCGACACGGCTGCAAAACCACCGCCGCGCTAGTCACTCAGCGGCTAACAAAGGCACACATCTGGCCTCCCACCATGACATCCCACAAAGTTTAGAACACAAAAGAGAGCAAAGATTAGCTGGATATCCATCAGAGTTGTTGGCATTTGTTCCCTCCTGAAAGGCTGTTGCCAGGTAAGAAAACCTCCTGCTTTATAACAGCTAATGTGAAGGTTACTGCCGCCATCTTGTTTCACCGTGCAGGCTCGTGGATTTGCAGGTAGCGCATTGTGAGGAAAAACAACAGGACCCATTAACTATGTAAGTTTGGTCTTGAAAAAAAAAACAAAAAAAAACATGTGCCCGGATTTTAAAAAAAGTTAAAGCTAAAAGTGATGTTGTACAGGGTTAAACCCGTAAAGCTTCCTCTGTGGGCAGAAAGCAGCATGTAAAGCCTTAAAATGGGCTCAATAAACGGCGCTGTGTTTATCTTCATTATCTCATTTCTAAGCCTTTCGAGTGTTTCCAAAAGCCAAACAAAAAACAAAGTGAAGAAATAAGTGAGATATATGCGTTTCATATTCTACATGAATAAATAGCACACGATTCACCTGCTAGATAACAACAGATGCTGTGGAAATAAAGTTAGATGTTGGTGTACGTGCATTATGATTAAATACCGCCATGTCAGATGATATCAGCCGGTTTGTTTGATGCCTGGCATTCAGAATCTGAATCAAAGCAGCAGGGCTGCCATCAGTGACTTATTTGAGATCAAACGGTCAGCAACCGAAATGAGGGAATATCGATGCCACGCAGCTAAGATAAAGAGCTCTTTAAAATGTGTTGATTCGATGCTTCCTCAGTCACGGTTTAACATTTGGAACCTAACGAGCTAATCTGCTCCTAATCGACACTAAACCCCAGCAGCTGCGCAGCCGTTTAGCAAGTCAAGGTCGCCGCTGCCGTTAAAGCCCCGGGTTAAAACCCCGGGCCTGTCCAGAGGAATGAAAACCCTCCAAACGAGAGAGAAGGAAAAAAAAGAGCAATTTTTGTGGATAAACGCAGCGCCACACACCCCGTTGACTCTTAATCAACACGTCGGAGCTCAAGTTGGAGTAACAGGACTCACACGGGAAGCTGCAGAAGGACTAAATTCTTATAACAGTGCACGTGTGCGGGTTTAAGGAGGAGTCTGTGACCGCTTTGGGAGAAGAAATAGAAGGAATTCTGGTGGTGTCTCAAACTGGTCGCAGTTTTGGGGGGATTTCAGCAAACAAAGGCGATGGGAGCTGTCCGTGGTGCTGAATCCACCCGGTCTGTCGGTAAGCCCACATTAGAAATGCCACTCATGACTGTCAGAGCACCCCCCGCCCCCCCACCCCACATGCATTATCATGTCTCAGGTGAAGTCCTGGCGATGCTGAGAGCTGGTGTCAGCCGGCGATGTCTGTGGATCCCTTTTTACCGATTCAATCTCGGCATGAAAAGCCTCCTGGTGGAGCAGCCATGAACCCTTCAGATAGGTGTCAGCTCAATTCTCGCCAACACTTGCCTACATTAAGTCCTCAGCTGCCTGGAAAGCAGCAGCTGGCGTGTTGTGTGGGAAGAAAAATGCTTTCTTGTTGCTGCTTGTCGAGCAAATATTCCCCGTTTTGCGTGAACACACAGCCGCATTATCATATCAGTGGAACTAAACAAAGGTTATTTTTTCCCTCCTGGACTGAAATGTCAAAGCTTTCAGAGCAGTTTTTCCTCAGACAAAAATTAAGAAGTTTCCCAGTGACTTTTAAAAACCTCCAGCACACTCAGGAAAGATGTTTTTCCCTTCCGGGCTTCTTTTTTCCTCCCAAAATTGAAGCTAACACACAGTGAGAGTACGCATCCGCTGTTGACTTTATCCAGACCAATTCATTAACTCATCTTTCATTGTTATGAGGCAAAAAACAGATCCTGTTGTCTCAGGAAAAAATCTTTTGTATTCATGGCATGGGGGAACAATCCCACCTAATGAAGTATCCACATAAAAGAGAAAAGAGAGATGATTTTAATTTAGAAGGTGTCAACAGCTTTTGAGGATCGTGTCAGATGCTGCAGAGGTGCAGAAATGAAGAGTGGGCTGGCACCCCCCCCTCCTTTAATAGAAGAAGCTGTCACGTCACCATTTTAGATTCCTGCTCTGATGCATTTCACACATGCCACAGACAACACGCAAACCTCTGCTGCCTCCTCACATCCATTGCTTTTCTATTAGCAATTCAATTTTATATAGCCCTAATAAGGAAATCTAAGCTTTATATAATATTCATTTCACACATTTAAGAGGGGCCCAGGGCTGCTGACTGTTTCACTGACTTTCCAAGCAAGTTTAACAGTTTACGCTTAATTCTGGTTTTCAGAAGAACGATTTGAAGCTAAATGGACCCATTGGTGTACTGACATCTATTAAATATGACTGGAAGTTCAGCAATGCGAGTTGGCTTCCATGGAAATGCAGATTTCACCCTTAAACATGAAGACGCAGTTCTTTAGCTGAAATCGTCCCTGAGGATTAAACAAAAACATCGGGTCTGGTCAGAGGATGGGGCCGTACTGCAGATGAAACTGACAGTCTCAGACTGCATTTCTCCTTCTCCTTCTGCTTTTCTCCCTCTGTCAGACATGTATCCGACTCGTATTTTGACGAGGAGCTCTCACAATTAATTGAAAAGTCTCATTCTGAGGAATAACTTTTGTAGAGGTCTTTTTAAAAAACCTCAATTATTTCCTTCACATTCGGGGGTGCCATGGAGACTATAAGAAAATAAAGATGGCTTGAGTTGATTCAGGGAAAGGGAGTGACTTTCATTTGAGTGTTTAGAGGGCCCCACATACTAAGCATATCTTTTCTTCCTAAAGAGAGTTTCATGATGTAATTCACCACTGAAAGTGGGAAAAAAGCTTAAATAAAAAACTCCTGTTGGGGAAGATGGGGCCACGGCGGCGTTGCGTTTTGTTCCGCTCACAAAGCTTTACCTGCTTTGTTCACAAAGCGAGATGACTACTTTAATGTGGGGCCTTGTGTTTTCCCGGCTGGTTTTAAAAGTGGAACCAACAACTTTGTCACGGCAAATGACCAACATTTGTAAAGGTTGCCTTTCATGCTGGAGGACGCCTTCTCTAAGCAAAGGAAGCGGGGATTTCTACAGATCCCCAAAACATCACCGTTCCCAAGACACACACACACACACAGACACACACTGACACACACACACACACACACACACACACACACAGATAGACTGGGAGGCCTGCTGCGTTTGACAAATCAGCACATGAGCTCGTTAGAGCGAGTGGCCTCTGAAAGCAGCGGTAGATTCTGAGGTGACAGCATCTCTGTTCTGTCCATGCCGTTTGCTGTTCTGCTTTCCTTTTCACGTATGGACGAATGCGCAGAGATGTAAGGAAGGAGAGCCTGCGACAAACAGATCAATGGAGGAAATTTGCACCGGGGACACACAAACGAGCAACAAGAATGGAGGGAAGCTCGGCAGAACACACGCTCTATCATGTCGGATCCGGTTTGCGGTCGGTGCTGGGGTTCCTGTGGGGAGCAATTTGCTTGCTTTCCTCCAGGCCCCAGCGGCAGTGGCAATGCAGTCACCTCCTCTACCCCCCCCCCCCCCCCCCCCCCCCCCCCCCCAACCCAAAACGAAGAGGCCTCTGCTGGGGGAAAATCGCCTCTCGGTTTGCCCTCTTTCCTCTTAGATCCCTCATCTCCTGCGTGGTAACCTCTGAAAGCACCTGCCGCGCAGCCATTAGCAAGGCGCTGGGGTTTTAAGCAGGGGAAGATGGATCTGGAGCCCGCCCCAGCCAGAGCCCCACACACACACACACACACACACACAAACACACACAAACACACACCTCTGTATTCCACACCACGGCTAGCCGGCGCTGCTCTCTACCTGCTTTTGTTTTTGCCCGCCACCACGGTACACGGCTGCAAAAAGATATAAATATCTGGAGGCGTGAGCCACATCCAATAAAGCAAACGGATGTGAAAGGCGGTGACAGCCGATCGCACTATTTGAGGTGTGTGAAGGCAATTTATTCGCAGGGCTAAGGCTGGCGAGGCCTTCCAGCAGTCCGGCCGAGGCGGAAGATGAATTGACACGCGTCTTGGTTGGTGGAAATTGTTACTATTTTGTGGATTTAAATGGCTGTCGCTTGAGCGCCGTCATATTTTCAACAAGTTCTGATAAATGAGGGAGTTTTAGAGCAAAACATCAGTCTCAGGGGGGGTGTTACTCTGTTTACCTGCTCAGTGGTAGCCGCGGCTAAATGCTTGCAAAAAGCTCCTCAAATTGACTTCTGACACTGGTTCACGTTAATTAGCAGCTAATATTATCAGACAGATTGCTTATGCATAAACAAACTGCTAATTGTGTGAAACCTGAATGGAACCGGCATAGGTGATGTGCTTTGATGTGCGGCGCGGGGCTTTGTTTGGCGCTCCCAGCAGGTGGGCCGAAACCGCCGCTCTACCTCCACATCACGCCTCCCAAACCCCTCCGCCTTTCATCTCCCGGCCCCCACAAAAACAGCCACTCTGTGTGCGCTCAGAGCGCGCAACATCAAAACACGTGTTTAAAAGGCAGGCTTCGACGGAGCTGTTTTCGGGAAATCTTTAAAGGGACTCAAATGACTAAGCATTTCACGCTGCGGTCGGGTTTTTTCTCGTATTTTTCGGTCGGCGCACACAGAGAGGCTGCAGGTTGGGGATAACAAAAGCGAATGTCAACACGTTCATTACCAGGCTCCGTTCGGCTGGGGGCTGGTGGGCGTTTTGGAGACTGAAATGGCTTGCACACGGAGGCCTGGCAGCACCGTGTCAGGTGCTCATATTAATGCACACTGACTCTTCTCCATCTCACATGACAGGTTACATCTCCGTTGGAAATTATTAGAATTTAAATTATTCATAAGCAGACCTTTGGGGATTATAATTGCCAAGATCAGTCAGCGGCTCGCACAGAGAGCAAATCGATAAAACTAGATAACTAATCACGCATAAAAAAAAGATCTGTTGGCCGTGCAGATTTCTGCTTCCCGACATGCTAATGTCCCGGTCACACATTTCTGCTCCCTGATGGGAATCGGTGCCAAAATCTGTTCGATTCCCGAGTTTCCAGAGAGGGTTTACGCCATCTCGAAATGACACCGCAGCTTATTCAGACTGACCACACAAAGCTACGGGGAGTGGGGGAGGAGAAGGCCCCCAAAATAACCTGCAACCTCCTTTAGGCGAGTGGGAAAAAGTTCAAATGTGATTCAACGGAGCTGCAGAGAAAACACTAATGAGGAAAGTCAGGTGGAAATGGTAAGCACAGTAGTGTTAATTAACCTGACAGACACCTCCAGCGTGTCTCAGCGGAGACTTTAAGGTATTCTGATCAGAGGAGAGTGGCTCTCCAAAGCTACCAACCCCTCCCATTCCTCCCCCCATTCCCTCCCTTTGTCACAGCCCCTCGCGTTCTTTAAATATTGCTTCTCGTTCAGCATTCATCTGTCATTCAGCACAGCCCCACTTTATTTTTTCACCCCCATACACACACGTTTGTGCGCTCATACACTGTTCCGTTTCAGAGGATACCAGTCAGCCCCAATCCCAGCAGTGCTGCCCCTGAAAAAAAGCCTCCTCCCCCTCAGAAGGAGGAGAGACAGGATGCTGGGAGACCCTCAAAAGTGACTAAAAGAAAAAAAAAGCACACAAAAAGCACGTTTTTGTCCACGCTGAAGCCATTTCTGAAGAAGGCCACGAGCTGAGGAAATCGGGGGGGCTCTGAGAGAGGCTGTCGACGCGTTCGTTTAACAGGATTCCTGCGTGTGTGCAAGAGACGCTGAATATTCAGTCTGAAATCAACATCTGTCCCCTGAATTTTTTAGAAGGCACATTGTGAGAATCTCCGGCAAACACGGCCTCGCTGAGGAAAAGCTCACTTCAGCTTATGCATCCAGCAGAAATGTATCCAACACAGCTGTCATGTTAAACAAGCTCCAGCGTACCAGCGCCAGCTGCTTTTTCTGTCAGAATGTGCGAATCTAAAACTTTTAATTCAGTTCAGGACACAGGATCCATTCCCAATTTGAATCCTAACCTATGACCTTTCAGTGTACCCCGGATCTCGCGAAGAAACGTGTCACATGGGTGAAAGAGTGCTTGACGTATCCAACAAGACACTAAAACACACTATACAGATCACTGGGGAGAATAGGGTAAATAAAACACGGCTCATATTTTATTTAAGATTTCAAAATGTACTCCGACTGTTTTGTTAAAGTCTTTAAGAAGTTTCCGAGCTCATTTGGGAATTCCGGCATCTATTCCCTTTATGTACGACATCCCTTGATTAATTGTTCAATCGTTGACAAGGAAACCCGAAATTTTATACATCCAAAAAGAGCCCACAGGAGGATTGCGATTAGCGCAGATATGGGGCAGATTGTCAGCCGGAATCACATCATCCCGGGTCATCCCAAACCATTAAGAAGTCAAAACCCATCTGGGCGTCTCCCCTGTGAACTGCCATGTTAAAGAATACATGTCTTCCACGCTGAGCGCTGTGCTGGCATCGGAGGAGAGAGGGAGGAAAAGGGAAGCCGGCAAGCAGAGTCAGCCTCTTCCAGCGGTTTAGATTAGTTTATGCAGCAGCAATCCCCGTATACCCCATATATTTCACTTCCCAGCCCCTGGCTTTGGTCAGTTCCAGACCTCCAAACAGGTCCGCAAATCATGCAGTGACCGGTGTGTCGGGCCACAATGGGAGTCCCACTTAGCAGAGAGTCCATACAAATGCACAGCTGGTTAGCGGGAAACAGAGTAAAGGCACATCTGGATTAGGAAGGACCAGGCCTCCAGTGGAACTGCTTCAGTTCGAGTCCACCTAAATGCAAAACCAGCCGTGGCTCTGAGTTAAGCTGCTGAAACACCTTTAAAGCCAGGCTTATTCAGTCTGCTCTTAGATGTTAGCCGTTTGAACACCTTCCACTGGCCGCTCCAATTCTTCTAGACAAGTACACACCATCAAAACATTATTGAGACTTTCAGCCACAGAGAAAGCTTCAAACGAGATTTCAAAAGCTTGTTTTAACCCTTAAGGGCTCCGAGGGACATTTTGTTCTGTTTATTTCAGTTTCAAGACTTTCTGGCTATGCTTAATGAACAAGGCTCAGATCATAAGATCTTTGAATTAGCTTAAAATGACTAAGCTATGAAAACAAACAACCAAACAAACTAACTTGTTTGAATTTTGACTGAAAATACAATTTACGGAATGCAGTCCTTTTAGAATTGTGTCTTCTTAATGTATTTTATGGCTATTGTTTTTGTTTTGTTTTTCAATAGAAGAGATGTTTACGCATTATTTGTTTATTAAGTGCATCATTCATACTCTGCATGTTTTTGGAGTTTCATTTGTTGTGAGTTGTGATAATCTTGTGATAATCTAATGTTTAGTGAGCCTTGTCTTGACATCTAAATGCATCTTTGGCCCTTGGTTAATAGGAGTGTAAAATGTATTATATATGTTTGTTGCTTGTATTGTATCTTTAAAATAAAAAATAAAAATCGTATCGTTTTTACTTTGTGACACAAAGAGTGAAGGCACTCCTGTTTATGGTCAAATGATCCAACATGTCAGAAGAGGCGTTTTAAGTTATTGCTCTTTGTCATTTTTTCAATTCCACTCGGTTAATTAGGTTTCTGGTGGCAAATTCACATGGAAACAAACACACCCGTCGGGCGTTGCGTTTAGTCCAAACTGTTTGAAAACATATCACACCAAATGAATCACAAAGCTCTCCCCTCGCCCCGAGTCATTTCACAACTCCCTTCATTATCTGTCCAATCACTTCATTAAAGCCTCCGAAAAATCACGAGCTGAAGACAATGCTCCACAATCAAAGTGGCAGGTCGGAGGAAGAGGAGAACCACGGAGCTCCCACAACGCCACGCAGGAGCAAACTAATCCCCGTGCGCTGATTATGTAAATACCACTAGATCCAATCTCAAAACACCATTAATCATGTCCGTATGGCTCAACTGTGTGTTATTTCAATTTCCATGTGAGGGGGCTCATTTGAGAAGCAAAGCTAATCAATGGCGTCTCATTATCATGGCACAGGTCTATTTGTGACACTGTACGCTGAGCACATATTGACAAAAGATTGGTACCTTAACAATTAGGGGCTCGGGGAGCCCATCAGCAGCCCGGCCTGCCGCTGTGCTCATCGACTCCATGAGCCACCGCCATTGAGGCTTTGGCTTTTGTCAAGCCAGAGCTAATTATTTCTGTGATTAGGCTTTGTTAATAAGTAACATGCTCGTTTCTTTTTTTTTTGCTAAAACTTGCACCAAAGGGCCTTTGTGGGACTGGATATCAGAAGCTCAGTCAATATATTTAAACCAAACCCAAAGCAGAGCTTCCATTAGGGGCGTTTGATGCGTTTTGCTGCTGGGTGAGCTCACACTCGTGCGCGGGACTATCGTATGTGGGGCACAGTAACCCAGCTCGTCATTTTTATGTCACAGACATAATTTCCCCCAACACATCACTGGCCTTATGAGCTCACTTCTGGATGTTCAAGACATAAATCAACACGGCAAAGAGTTTAACTGGCTGCCTAAATTAGTCAAGAAACGGCATGTGACACCAATACTAATGAGAGCTTCACCTCTCGCTTTTGCTTGATTTTAATTATAAATTGTTGTGCAGCATGCTTTTAATGACCGTTTTAATGGAAAGCACAAATTAATTGTGTACATCTAGCAGCTTTGCCGGTTTGAGACTGTCCTGGGAATTGGAATAATAAAGAATCAATGGAGCAACATATTGGATGTAGATGTTCATCAATATTGTAACCAAGGAACAGGCTGACTGCTTATGAATTCATGTCGCAGTGGAAGGCTTTTTTTCTCCCGTTTTGCATTTGTGTGTGCGTGCGTGTTAGCTAAATCTATCACATCCTTAATCAAAAGGCTTATTTTATGTGATGCTTTATGAATTAGGATCTTTTAGTGCATTGGGGGCCCATTGATTCTTGGGAAAATGTTGGAAGCTTCGTAAAATACACCGATTTTAAAAAGTGTGCAGGAGTGCGGTGCCAAGACGGCGGCTGAGAGAAGAATGATTTGCATTTTAGCAGACTGTGCTCGGCAGAAGACGCATTTGGGGCTCAGGCTGCCAGACACACAGCTCCTGTAAGGGACAGCATTCCCATGTTGGAATTAGCATGCCATCTTCTTCTGGATGGCCTTCTATGAAAATTACATGAGGCGCGAAGATGTGGAGACGGACTAATTTCAAAGCTGAGTGGAAAAAAGCAATTGGTGACACTGATGGAAGAAATAGGAGCTGGAGTGGGGAGGGTGGGGGGGCAGAGAACAGACTAAAGGAGAGGCTCCTTTGAAAAACATGCGGCCTGTGGGAGGAGATACATCTTTGTAGTGTGTATTCATATTCAAAATTATGTACAAACAGGGAAGGCTTGTGCTTGTCAAGGTGAGCTGCCCCCGGCCTCATGTTTCCCCACTCAAACAGACTGTGACAGATCATATTAGTGGATGTCTGCTGCCTTTCATTTCACACCAGAAAACTGTGCGGCGATTGGATTTTGTGCAATTTGGAGCGGGGATGTGGTCAGACGGCGAGACAGTTGGAGAGTGTGTAACGGCGCAGTTGGGGCTGTGTGAATATGTGATCTGACAGGCGGAAAAGGGAAGAAAACGCGCTCGCGTTCCTGCGTGCGAGAATGGGCCGCGCGCTTTCTGGATGCAACTGTGCGTGCGTTTAACTGGTAGGCATATCGGCGCGCGCCTGCCGGTGACAAGGTGTTGGTTGCCCACGGCTACAGGAGCGCCGGGCATGATGGGAGCTGGATGACAAACGGCGGGTAACCGAGTGTCAGCAGTCATTCATATCAGCGGGCGGGAAAAAAAAAAAAGCTGAAGTCCAATCCCATTTCTCCGCGCAGGAGGGGGGGACTTTTACTATCCCAGCATCCCGGCCCCCCGACAGGAACCTGCCGGCTAAGGGTTCGGTGGTGTGTGGATATAAATGGTTGAGCTGTGAGCGGGAAGGCTGTCAGTCAAGCTTTAGAGGCAGCTACCCACCCTCTGCACAGACACGACCACATCTGACAAACTCCAGATAAAACGATGGGCCTCATTGGTACCGCCGGAAAATAGGCGACATCACACAAATTACAGGGTGTGAAAAGGCTCCACCCGAAGTGGAAGTGTGGCACGCTGGTGGGAAAGCCCCAAACGCACGGTGGATCCTCGTTGTTTATATGTGATATAAACTTTTTATGCGTTATGTGCATCTACCTTGAAGGACATTTGGTCTTAATTACTATTTTTATGTGTAATTTAAAGAAAAACAGTCTTTTTTTTTTCAAATTTTGGTACCATCTGGGGTAAAAAAATAGTTAATTTCCTGGGAAGTTCTGGTGGAAATCGTCACACCGGTGACTCATTTACAGTCTGTTTTTCAACAGTTAGCGCTTCAGGGGCCAATAACACTGGAGCCCGTTTCAGTTTAAATCCTGGACTCCATTTCGGTCCGCATGGCCGGGCCCGAGAAGGTTGGACTCCGCAGTACTGGGCGGATAATAGAGGACAGGTGATACCGGCGCGGCGGCCATCTGTGGCTGCAGCTGTCGGGCGGCTAAACGCTGCAGTTTAGAGAGCCGTTACTGTTACTGTAACACACAAAATTTCACATAATGTGTGCGTGGATTAAGATTACTCCTGGATCTGTTCCAAAGTGCTGACGGGGATGGGGAGCGCCGGCTGGCCAACACACGGCGGCAGGTTGTGATCTGCATGTTTGCTGATGTGTCTGTAATCCCATTTCTTGCCTACCCAGAAAAAAAAAAAAAAAAAAAGAGTCCCTCCACCATCCTGAGGCGCGACAATCCCACCTACAGGGGTACAACAGCCCCCGCAAGAGCAGTGTGACGGATGCCTTCATGCATCCTCTCATCGCATTTCCCCCTCCGTAGCCTCACTGCAGAGCCCTCCACGTTAGCAGGGAGCGATTCAAAAACCATCAACAACTCTGGTGCAATATTTGAAGTGTGTGGGCAGCAGGGCCCCCGCCGCGACATTTTTCTTCATAAGGCGGCGAAGCGACAACCCTCCATCCAGGATGTGCAGGAATAACAATAATCTAGTTTCGGGAGTGTGCGGCACAGCTTTGGACAGTCAACTTACTTCTTTCTCTGTAGGCTTAGATACTCAAGAGGGGCGAGCAGTGGGGGGAGTTCACTCCCATCGGGGGGGAAATCAGGAGATAAATGGCTGTCTGGTAGCTATCCCTTACCCCGTGATGAGTGGGACTTTCAGCACCTCTTGATAGCCCCAAAGGGGGGGGGGGGGGGGGGGGGGGGGGTTAGCGTTCAGAAAGAGGCTCAGTGATTGAGGAGATATCGGTGCCACGCGAGGTGACGTTCTGTCTCACTGTGCTTGATGCACGCCGTTAGCCAGACAGAGAAAAAGATGGGGGAAAAAATAAGAGGAGATGGATGAAGGGTGAGATAAAGAAGCGGAGGGGGTGGGGGGGGGGGGGGGAGCTGTCCATTGATACTGCTGCAAATTGTCCCCTGGCCAGCTCTGACAAAAATAGATGATTTTTATTAAGAGCCCTGGCTTTGTATCTTCCATCTCATATATCTCTCCTAACAGAGGAAGGCCATCTTTGTACCGGTCATAAAAAGGGAGTGTCTCACTCCTCTTCCTTTGAGTGTGGAGAGACAGGAAGGCTACTCTCCGTGGTTAGAACTGTTAAGAAAAACCACACTCAGACGTGTTGTTAATTTTTAAATGATAAAATGGAAGTAAAGGTTTACCAATGAGGAACTGGAGCAGCTATGTGTACACCTCATATTTAAAGATTTATTCCGTGGAGCGTGGTGTTTTTTTTGCTTTTTCCAGACATGCAAAAAGCATACAAACACATGCCCCACTTATCTCCAACTAAATAATCATTACTTCACATCAAACTAACAGTTATGCCTTGGGTAGTAGAGAGTATCAAATCTCACTTAAGTTCAGTGCGACTGAGTCTTGTAGCTGCTGCTAGCTGTTGCTTTTTTCCCCCCACATTATGCAAAAGAAGATGGTCCGGTTATCACCAGCAAACTCAGCCAGAGACTGCTATGATGATGATGCTGATGACAAGAGACAGACAGCAACTCAGCCTCCTGGAACCTCAGGCCTCACTATTATGCTGCGCTGCACACAGCCAAAGGAACGCACGCTGCTAAAAGCTGGGAAAAAAAAGAACCCGTCGCCTTTAGAAGGGCGAAAACATCTCGAATTGAAATATTAATAAAAAATGTTTTCAATGGTCACATCGATCAAATGAAAGGGTTGAAAGCTTGAGAATTACAGATCAAATTAACCAAAAGAATGTTTTTGTGATAAGAAAATATTAGCTTCTCTCCACATTCACAAAAAAGAAAAGAAAAAAAAGCTTATTCTTTTGGTTCAGAGATCTTTAACAGGGCTGACAGTGAGCACCAGAACCAAGAGCTATTTTTCAATTACTTTTCATTCTCCTCAAAACGATCACAAACGTCAGCGACAGACTACCTATTTCACTCTCTCAAGGAGACGAGCGGGGCAAAGTTCAGCGTTCTCTTTTCTTCCCGTACACAATCGGAGCTGGAGATAGCTGTAATCGCAGCCTGTGACCTCTGACCCCCACCCGCTGCGTCTGCTCCCCCCCTGGGGAGTCTCCCGCTCGGCTCTTTTTTGTGCCGCGTGCTCCTCCATGTCCCCGTGCCGGTCCACAGGAGCCACCTTCATACCAGATAGCCGACGGGGTGGCCATCACGGGGCCAACGAGGAGAACCGCCAGTCCTGTCTTGATCAATAATGTACCCCCCCCCCCCCTCTGGCCCTCCCCCCGCTGCTATGTCAGTCACCTTCATTTCTGAGAAAACAGCAGAACAGATAACAGAGCCTGGATTTGTGGCGTCCAGCGATGGATAATAGGAGATAACGTCGCCTTGGTAACTGTTCTGCGGCGTACAGAGACCATGAGGGTCTCTGGTCTCTGCGAGCTAGATTCTGAAAGCCTCAATGTCTATTTCCTTTACTGGCAGATTGTGACGGCAAATATCCTCAGACTGCTCAAAAGGGAAGTAGGAAAATCAATTACACCCTCCAACCATGCACAATATATCTCTGGTAAGAAAGCTAAATTATGAGGATTTGACCAGATGAAGGAAATCCACATGAATCATCTCCCTCTGTCCGCTAGTATCAACAAAGGTGATGAACATTTGATGCTTTTTTTTTTTTTACTCAACTGCAAGCAAGAAATATGTTAGCTTACAAATATTCATACAAATCATACATATTTCAAACCAGCAGATCTCTAGGCTGCAGGAGTTTTTTGGCCACAGAGAGAAAAATTCTTGCTGTGGAGTCGGGAAAAGCAGAGATATGAAATGACCTGTGTGCTGCTCTGGCGTTCTGTACTCTAGAGTCTGCAGGGCGAATACAAAGGCGGCACATCCAAAAGACAAAATGTCAAACAGCCGTACATCCAGAGCAAATCAAAACGGACGAGCCAAAGCAGAACATTTAGCCTCCCGTGGCTCAGCCTGCCTCCGAGAAATCAGTCACAGCCAACCACGGTAACACTTGAGGGACCGCCTGCTGTCGGTTTGAGATGAGCACTCAAGAGTTTCCACCGCAGGTTCTGTGTGTTCTGGGCCCACTGTAAACAAAACGAGCTTTTAGCTGCCAGCCAATCGGACAGAAAAGTGAGGAGCAGAATCGCCTGTTAGGAACTAAAAAAAGAAAAGGAAAAAAGAAAGAAAAACAAGGTCCTCTGAGCAGAAAAGCTCCGAGACAAAACTGAATGCTGAGAATTATTCAGAAGTATGAATCATAGATTGCTACAACATACAAAACAGACTTTACATTATCGTACAAGTCACCGCTTCCTTTATGTCCCACTTTTAGGTAAACCAAACCAGTGAGTTACAGCAGGACACCAAAGAAAAGTCAGTGTTCATCTTAGCTTAACTCAACCCACATTCATAAGTCAAAGCTTTTCCAGGACTTATGGCATTCCAGGAAAAGAATAGTTGAGAATAGCATATGCGGTCCACGCAAAGGCCAAAGTTATTCATTATCTTTATGGCCACAAGGAGCCGGTTTCAAAGCCAAACTGCTGCTCTCTGCTCACAAATGCCCACGTCACGCCCCCAAAATCCTCTTAGCTGTCGACCTTGGCGACAAACTCCAACTCGGCTCTGCCCGGAAATAATTCCATTATGATTATGAATCTGATCATGCAAACATCCAGCTGGTGTGCATGCTCAACAGCTCACACTTGGTTTGTACCAAATTTTAGAACAATACTCAACGAATTTCTCAAAGAAAAATTATGATCGTCAGCTTCATTGTTCGCGACAGCAAAAGTCAGAAGAAAAACGTAATTTTTTTAACTGGAAAACGTTGGAAAATGCTCGAGGACTCAAACATGCTGAACTCGTTTGTGCACGGCAACTCTGAGAAGGAAAAAAAACAAACCACTTTTCAGTAAAAGCTGGAAAAAAACTGAATCATATAGATTTTTCTTCCTCAGAGGGACGTGTGTGTTCGGATGTCTGTTCTGCCCCCCCCACCACCAGCACCACCACACATCTGGCTTGTCAGCATTGGTGCAAAGTGATATTATCGTGGTAAAGATAAGCTCATGTAGCACCGCTGTCACCGCCTTTGTAGCACACCTCTGGGGAAATATCAGCCTGCTGTAAAAACTCAGCAGAGATGTAAATACTATCATGTGGCTTCAGCCTCCCTGTTTGTACCCTAAATTCTCCTTTTTTTACAATACTAAGCAGAGAATTCTAAGAAAACACGTTTACCGTATTGCTCACTTATGAACTCACTTATAAAATCCTGAGGAAGGATTCCCATCGACACCATTAGATAGTGTGGGCTTCCATCAAACAGCAAAAGGGATGAATATTTCTCGCACGTACTATTCTAAGAGCTGTAAGGAGGACAAGCCCAAGACAAAGCCTTCTCCAGAAATTCCACATTTTCAAACAGGACCTCTCAAATTAATTAACTAAGATAAAACATAGCAGAGGAGACAGAAGCAGAGGCTGGAACCCCTGTTGTTTTTAATAAGAGCCAAGTTGAACAGAACTTATCCATAATGAAGGCAAAAGAAGGAAGCGTCTGTTCTCTTTGTGATGTGCATGAAAATAGATTGCATACTTCTAACAAAAGTCTGTCTCATAATTAATGCTCACAATGTACCGCCACCGCCACCCCCCCCACCCCCACCCCTTCCTCTTTTATGACAGTTGAAACACTCAACAGAAATATTGGTAATGAGCACTAAATGGCTGAAAAAACCCAAAAAAAAAAAAAAGAAAATCTAAAAAAAAAAAAACAGTAAGTGACATGGCCAGTCAACGGAGCCAGGTAAAAGCCTCCAGGACCAATTATTTAGCCTTTACCCTCACAGCAAGACACACACACAAAGGAGGCAGAAGCACATCCACCGTGGAGCTTTGGGAGGTTTCAGTCTCTTTGTGCTGCTGTGTGGCCAAAGTGCCAGAAGCACAGTTCCTGCAGGCTCAGATCGGTTTGAACAGGCATTACGGAGCCAACTGGCCACCCAAAATATCTTCAAACCTCCTCCCAACAGTGGGCTCCATGATGATAAGGGCTTCAGTGTGGAGAGAATATTTATGTCCTCTAATTAGGCTGTAATTGATGACCTCGCTTTGCCGGGATTGCTTGTAATTTCCCGGGTTTTACACTTCATACTGTATTATTCTAAAACTGCTAATGGTGCGTTCTTTCTGGGGCTTATGTGAACCCCCCGCCTCACCCATTTGATGATGGCACAAAACAACGATGGCATGAAAAAGAGTAAAAAAAAGGACTCGGAGGAAAGCATTGAAAAGGTGGAGTTGAGAGAAAGGCTGAAAGGAGGGATCAGAAAAGAACAGAAGGAGTGAGTTCATCGTACCAGCGGCAGCGTGGGGCGGCGCCCCCAGCCAAATGCCCTATTTATTCCTGGCATAATTACACCGCCGTGAGGCCCCGCTGATGCCAAGTGTGAGGTTAAGTCGATAGGTGGCCCAGATTTAAAGCAGCTGTGTCCCCTAATGGCATCTACAGTCAAAGAGCTGCGCCCGGATTCCAATAACCCATCTCATCTGTCATCATAAAGATTTAGCTCGCAATTTGTGCTCTGCTCCCCCCCCCCCCCCCAGCTCCCCCTCCTCCCCCCTCTCTCCACCTGTTCTTCACCTACTCCCTCCGACTCCCTTTGCTCCCTTTGCTCTGATGTGGACCGGTGGTCTGGTAGTAATGCTTCATGCCACGGGGCTCATATCGATTCAGGAGCAGTATCAATTGATTCAATTACCCCCGCTGCATATAAAACATCCCGCCAACAAATTATTATGCCGTGAGCAACATGGGCCAGTGAGACTCGGGGTACCTAAAAATCCTGTTAAGCATAAAGCTTTTAGTGCTTCTGAGCACCCTCCAGAAAGACCGCATCCTTGACCCGGCTGGTCTTGTTGTTTTTTTTTTCTTTGCTCACCAACTGCTCCCTCTGTTCCCCGTCTGCTGCCCCAACAAAGGTTTGGGTTGAGGATTTTTTGTTTTCCGACTGATTTATGGCTCCCGCTGCAGGCCGATGCTTAGTTCCCTCCATCACTGGGAAACGACGTTTCAAACTACGGGTTGGATGGATAAAAATTCAGCTAAGATGTGGCTGGTATTCAAACAGCATAGAAAATAAAACATTAAAAGTCATGATGAAAAAAAAAATGATTGGATTTTTTTTATTTCAGGCCATAATGTTTTTTAAACTGTGAGGGTTAGAGACCCTGTGGGTGTATCCCAGAAATAGCTGATAGAATTATTGAAAATTTACAAAGTGATTAAAAGATTATCAGTTTGATTGCATATCTGTTAAATATTTACTTTCAGTGAGCAAAGAAGCAATTAAAACCTCAAAGTGTGATGTTATGGTGCGCTTGCATATCTAAACGGCACAATTTAGATCAGATATGATCCAAAAGCCATCCCAACTATTTTTCCCAGAGAGGATTTTTCTTATTCAAGAAGCAGTGCTGAATCATATTCTGCAAAAAGTGAAATAAAGAGTGAGATCCACTCTGAACAGCAGAGTATGAAGCTCAATATCAACTTACATTCTGCACAATCACGTCCGGGTTACGACAAAATACGTTATTGCCATTCCTCTTTAACTGTCGGTGAATCCAAACAGATCTACAGGCCACAGAGTGACTGTTAGTGAACAGCTGGAGGCAATGATGCAGGAAAATGGGCCAAATCTGCAGCAGTTGGTGCAGAGATGGTGACAGAACTTCTGATGGCAAATATCACAGACGCTAGCTGAATAGCTAAAGACGGCCCGCAGCCGTCGCTCTCGTGCATTTTTCTGACACCGACTTCGCCCCCAAGGTGACGGCTGTGCAATCCATCAGCATGTTTCAGACAAAAGACAAAGAAATGTGACATTTGTGCCGGCGATTTCCATCCCTGAGTAATGAGTTGGCCTCCCCTTTCATCTGAATATTGTGTGAAGGCTGTCTCTTCAGGGCTAAAGAAATGGAAAGCAGCCCGTCTGGATCTGTCCAAAACATGGAAAATATCTCTGACAATTCAAATCAATGGCACCTATAGTAAAACGGTTACAAAATCAATTTAATTCCAGGTGAAATTAATTGTTATATGTGAATCAATCATTACCCATTTACCCTAAAATATGAGGTAAATACCATGAGCAATCTTTCCTTCTTAGATTTGATTTCAGCACAGGGACTGATGCCACTCTTTGGAGCATTCTTGTTTTTATTTGAGTTAAAAAATGAAAAATAAAGACATTCTAATAAGGTGCTATATTGTCTACAGAGTTTGGACCTTGATCAAACAAACCACTCGCTCTTTAAATGTCCCAGAGGTCTGTTGTGACTGAGCCACGTCAGTAAATAAGCAGAAGCTCTGAAAATGTGAGCAGAAAGGACAAGTTTGCATGAAAGTTGGCTGAAATTACCCATATTTAGAAAACATTCAAGATATTCTATTCTAATAAAGTCTAATGATGTTTGATTATGTTCAGAAGAATGTGTTTTCTCTGTAACCATGGAAAAAATATCCTCTGCCACGTTCTGTTTTCTAATCAAGATTAAGTGGTTTTAATTTTTAAGCCAAAATTAAGTCACATGTTGGCAAGAAACCAACCAGGAAGAGGTAAATGTGATTTAGTAAAGCATTATTCTTTGCACTGAATGAAAATAAAAGTGAAATTAACGATGTTTTACACATTTGAAGGCACATCCAGGAGAGTTCCTAATGCCTTTAATTCTTATTTCTTATTCAGACTTTGAAATAAGCACTTACTCTGCCTTTAAGGCTGCTGCTCCTGGTTATTTATCATCGAACATGGCCTCTGTTTTTTGGGGATTGAAGGACCTGTTCCACGTTTGATGGTAAATGCATGTTTTCCGGTATTAAGGGAATAGTAGATGAGCGTTTTCTCTTTAACTGGCGAGCGCCTGGGCGTACCTGGCAGAGCAGAGCGCTCCGGAGTGCTTCGTTACCGGGATTACCGATTTGTTAATGTCCTGCCCAGGAGCACTTTGCCTGGCTTGACCATTAATTGCCATGACAACTGATGCCTTTGTTCGTCCCCGCCAGGCTGACATTCAAAGTCCTCTCTGGCTAATGGTGCAAACACTGCAGTGGTAAGTTAGCCCATTACCACCGAAAACCTCCGTCAGGAAAGCTTTGGCAGACGCTTTTGCACACCGCCTTTCTATAAGATTTTAATATGACTTTAACCTGTAAAACAAATAACTGGAGAAAAAATGTAAAGCACATGACCTTCATCCATGAGAAAGAACTCCAGAGGCTTGAAAAACTGTTGATTCCATGATTTTTTTAGCTTTTAATGGAGTCTTAATGTGAAACCTTGAGTCACAGGTGTGCGGGCACAAATACATGTGACTTTTCCTCCCAGTTTGTTAGAGGAGGACATGCCAAATGCATTCCCAGATATAGTAATGTTGATTTAAGAGTGGCTATAAAAACACACACAAGCAGAAACCTGACAGTGGAAAGTGAGGGCCATTTTTCCCAGCCGCTGTCAGTTCTCTTGCCATGAAGAAAATGGTTGTTTGTGCCCATTATAAAAAGTTTTGGCTCTCACAGAAGGAGTCGGGGAATCAGGGCTCTTCAAGCTTGACAGCAAATCTTTACTAAAAGCGTAGAGCAGGAATCCTTTTGTTCCGGGAAAAAAATAAAATGCGCATGAGTAATGGCGGCCGGCCGCGGCGCCCGCGCCACTCGGCTTTTTGGCGGCTATTTTTAATATGAATTTCATCAAAGTTACGGCACACCTAATTGCGGCGCGCTGAATGATAAATAGAGCAGGCGCTCGCTTAGAAACACAGGTTAATTGGCCTGCCAGATTCAAGTGTTGACTTTGCCTCAGAAGCGTGGTTTCTGCTGACTAACGCCAGCCTAAATACCTCAGGAAACGTTTAATTTACTCCCAATTAAATCCAACTACCATAATTCATAAGCTGTTCTGGCACCACAGTTTGATTCCTTTGAATTTTAAGCTAAAAAACAAAAACACTTGCACTCAGAAGCAAGACACCTCGCCCTTCTCATCTTTCTCTGTCTATTCAGCAGGGGAGGAGGGGGGAGGACGATAAATCAAACCGGCCTTTCCTGCTGTGGTGCAGCACAGGTCCAGGAGGACAGTCCTCACTTCCTTACATTAATCTTTTAATGGACTCTCCGCGCTTCTCTCTGGCAGCTGCGCTTCCCCCGACAGGTCAGCAACGATTGCCGGGGTCATTAGTCCTCCGATAGGCCCAGAGATAAGATCAGCAACACCGGGGACGACGTGTGGGGGGGGACGACGCCCTCCCGGGGTAAGGAGGGGAGTCGGGACTCGGCCCATCAGGGGAGAGCCCCGTTCTAATGAGCGTATGTTAATAAGTGGACAATGAACACTGTATTTTCCCAGCAGGAGCCGGGGCTCTTTCCGTTTGTCAAATTCATTAAATGAAGCGGCTCATCATAAAATATTTAAGTCCTGAAATGAGCTGGCGGATGCAAAGCCTCTAATTTTTTCTTCCTCAGCCCACTTAAGATTTTTGACAAAGTTCTTGCGATTTAAACACAAACAGATGGAGGTTGACTTTGAAAAGTGTGACTGCGCTCTCTGGTTCAGATCACAGCAGATAGGGCTGGACGGAGTCAGTTTCTCCCCTAATGAGCCCAGAGGAGGGCGCCTCTTAAAACAAGGACGAGATGAGAGAAGGGGGGGGGGGG
>CAJRST010011113.1:13444587-13456421 GCA_907169785.1 Menidia menidia | reverse complement strand
GGGGGGGGGGGGGGGGGGGGGGGTGACTGGGCTGGGACTGATAGGTGGAAAGTGGGTAAATGTATTTCTTAATCTACACCGGGTTGTAAGGGTAAATGGGAAAATGTGGCCCAATACTCACAACAAGTCCCGTGAGAGATTATAACAATTGCCATTTCAGAAATGAATTCAGTGACCTACAGTAATGTGAAATTCATTTGCACAGTATTTGCCTCAAGGCACTTGTGTGAGTCGCACACACGCTTGTGTGTCTGTGTGTGTGTGTGTGTGTGTGTGTGTGTGTGTTATCACCACAAAAGCAGCTGAAATAAATGCATTTAAGACACAACAAAGGGACACATGACGGCCAAAGAGAATGTCAGTGTGAGACTGGGCTCTGATGTCGGGGGCTGTCTCCAGATGAAATGGCTGCGATAACAATAGTGCCTCATTTACACATCTCCGCTTTCTGTTCTTTGGATAGTAATAAGTCAAATTGTTCTTAATAGCGCTAACAAATGTGGCTGAGATGTGATTACTTTTGCGTTTCTGTTCCCACCTAACGCATTTGACTGGAATCGTTTCTGCACCGGTTCTGTTCCATGTAGTTTTTTTTTTTTTTTGTAGATTGAATATTCATGTCGACGCTGACACAGTTTTGTAGGAATTGTGCGGCGCCGATTGTTAGCAGGCATTTACAATGCTTCCAGATGTTGAGCATATCCAATCAAAGCTGGAAAGAATTCAAGCCATTTCTTGCCTCCAGATCTGGGGAGTAAGCGAGCAAAGTGTGTTTCCATAAGATAACATTTAGGAAGATGGATCAGAGAAAGCGAAGGACGTGCCTCCTTTGATAAGTACTGTAGTTATATTCTTACTACTAATCGAATCTGCCTTTGTTTTAGTAAAGATCCAGCCCACAAAGATGCACAAATGTAGGAAAAAAACAGGCATACAAGTCAAATGAAGTCGGCGTCGTGAGCTGGTTAGGCCTCACCAAGCACACAGCCTCATGTTATTCCACAAAAGATAAAAACACTTGGACTGATTGGCTCTAGGAATAAATGATCTCTAATTAGTCTAAGTGCTTCAGAGGGAACGCTTGAGAAGAGGAAGAGCGCTGAATGGCAACAAGCAAACAGAAGACAGCGCTGAAAGTGGAGGGACGGCCTGCCTCTGACAGGGAGAAGCAGAAAAATCAGGGGCGACAGACGGAAGAGGGCATGTGCAGCATCCACAAGTGGAAGAGTCGGCTTTTCCACGAACTACGAAACTAGAAAAAAAAAAGTCTAAGTACGCACAATCATGGTGGAAAGACCAGCTATGTTTAGGCTGGAGAGTGGCTTCCTGAAATAAACACCTCTGACACAATCAAGTGAAATCGTGCATGTGATTACCATTACTGCAACAACAGCCCCTCACAGCTTCCACCTGGCTGCTGGAAAAGCCTTCAAAACAAGGACTTACTTTCCGTTTCAGAATTCAGGAGAGAAAAAGCACAATTTCTGTCATAATCCATCAAAATCTGAATTTTTTCTTGAAATAAACTCTGCAAGACACCAGGCAACAGTGATGAAACCCTCCCAGACTGATGAATGGGGGCAGACAAATGGTTAAACCATTATAATTCACATTCGGGACAAACATTGCTCTCATATTTATTGGCAAACCATGAAATCTGATGTCAATTTAGCTGGATGCTTCTTTCTGCTGTGTAGCGTTCGCCCCAAATATGGCTGATGCCATCATTTGCTCATGCAGCGACCTGTAGGTCAGCTAACTACGGTGGCTGAGAAGGGTGGGCGAGGGAAGCTTGAGCAGGGCTAAAGGTTAACTGACAAAAGTTTAAGTGAGACGGCGTAGAGCTCACTCATTTCAGATGGCGGCCGGCGAATATAAATGTCACCACTTCAAGAAAAGAAATAAATAAGAGGGTGCTCAAACTTGGCTTCGTTTGGCATTTAAAGCATCCTGTGGGGAACGATTCAGACCGGGACGAAACGCGGCCGGCGGGTCAGGCCCAGGACTCATTTAAGGCCCGAGCCGGCACCAATACGGGCAGCAATTTAAGGCATAAACAAGCTGGCTCTGATCAGGAGGGATTCACTGTGGCTGCGCACAGCTGTACTCAGAAAGCCTGCAGTTCTCACAAAAAACAAAAATATTTGTGCAGGATGAAATTGTTACCTGGAAAAGCTAACACCTTGTAAAAAAATACAATAAAAATAGAAAAAAAAAAAGTTAAAAAAGCAGTTTCTTCATAGATCAAATTAAACAAACAGCGTTTCCTTTAGGAAAAGGTCCTCAGCTTCAGCCTGAGGTGTGGAGATGTGCTCGCTGCCTAACTTTGGCGTTTCATCATCGGTCTAAATGGCCTGATAGACTTGTCGTGTCCAACAGCTTTCATCATCCTCGGCTGGAGCTGTGGACCCACTTCACCGTCTGCTGCGCACACAAATGCAGAAGATCAACATTTCACAGAAGGGTGATGAGCACCATCTGTATTATGCTCCGATTATTCATTTATGATTGAGTTATTTTAGAGGCTGAGCCTCATTACGGTGAAGGTTGCATGCGTTTATGATTTGCACGATGAACTGGGAGGATGTGGAATGAATTTTAGCTATTACAGAGCAGAATGTCTCACAAAATGGCTTTTAATCTGAGTGGGATGACTTCTCTGAAGGACAGCCAGTGCAACACGCCATCGTGGGGAGAAAAAAATAAAGACCTAAATAAATTGGTTTAATTCATTTAGCTTAACATATGGAAAATAAAACTCTGTGAGGAGGATGGGGGAGTTTAAGAGCCCACAGCAGGACGGGAACTGTCAATTTCTGGACTTTATTTCCTAAGAAATCAGCAATGTGCATCAGTTTTTGGTTTAAAATCCAAATGTCTGCTGGAGAGCGACTCCCTGTGATCATCCTGAGGGGGTGTGAAAAGCTGCCTCAGCACACCCGGCCGGTCCTGAGAAAGGTTCCATTCCACATCAAAAAGGGGGTGCGGGCGCTTTTTTAATCTATCTTGTAAACACATGCGCATCACTAATTACACAGCATATCACCTTAAAAGAATTCCGCCTCCATCAAAGTCACGACTGTTCGATAGACAACGATTTTCCCCTCTCTTCTTCTATTCTCTCGCCAGGACGGGATTAAAAGCTGGTTATCGTTCAGCTCCCCTAATGTGGCTCGTCTCTCCCTCTCCCCGCTGCCGCTTTATGCTAATTACATTTCTTCCGGGGTGATGCTGTATTGGCTGGCTGACAGGTAACATTATAAAAGCGTGACCTTCTTTGCATTATTATCCCTCTGACAGCTCTGAGCTGGTGCTGGTGGGGGGGTGGGGGGGGTTAGTGAGGTGGGCAGGACACTTCCACACTTCCTTGTCGTGGGTGCACTTTTCTGAAGAAAAACACAGGGAATTCTCTTATTATATTTAAACAGCTGTATGGGACAAAAAAAAAAAACCCACACAATGGGATTTTTCCAGGCCCCTCACAGATGACTCAAATCTATTTAACTAATCAGGTGTACACGTGACTTTTAGATGACTCTGAGGCGACGATACAAATAAGAGAAAAACTGTGGGTGTGTGCTGCGTAAGCCGTCAGCGGCCCACTTAGTAAGCGTTTTCTCTTGCTTATGCGTGTTTGTGTGCAAGGACAATGTGTGAAGATAAGCTAGTGCTATATTCAATTGTCCGTTTGAGGGCCCTTCTGCCAAGCAGGGCCATTAAAAGCTTCTCAGATAATGTCTTTTTGGGCTTCTGTAGTTACAAATCGAGCATTTTGTTAAGAAAAACTCTTTAATATCTGCAATATTTCAGCACAACTCAAACAATACTTTACAAGTAATGTTCAACTCAAGTTGTTGAGCATCTTGTACAAAATGATGGAAGACTTCCATCCAAAAAATCCAAAAAGAGGACCAAAGACAAAATGCGTGTGATTATTTTAGGATACGAGCAGTGAAAAACAATCTTTTGTACTGATTGCAGCACCACTGGGGGGATTATTCCAAAACCCAACTCATGTTTTTTTCCCCAAAAAAATCTCCAGAAAAGAACTGACAAAAGAGATGCCAATAACAAAAAATATCAATTGTAGAGCTTAATTTGCTCTTTGTGTGAGAGAGAAAAAGCCCTCTGTGCAACATGGAAGCTGTGTCACGTCCTGTTAATGAAGGTGCTCACGCTGAGAGAGCTGCTGGAAAAAACACACACCGGCAGATCATCCCGCTAAAACAAACGGGTGGAATTCTCCGGGGAGCTGTTGGGGGTTACCTGATACTTTCACTGGCTCCAGCAACAAAAATACTCACTTTTTTTTTTCGACTATTAGTATTTTGGCAATTATCTTTCAGCTTTCACTCCCACTGGTTGCTTTACCCCCCCCCCCCCCCCCCCCCGCCCCTCCACCTTTTTGTTTTCAGTGCAAAAAGCTGTTTTTACTTCGCTTTTGCTTTTACTCCTTAATCTGGCTGCTAATGGTGGTTTATAGAAAGCTGCCATTACAGGACAGTCTGCACAAAATGGGAGTAAAAATTCACAGTTTGAGTATATAGAGAAGAAGAAAAGGCTTTTCAAAAATGTTGAACATTTAGGGAAATGTGCATGACTCAAAAAAAGATCAGTCCCATATTGTCTGAATGGAAACATTTGTCATGCATCTTCCTTTTCTGTGATCCATACATCGAATAGGGACCCATCTGATGGTTAGGAGTGCAGCTGGGCTGTTTTCTGTAACGATGTCCAGAGTGTGCTTCAGGGAGGCAGATGTCCATGAAGTGGAACAACCGGCCTTAAATAGGAACCCTGCTCTGGCCTCAAAAAGCTCAGAGTTAAAGCGGCTGACGTTTCCTCTGAAGGTCGGAACTCAAACAAACTAACGGGCTCCACCAGAGCGTTCCTCATTGTACCTGCTTAGTCTGTGTGGCTGCACAATCGATAACTCAAACCTGAAAAGAGGAGAGTCAGAGAGGCAGAGAAACATGCTCAGAGCTGAAAGGCATGGCAGAAGAAGCAGAAGAAGCAGGCTGATAAACATTCCGACACACAATTTGGCCAGAATTGTTTTCTACAAACCATTTGGGCCTGAAAACACATTAGCGACAGAATGTGCCAAAAGCCCCCCCGCCAGCCTCTCCGAGCTGGCTGATGAATGTGGCCACAACTAGGAAAATTTCTTTGTGATTAAATGCAAATTATTTCTCAAACCTCTCAACTCACACACTGCTTTTGAGAATGATGATGTTCTTGAAGGCATTTCTTGTATCATAATGACACAGAACTATCCCACTTGCTCTTTCCGAATGATCAATAAGCCAACATTTAAATGGACATATTTCCAAAGCGTTTGGAAGGAAATGAAATTCCTGGGTTCGACAACAATACGTTTCGGTGACACTGACCATATTTCTGCACTTCATTAAAATGGGAAATGCTCCAAATGCTTTGTGCAGTTGGGTTTATGAGTGATATTGAAGGAGCTTCTGTCCTACAGCAGCCAATAAAGCACTCAACCGATTTATGGGATCATTCCCGCTGACCTTTGGGAGGCAAAAGACATAACATGAGAGATGAAAAAATGAAAAAAAAGGGAGAAAAAAAAAAAAAAGAGGCAAAGCAGGAAGTTCACCTTGGCCAGCAAAGTAACTGGGGTGGAAACGGATGAATAAACCAATAAGCCCCTCAAGTTGTCCTTCCATTCCCAATTTAATTGATTGAAGGGAAACAAACAGAGCATTAATCTAATCACCTTTGGGCATTTTTATCTAGTTTTTCCTTTATCAAAACAGACTGTAAAGGAGCAGTGAGACACCTGAGGCCATGTCTCCATTCTGTCTGTCTGCAACCTTAAAAAGTGGCAGGACAGAGGGCTGCGTGGGCATCGGATGGAGGGGAGGGTTGTAAAAGAAAATAATGGAAGCATAATATGACCACATAAAACCACAGCCAACACCATGAAAGTGGGTCATATTGCCATGAGATATGTTGTGTTAGCTAATTATTGCGTCATCTTTCAAGAACTTTTTCACAGTTCGCAAAAAGAGTTTTATTCTATGGATTTAAAAGATTCCATAAAAAAGGCGTTTTATAATGAAATGGGGCAGAGAAGTAACGTTTTATTTATTATGTTCATCACCAGTTTTAGAAGAGAACATCATCGGTACAGAGAAAATAGGAAGCCATTTCACATTTCTGGAAACCTTGGGTGGAATAATTCCGTTCTGCCTCCTCGTGCTGCATCTTTGAAAAACAAGCCAAAAACAAGAGGACAACCTCAGATGAAGGTTGGGCTGAATTCTCAACCGTTACTACCTACAAAATAGGATTTCTCCAACATGGAAGGTGGCAAATGCACCCGAAACCAAACGTGTTTGCACAAGTGGTTTCCAGAAGTGTGTAAGACGCTGTTGTAAAACTAAATGCGACACAGGAGTGTTTCTGAACCTGGTCATAGTTTTTATTTCCTGAAAAAGAAGAAAAAAGTCTATATCAGCCACTCTGGAGGCTTGTGCATTTAAGAGGGGGGGGGGCTGGGACTTTGTTTTTGTTGTCGTTGTGATCTTTCCCGCTGTGATGCCTGCAACCCCCGACAGACCTGGCATTCCCTCCTAACCCTCAGTAAACTTCTCAACTTGGCACGATGCGTCTAATTAAACAGATAGAACACGCAAGCTCCAAAACAGACGATAAAAAGAACGCGGCGGGATTTTCACCGCCGTCTTTCCAAAGAGCTGCCCGGGGACGCACGGCAGTTAAGTAAACAACATTTAAAACGGAAAAAAAATCGTAGTTTGCAAGAGAGGGATGTGTGTGTGTGTGTTTTAGAAAGATAAGCCGTGCATCCCCTAAATTCACAGATATAGCTGCTGCACTTGGCCCACTTCTCTGAACCTGAATGATTTCCAGTTCCATTCAGAGGACGCCGGCACACAGCCGGAAAACTCACTCAGCCTGCCGCGCTCTGCTGGAGATAAAAACTAATAATTCCAGACGTGCTTTGCAGGTTTTTGCCCCTTTTACACGACTGCCAATTGTCATTTATGGAGGACTCCGGCTGACCTCACAAACATACACCAGACTCCCACCCTCCCCTCCCTCTCCCCGGCATACGGCTCCGCATTCAAAGCCATGGAAAATTTCAACCCTTGGGGTATTTCTATTAATAGTTGACTTCAACCTCTCGCTAACCCCCCTGCCCAATCATGCCATGCATTGCTCCATGTTTTCTGTGCTTCCCTCTCTCTCTTCCTTTCCGGTATCTTCAGGATTATTGGCAGTGGCCTCCTAAAACCCAACGGCCCCTCCCCCCTCTGTGTTGCTATCCTGCTACACCTCCATCCATCTGTCTCTCTCCCCCAGCATCTCTCACCCATTTCCCCTCTCTCCCGGTCCCACACCCGTCCGTCTGCCCGACTGTTCCGGGGCCAAGACATTGTGCAGAGAGGAGCTCCCCCCCTCCCAGGCGTCACCTCACCCCCCCGATCCGTCCTCATTCTGGCCAATTTCCTTCTCCCTCTGCTGGGAATGTCTAACTCCGTTTGTGGTGTGAATGGCTCTCACCCTGCTCCGTCTCCCACCTGGTTTCTACTTCTCCATCTCCCCGCACGTTCCTCCTGCGGGCTTCTTCTCTTTGGCTTTCACACCGTCTCCATCTGCCAAGTGTGGACAGAGTCTACCCATATCTCGGTGTTTTATTGGGATTTTCTGTGGGAGTCTGGATAAACCCGGACAAACACTCCGTCGACACGTGACAGACGCACGGGTGACACCACACAACACGTCCCCGAAAACGCCTGGTGACAATGGCAATAATCACCTACACTAATCCAGTTAGAGTCTTTGTCATTCATGCCAGCGTGAAAGGGGGATTGAGTGGGATTGCGATGGCTTTCCTCGACGTGATCAATCCTCGGCGGGGACGAGGAAGATGCGTCAAAGTCGGCTTCGAAAACCGTGTTAAACAAAACTAATCCGGGTCTGGACTGGTCCGCCACGAGGGAACACAAAAACAGAACGCAAACACAAACACGCTGCAAAACTCCTGGCAGGACGCGGTCCTCCAGAGCTGAGGATCGCTTCATGGCACCAGACACCCCCCTCAAGATGAAGGCTAAAGCAGGATTCGCTCAGTCTGAAGGTGGACTGGGAAAACTGGCTGTGTGAGAGATTACACAGTTGGTATTACCACTTCCAAAAGTTGGCATCGGAGCATCAGGAAACTGAAAAGTCAGCTGTGCTTAATAGACACATCTCAATCAGCCAATTCCCACAAATTTCATTAGTGTTAAAATGAGAAAGCATCTAAAAGAGAAAGAGTCCTTCAGGTGGAGTAAAAGGATTCACAGCTGGAAAATGTTATTTGTCTGTCCCATGTTTACCTTTTAAATATCTTTTAATTCCACATTCGTTTTGAGCTTTGGAATGAAATACAGAAATTAAAGTAAAGCAGTTAACTTAGTTCAGTTTGTCAGATCACATGATTGTATTAATTTTTTTTTTTTCAAACAGTGAGCCAAACAGATATCTAACAAACCTAAATTTTGAAGCTTTATATAAAATATCTTGTTTTGACTGGATGGAGAACATTTCTAAGCGTGTCCTTGAGAGTATTTCGGTTCCTTTTGGGGTTTTTTGTGTTCCGCGGCTTTTAAGATTTTTGTATGCAGACATTTTCAGAATCTGAATTCGTGCCCCATTTGAAGAACTTGGAAAAAAATGGCCCCTTTATTCTTTTAGCTGTCAATGTGGCCAAACAGATGAAAAATGGCATCAAACTAATGAGACATTTTCTCCATATCCGTTTCTTTATTCTTTAAAGAAACGATGATGGGCAAAAATCTAAGTGACCCACAGACTTTTTAAGTATATTAAAGAACATTTCTGACCAATTCCAGAGATTTCAACAACTTTCCTTAAACTGTGGAATGCAACTTTTAAATTCTAAACTTTGGGAGGCATGTTTCTTTGTGCCAGTCATTGCAATACTCTGCCATCCCAATAACAGATCAATGTTCTCACAACAGATTTTGTGCTCACCAGTTAAGGCTGCCTTGGCCCAAAGGCTCTCCAGCAAAGAGGCTCAGGGCTACAGCTCCTCGATGAGATTTAAACCCATCTGAATGAGGATTTTATGTTTAAAATCGTCTGAAGGCAGAGGCGCACACGGTGGAGCTCCCTGCTTTTTGGCAGCTCTGATCTGTTAGCAGTATCCCAAAACGCTCCGTCCAGTCAACAACCCTCTTATTCTGACTGACTGAGCAAATTAGGCGACTCGCACCTTTCAAAAGGCTGGGATCCACTGAGAAACCCTTAAATAATCATGTGGTCACAGCGGTGCTGCTGAGCAGTGGACAGCACACATGGACATCTAATGACAGGAGCATCTCTTTGATTCAACCCGTTTCCCTGGCAACCACATGGAAACCACATGACCGGTGAGTCCAGTCGTTTATTAAAAGCCCTCTTCAGGGTATTGTGACTGCAGATATCAGCGAGCGCTGGTAATTATGGCTTTTCTCAGATCCAGAGAGGGAAGAAAACATTTTGCATGAGCAACATACGCAGAGTTCTTATGACAACTGCAGTAAAGAGCGAAAAAGAGGAGGGATGAAAAGGTAAGTACAACAGAATCTCTTCTTGATAAGATGAGCCCCAACAGCAGGCGGGAGAGGTCTCAGAGACCTCCACCTCCCTCCTGCATTAATCACTGGAAAGATAATTTTAGATAGGACACCACAGGTCGAGGCTCCACCGGCAGAGCTGAAGGTGAGGGCGGGGGGCCATGGGGAAGGGAGCTGGAAGCCAAGGAGGAGGGGGGAGAAAGGCTTTGCCCCCAAAGTGCCTGGCAAGGTGAGTGATGAGAATTGGGGGCAACGTAGTTTAAAGGTTTGGGGGGGTCGTGCTGCTGGCGGTGGGTCGGGGGTACGGACCCAAACGAGGAGTGAATCAGGAAATTTCTGCAGAAAGAGGCAGAGCCTGCTCTCTGCAGTAGGACATTTTCTCAAGAGCTCAGCACTTTGAAGAGGAAGCGAGCCATTAAAAGCTTTTAATCACAGAAAGCAGAAGGCAAACTTGTCTGCCACTTGGAAGAGACGGAAAAACAAAAAGGGGGTTTGGCTTTGAATGCCGCTTTTGAGCATTTGTCTAAGCTCTCTGATTATTCACTGAGTGAGAAGGAAAAAAAAGTCAACAATATTTTATGAGAAAACAAAAGACGAACACATGAAATGATTGTAATAAGAATAATAAAATAGAGAAAATAACATAAAAAGAAAAAACTGTTTAAATCCTTTCAAGCGTGTTAAATTCCAGGCATTTGTCAGCTGAATTAGAAAAGGCAATTCTTATTTTTCTAAATGCCCTGCTCTGTGTGCAGCTGAGATGTGATAAATAGCAATAAATTAAAATGGTAGAATGGTGCTAAAAATCCGGCTACTCTTACAGTGTGGGCTAAACCTTATCCAGGGAAAATAAAAACATAACATAGTAAACTGTTCCCCTAAAGATGCTAAAATTTGAATACATTTGCCTTTAATTCATCCATCAGGTTATATATAAAATCTGCGTACAGATATGAAATAACAGAAATCCTGTTTAAATAAATATTCAGCCTGGTGGACCTTTGTTATTCCACAGTAGATGTATTTTGTATTTGTATTGATGGGGGGGGTCCGGTTGCACAGACTAGCAGTAAAAGCTGGAAGCAGACACACACACACACACACACACAGCATCCTGGGACTGAATGCTGAACCTGGACGCAGAATACACACTCAGACGCACGCCGGGTCATTTTTCATATCATTAATGAATAGCAGCGCCCCGTTACCGAGGGCAGGAAGAGAATAATAAGCCGTGCATATTAACCGTCCCTCATCAGTGCTCACTCTGAATACTGACTCTGGATACGGCCGGCACTTCGCACAGCAGAGCCAGGCCAGCACAACAGGGCTCCCGGGGGAGCGCGCAGAGCAGTGGAGCCATTACAGGAAATAGGCCGGCGCGTTTCAGGGGCCAAAAGGGGGCCACGCTTAAGTAAAGAATCACCACCAATTCGCCTCCATAGCGGAGGTAAATTCCTGGAGCGCCCCGATTCGTCAAAAACAACGCCCCCACGCACACAACGCACAGATAATCGCACACTTCTGGGAGGAAGCAGCACCACTGATGTTTCAGCTCGCACAAAAAAAATCATGCATTTGCACAAAAAGCAATGAGGAATGTGTTTTTCTGCCACCTGTCAGTTACTGTCACTCCTCTGGTGCACGGGGAGAGCGGGCCTGTTCACCATTCAGATATTCCACAATCTCTGATACCAGGAGAATATTAAAGAGTGCCACTCATGCATGCATGCTGCACAATTTGAGACTTATCACCAGCGAGGGTTGTCATTTCCAAATGAGACTTAAGGCTGAATAATTTACACAAATGTCTGGACAGCCTTTTACTGAGGCAGAAATATATGGAACCGAGGTCACAACCAGTTGTTCCCTGGCTTTTATTTAAAAAAAAGAAATAGGGCTTCTTTACAGATCATGCTAGTTTGGAGCCCCAGATCTCACATTTGCTCTGATATGATGTGTTGTAATGGAGTCGTAATCTGCTGGGAGTAATGAGGCGCTGTGGGGGCAGCCACAGTTCGCCGGGTTCATTACCACATATCCTGATCATATGCAAACCACCTTCTCGTGGAAAACAAAGTGCATTGATTGGGATTTTATGTCTCAAACACACAAACTAGGCTGGCTATGGCGACATGAATATTTTACACTCCACTCACCGAATATTGGGGGTGCAACAGACCAAATCTAGGCCAACCAACAGATCCAACATGTGCCATTTTC
>CAJRST010011113.1:13423418-13444487 GCA_907169785.1 Menidia menidia | reverse complement strand
CTCCTGCAGCCGCCTCCACCCTCAACAGGCCCTGCTTTAGTCTTCATCACAGCGCACGACCGTCGTCAGAGTTCCCCCCCTCTTTCCCAAATGATTTGGAGTGGAAAAACATAAGGAGATTTAAAGAGTCAAGGGCACAGATTTCAGCCTGAGAATTTTCCTGCACTGGCGCCTGCAGGGAGAACTTTCTGTGGAGGTTCATTTGAACCCAGGACATCTTTCCTTGTCAGAAGAAAGGAGGCCTATTTTTATCTTTCCGTCTTGCTCAATGAAGCCACGGGGAGTTTAGCTATTCTTCCTTGATCCGGGCAGGACGGCGGGTTTAAAGGGATTCCTGTCCTGCTCTGCAGAAGCCTCCTGCCTGCGTCAGGCTAACGTTGCAGCTGCATCTTTAGACTCCATTAGCAGCTCCTGCAGCCGCCTCCACCCTAAACAGGCCCTGCTTTAGTCTTCATCACAGCGCACGACCGTCGTTAGAGTTTTATTCTTGCTGGGACAAGCGTGCAATCTGTTCCGTTTCTTTTTAGTCAGTTTTCAATGCGTCTTTGACTCGTGACTGCAGCAAGAAGGACGATATCCTTTCACCAAAGCTTACAGATAGGAACAAAAAGAACTGATGAAATTCACGATCAACACAAGTTTAAAAAGATTTTTTACCAGCACGACATAGGGAAAAATCTTCCTTTTTAAAAACCTTAATATGGCCTCTCCAACACTGTATTCTGAATTCACAAAGGAAGCAGCTTGTTAACTCCCTTCAGTGCATCTCTTTTCTGTTTTCCCTCATCTCTCAGTTCTCCTTAAGCTCCAGGGCATATTGTTCTTCGAGTCTGAAATCATCCTGGAGATTTCCAACTCGTGGATTAAAAGAGGCAGAGATGTCCCTGGTGGCTCTCCCTTTTTGTAGAGAAGACCCAAAAATACGGATTCAAAACCACCTGAGAGTTGGAGAAACAATCCATCATACGGGCTGAAAAACCCCACTGGTGGTCAGCTGAAATAATAGTGGATCTTAATGTGTGTCGATGTTTGTAAGAGCAAACAAGCACCCGTCGTCTTCAAACTTTACTTATATACATTCAAGAGGATATGTTGAAACCCACAACTTAATGTGAGTAAAACCGGAATTTATTGTTTCGGAGATACAAAAACTTCCACTGGGCTGATAAAATGTGAATATTTCAGGCAGCTTTAAAGGGCCTTTCACCATATGAACTATGAGGGCAATGGAAAAATGGAAGATCATCTGTCTAAAGATGTGTTGGGAATTGGACTCTTGGGTAGTAAAATTCTTGTTAAATCCCCACCGAAGACCAAATATGAAGCCGTCTTTATTCTAACACGCGATGCCCTAGCATGATTCATTTGTTTACTTTTCCTAACAGTCATTTTTTTAGTATTTGGCCCCACGCTGTCACCACAGTCTTACATTTCCATCTGTTTAGCTACTTAATCATTTTCCTCCTTTCATTTCTTCTAGCACAATAACTTTTTATGAGACTTCCTCATACACCCAAACTCTCACCAACTCCACTCTTTGGCAAATATTGAAACAGCTCTGTACGCTCACACCTACAGGCTGCTCAGAGGAAGTCATCTCCTGTCTCCTGCAACTAAGCAGCTTTTCTGTAGCAGTCGGGGATTAGGGACTCTGCTTAGGGCCATTCCAACGTATGATTTCTTTGGTTATTACTCAGTGAGCAGAGAGCGCATTAGTCATTTACTTTACTGACTGGTCTGAGAATTTGAACTGGCAACCCTCCAGGATCCTGCTAATTTAGCTAGACTGTACTTAGCACTGAGCAGTAAACAGACGGCTATAAGACGGTGTGAAAAAAGTCAACTTTAGACCTGATTGCGGCCTAGCTTCAGGGCTGGCAATGTTAGCCTCTCATCCACATGTTTGAACAGCCAGATGGTCCAATATTTTGGTCCCCGTGGACTTTTCAGCACATCTACAGGCCTGGATTAGTAATTTTAGAGACAGCTGGATTCAGGATTGGGTTCTTGATGGGATTCATCTTGCCATGCCTCCGGCCACAGCTTTGAGGCTGTAGAAGGTTGTTAGACCAATTAGTTCTCTAACCAACAGCGAAAGAGGCTGACAGGTGGAAGCCAGCCCATGATTGATGTTGATAGATCACTTTCCCTCATTAACACTTTGGATTCTTGATTGCCAGCTCGGCACATCTGAAGGAACGAGCCGGGCTGTTTACCTGTGTTCTTATTCCTGACCAGAATACAAGAGGGAGTGACCTGTGTGGGGCTCCAACCATTTTGTGGGTAAGAAAAACATGCATCAATCTCTTTTACTGTGCAGAAAATCTGTTTTTGGGGAGTATTTTGCCTTTTCCAAAGTCACGCACACAAAAGCAAACCAATTCAGACATCATCACACGCCATGAGGTCTACATGAACGGGCAAACAAACACAGGTGAACCCAACTTGAAGTGGCAGATCCAGCACTGCTGGAAACGCAGCCATACGCAGAGGGGACAGCCTCAGAAAAAAAAAAAAAAAAAATGGAAGGGAAAATATGACTTCCAGGAGCTGCATCTTTGAATGTACACTCTCCCATCCCCATGCTGATCCCTCCTGCTGATACACACACACACACACACACACAAACGAGGGGAAAAAAATCAAAGCGGCGTAAAATGTTGTTTGCAGCAGCGTGTGAAGGAGTGGTACACGTCCACGGAAGCCGTCGGCTGCCTGGAAGCGTGGCAGCCCGGGGCCAGGAGATCCGTCTTCCACTGTCAAGATTCATAAATACCTGAGCACGTTTGGAAAAAAAAACAAACACCAACACCGTATCTGGTCTCACACGCTTACAGAACGTGTGCGGGCGAGAACATCTGCATGAGAAGCTGCAGATTTGAGGCCACATGCTGCGAGTTGTTTTTCAGAAGGGAACCAGTTCAGTCGTGGCAAAGTGACTGATCAATCTTAATAACCGCTTGTGGTAGAAAAACAGATGTTCCCCGCCCCCCCCCACTCCTCTCCGTGGGGCAGCTGTTAGAATTACTTCATCTTTATTCACCACCAGCTGCACTCAAGAATCATATCCGTTCTCATTTGGAGCTGAATGCAGCTCCGAGTCAGATCCTCTCCAGTCATTGGCCTAATCAAAGCGCACCATTGTGACGCGATTGGCTGATCTAAAGATCGAGCACGAGTTTAAAGGAATCACTGCGCATCTCGCCCATTTTTGTGCTCAAAGTGTCACAGCAGTGACCCAGTTGTCACATCCCCTTCATTGCTCCTGTCAATGTGATGGAAGCTGGTGTCCTCAGAAGTTCAAGTGGGAGTAGAAAGAGGTTGAAAAGGAGAAACGAGCCTTCAAACACTTGAAATCGGTTACTTATCAAACCCAAATTTGTCTCGCATCAAGAATTTAACGTCCGTAAAGAGCAAACAAACGTCCTAAACCGTAAGCTCTGAAATGTGTTTGTAAAAGAGAATAGTTGAGTTTTTCTTCATATGAAATAAGTCTTTGAGCTTTATTTTAGAACAAAAAGTGTCAGATTCTCCTACGCAGAGCAACATGAGGCGCAAAGCTATTTTAGCTCTCATCAGATCGAGACTCAGCCGAAGATACCCGCCAGCCCTGCAGCAAACAACCCAGATGAGCTCCATGTTGATGGTGATTAGCTTTTATTAGCTGTGTCGTTGGGCCACAGAAGTGAGGCCTCCTTCAGGTTTAAAGACGGACGAGGGCTCCCTCCTAACAGGCTGGTGGAATACAGCAGAAACATGGGAATGGTCTATGTGCCATCAGAGTGTGCAGGAAGGAGGTGTGTGTGTGTGTGTGTGTGTGTGTGTGTGTGTGTGTGTGTGGGCTGGTGGGGTGCCATTAGGGCGGCTCACTGAGCTGTGTAGTGACTCGATGGCCGGGGGCCCTGGTGTCACATCTGTTTAGAACTGGTTTATTCACCTTGTCCCCTTCCAACACTTGGCCAGCGTGCTTATAGCCACATCTCTCAACATCACGCTGGGCCCCCGCAAGTTCAACTGGAGCTCTCGGGGTGCGCTTTCCATCCATTTGCCTTCGATTCTGCTCAGAGATTCCGTTTTCGCTGCTTTTTTGGTGGCTCTTGGCGTAGAAAAGCAGGTGTAACGTGCATCTGCAGAAACACAGCGATCAAAGGGCAGCTCTCCTCCTTTAGCCCCTGAAGACATGAATACTACAACAGGGCCGGCTCTCTGCAGCCCACCCGCTGTCAATACCCTGATTTCTAAAGAAAGTGACCCTTATGGGCATAAATATTTGAGGAGATTTACCTTTACTCATCCTCCACCTTTCCTTTAAGTTACATGAAATCCAGACAGATGGTCATTTTTGTATTCCAGCCACCAGAAACACAAGCGGCTCTGAAAACAGACCACCCCCTCAGCTCTCGCCTCAGTGCTGAAGGAACAAGCAAGATTTGATTAAAAAAAAAAACTCCAAACACAGTCCATATGCTGCACATTTCCATCTGTCAACAGCGACGCTGTTAAATGTGTTTCTGCGGCAGATTATAGTCATGCTCGTTTCAAGGTGTTGATTATAAACAGAATACAAAGGAACAGCCTATCACCATGATTTGTATATGTCAAGCTCTCCATCAAGGTGTGTATCAGTGCTTTTGAACATTGAAATATTTCTGTGGTGAGCAATCAGCATTCATCCCATCTGCATAAACAATAAAACAAACGCGCCTTTTAGTCTGTAGATGGGTGTATGGACATATTTGGGCAATTCTGAAAAATTCTGAATTCGGCTTGGTTGCAGAATCGCTCACAGTGCGTCATGGAATGCATTTTCCACATTAAATACTCTTTGATAGCTATTATGAGGCATTTTTTCCTCCCAATGTCTCCAATACAAATGGATGCCAGTTATTTATGGTCCATTTTATGTAAAAAATGGTAGGCCAAACACTTAAAAGGCTACTCTAAAGCTCTCTCTAAACTACCCATAAAACGTTAAACTGTAAATGTGAAATTAATAATTCTTCTCTGAAGTCTTGTCCAATACATTTAGCAAGAAATGTTGAATAGCACATACCTTAGGAACTATAAAAGACCAATATATTATATAGTCTGTGGTTTTTATATTATAGTGGCTATAAATAGTAAATGATTGAATTCTTGTGATGGGAATGAGCTTCAGGATTCCAATTTCAGAGGCAGACTTCCAATAAATGTTTTCCTCTTCTGTTTCTCAAAAGGTCTGCCCCTCAATATCCACAAACCAACACCTGGGGGTGCTTATATACATGATGACGGACGTGTTCGATCACAAATTAACCTCCCGGTGGGATGCTGCCATTTACTTGGATCATGAAGAAGCACAGAAACCAATCCAGAATCTCTGCACCGAGGTCCTGAATCTGAATCCAGCCCCTCTCGCACAGACGGGAATTTTGGGCTTTGTTTCATGGCGAGATGAAACCTGCAATCTGTGCACACCGGTTCTCTCACACTAAATATTTTATCGACAATAAACCTTGAAGTGACTGATGCATGCTCCAGCGAGCCAGAGAAGGGGGAAAAATGGCAGAATTAAGAAAAAGGGGAGGTTATAGAGGGTAGCGCGTGCTTGAAATGCCAACACTTGTTTCATTTTACACATTAAAGCCTGGCCTTGTTTATAATGAGACACATAATAACGTGCTGTAGTAGAGGGGGGGGGCAGACATTACAGAGCGGGTAGTCAGGGCCAAGCTCTCACACCTCCAACGGCCGATTTAATTACTGCAATCAGATCAAGAATTACTCAAAACGACTCCAGTTGCTCTGAAGTCCCACTCCGTACATTAAGAAACATGCTGTAAAAAGCTCTGAAGGGCCCCCCCGCTCCACCAGGACTGCACCAGTGTTTTATTTCCCTGTCACTTGTCCTAAAGGCACCCCGAGTTGGCAGCTCCCCTGCAATAAAATGGCATAAAACGGGAATTGTCTCCATTTCGTGTCGTCGCGGTCAGTCTCGGGTCAAAATCCCGACTCGCTCAGTATGCCTTCGCTGTCATGACTAAAATATGAGCCAGCAGGAATACGGGCAGCAACAAGCTACTGTGGGAGCCTTCCAGCCCTCTGATGGAGACAGACTTCTATTCATGGCCACAAGAAATCCTTAAAGTCAAGAAGGAAATTAAATAAACAAACATTACGATACAATCAATTTGGATTTAAAAAGCCGTGTTGTTCTGTTGTAGAATGGCCAATCGACCAACACTTTCCAAATCTGAAGAAAGCATTCAACAGTCCTTTAAACTCTGATCCATCCTTTATAATGTCGAGTTTAACATTCATACACCAAAAATAATGAAGGTCATCCACAAATTTTTTTCTCGCCCCGGTTCGTTTGCTTTATTCGTTTATTTTTTTTAACCATAAGTGCTGTCAAAATTTCCTCATTCTCAGTTCTTTGTTGCGTTTCTGCTCCAAAAGTGTTTTTTGACTGCAGATTTTGAATCCCGGCTGACTTCTATTCTTTAAAAGAGTTTTTTGTGCCACAGTAGTTCCTTTAAAGACAGCTGAAAATCCTGCTGCAACACAATAGCTGCTAAAATGTAAACTGGGTCCAATCTTCTGTTGGGAGTGCATCAGATATTGAACTTAAAGATGTTCTTTACACTACTTTTCTCAGGAACCCTTGTCAGGGGGATGTATAAGTGCAGCCCTTCTTGCTCCCCTAGCCAGACAATGGGAGAGCTTTTACTGTAACTCGCTAATTATAGAACTAATGTGACGTTAAATCAACACTTCTGTTTCAAAATGGATTCTCAAGTTTCTCCCGACATTAATGAGGCTTCAGATGCCTGACGGTGTGAAATCCCGTCTTCAAATCTCACTGTGCAATTAGAGGAAGTGATTTTCTGTTCTCCTGCCTTCACGGCAGCTCATTGTGTGAGCAGCGTTTGCAGGAAAAAGAAATGTCGCTACAAAAATAAATGACTTCAGATGACATCCACTTGATCTTATGAAGTGATTCTGGAGGCCCATTACCTCTTGATAAATAATAACATTATCCCATACAAGGAGGATTTTTTCCTTTCCACCGAAAGCAGAAGAAATGCATTTAATGTCCAGTGGGAAATAAGTTCAAGATAACAAACAAAGAAATAAAGTCTAAGAGTTCTTCTGCTGGTGGGTAACTGGATAAATTCTTTGCTTATCCGACATTCGTGCCTCTCCAAATCTTTACTACTTCTTTGGTGGTTGCATCTATGTTAAAGCTAGCTAGCTGTGTCAGTGGATCAGATATCCATTTAACCTTTTATTGAGCTAGCACAGCAGGGGGACAGCTGTACCTCGGCTAGAGCCGGTGCATTGGCTTTTCACTAGTCCCCGATGGCACACACAGTGTGCCGTATACAGCTCTTTAAGAGAGGAACTCTTAGCTCCGACTCGATAAAAGCAACGGCATAAAAGTGAGCGGATACAACATTTCCAGTGCAGACGTGTTCGAGTAGCTTTCCCATTAATATTTTATTTTCTGCTGCAGTGCAAATAAACACAATCCGCCGAGGGATTTAACAATATTAGTTATTCATCTACTAATTCTGTCCTGCAGTGTTACACACCTTCAATAAAAGGGGCTGTGGGGGATCTTTATGAGGAAAAAGTTACAGGGTAAAAGTGGGGAAGTATCAGAGGATACTCCTCAAGGTGTGGAGAGGAGGGTTGGGCTGGACCGGGGGCTTTACCAGCCGATCTGCTGCCCCCTCATCCATCTCAATGTGCCGGAAATGACAAAGCTGCAATGAGGCTCAAATCGAAAGTGGTGTCCCCCCCACACCCGCCACGAGCCGGGTGGGGGCTTCTGGAGCGTGTGCGTGCTCAGTGTTGCTGTTTGTGCAGGAAACCTGCGAGCGGGTGTGCGTTTCTCCGCGTGTGGCCAGCACACACCTGACAGATGAAAAGGGCCCGCGGCCCACCGGGGACCAATTTCCCCCGCCTGCTCCGAAGGCTTGTTCATTACGGGGAGCGGGGCTGGGAGGGTGGGGGGATGGGATTGGGGGGGGTGAAACAATGGACCACAGCCCGCCAACTTCATTTGCTGCCATTTCCTCTCATTCTCCGTCTCGCCCCCCCCCCCAGACGCAGAGCGGCCTCCCACCGCGCCGCCACACGTCTGCTCAGGGCTCCAGAGCCCGGAGAGATCTCCCTCCGTTTTTCATCCGTCACATTTGAGACAGAGAAAATAAGTCAGACATCTTGGTTTTAGCCCCCCCCTTTCTCTCTCTCTCTCTCTGTGCCATTACATCCTAGGTAAGAGTCAGAACAGAGGAGAAAGGAGACTAATATACCAAACAAATAAACCAGCTGGGGCTAAGTTATGTGCACTGTCTTGGATGGGTCATTAAAAGTTTATTTATTGCTTTTCCAAGCGAACAATGAATCCCCTGAATTATTACTTTTTAAATAAGGGGCCAAACTAATCATGAAATTTCTGCCTGTGGTTTGAAGTGAGACAACATGCAGCAAAGCGGGATAAAAGTGATTTCCGTAGACGGGCAGCTAAAATTAGACGGTGGATGTGCAGTCAGGATGCTACATCCCACCAACGCATGCGCCGCATTACGGCCCTACGTGGAAAATGAGATCTCATTTCACATTTCTTGCAACACTTATTTTTAGCTCGCAGGAACACAGACGAAATAGAACCATCAGAAGGAAATTGATCCCTCGCATGAATCCGTTTTACAAGCAGCTCACAGATGAATGTGCTCACAGCGGCGTGCCAAATAAATCAGGTTTGTAATGGCCCCGACTGCAGGCATAACAAAGAGTGTGCGAGACGCCGAATCCCACAAGAAACGCCGGAGCGACCTGTGACAGGGCGCTTTTCCCCTCCATTTGGAGTCAGCTGCATCTTCTGGAAAGCGAGCGCGTTCAGAAAAAAATTGAGGCATTTCTCGGTGGAACCCGGCGTTCTCCTTGAACTATTTGCTTTCAAGTGTGAATATGAATGATGTTTGAGAATTAGACTCTGCAGCAGAAAACAAACATGTTTGAAATTGAAATGCTGAATGGAGGAGTTTCTTCCCACAGACAGAGAAATAAAGAAAAAAAAAAAAGCACATACCTTTGCTGGAAAATCTGTTTTTGCGGCAGATATCAGACCCGCTTTCTATAAAATATTCATATTATTCCTGGAAATGTCTTGTAATCAGATATCTAAATGTTTGTTTGTGTAACACAGAAGCATTTCATGTTAGCAGTTATGACAGACATCAACTCCAGCTTTTCAGTCGGGGCTTTCATGTTTCGCCGTTTCAGCTTCTGCAGTTTTGAGCAGAATATCCATTTCTGCTCTGAGTGGATGTCAACAATGGAGAATAGACTTATTTTCACCATTCTGCCAAATGACTGTCATTGTGTTGAATGGCAGATGTGTGTGTGTGTGTGTGGGGGGGGGTGATACACATCAGGCGAATTAGTATGGCCCTGAAGTGCTGGGTGCACTTTGTCAGGAGAGGTGATGTAAGGGGGGAATAAATATTGCAGCCTGCGCCTGACCTGGGGCTCCACTTCCCCCACACAGCGACACACTGCCCCCTCTGGGTTTGCACGGCAATGGAGCCGATGTGGTGCCAGTCATTTATCTACATTACAAACATCTGGGAACTCTGTTTCTTTATGGAAAAGAGTCTTCCCTGCAAGGCATGTGACCCCCCCCCCGCCCCAATGACAACCCATTTCAGTTTTATATAGATTTTCTTTCTGTGATCCATTTTTCGGTCCATGAATGCACTCAAATGATTCTTTAAGGTTTTTGACAGTTGAAATTTGTTCTAACTGAATGCAGAATATTGATGCACGCTCTATCAAACCGTTCAGGACACAGCAGATGGCTTTCTAGGGGTTATGCCGACCGAAAATTAGGTGTTTGAGCACCAAATGCTGCTCGGTAGTAACGTTAAATACAAAAAGGTTCTGATATTCGTTATAACATAGTATTCATTTGTCATAAAATTTACTCAAACAGATTTCAAGGACCAATTAACGGAATTCATAAAATATTCAAACATGTCAGAATGAAAAGCACACGATTATTTCAGATCAAAGCTCCCACGCAGGAAAAATGACACTTGTCTTTTTCCAGTCTTTTTTTTATAGTCATGGGCTTTTAATTATTATTTTTTTTACTTAAGCCTTGGATTGATTCCTTCACATTGCACCTTTAAACTAATTCTGCATCAATCAATAGCAGCGTCTCAAGTGTTTAGACGCTCCAAGCGTTACATTAAAGCACAGAAAGAAAAATCTGCATGCACACTGTCAATCACAGCTCAAACGAGTTTTGGGATTCCCTCTTTAGAGCAGCAGAGGAAAACGCTGCAGGAGATCAGTGAAAAGGGTAATTGAGGACATCCCTCGCTTTGCATTTCTCTTGAAACTCTTGTCAGAGCTGTTCAAACTAATCTATGTATGAAGGGAGACAAAAGATAAAGGTTAGCATAGTTAGAAATGTGTGTTAAATAATGGGAAATGTATTCACAAAGAGCTCTCAGCGCTTGATGTTCCTTTGCCACTAAGTGCTTCTCAGAGAACAAAGGTCATGAATATTAAGCAGAGGAAGAGATATGTACGAAAAGAAATTCTACAAATGCCAAGTTATGGTTCAAACCCGACGAGGTTGTACATCTTTGAGGCTCCAGCCTGTCGAATAACGCCATGAGGAGGTTCTTAAAGATGGAAAAAGTTATCGGTAAATTTTATATAAAAAGTCTTTGGTTAAATGATTAAGGGTTTTAAAAGGAAATGCGTAAAAATAATGCAGCATTTTGGTGTAAATCCTCCACCAGTGAAGGATCATTCAGCAAGAAATGCCCCTAAAACGCAGGCCGTTTCAACATTATGAGTTTAACAATGACGCACATTCAAGATCAATTTTCCTACCGTATGAGTAATGTTGCCTTTTTGCTAACTCAAATTACTTCCCTTTGTTAGATTTAACCCACAAGGGCCCATTTTGGTCACAGTCAAGTTTAAACTTGAGGCCATTAAAACTGCCGTTTGGACTCATGTACGGTTTTACATGCAGTCACTCGCAACCACACGAGTTTGAAAGCTCTTCCAGCAGAACTGGGTCATTTTGGCCCGCATGAGCCTGAGGGCTCCCACAGCACAGAGGACGGGCTTGTTTGAGGAGATGATGCTACAGATCTCATGATCAAGCCTGCACCGTACCCTATATGCTCCATGCAACACAACGCCACACCTGTCCCCAACAACAAGACCAACAACATTCTGATGCCTTCAAATGCATCTCTCATATCAAAGAACTTACAAAGAACCCTATACAGCTCCTTTACGAATGGTCCATTACATCATGTTACAGGATGAACATTGAGCCAAAGTAATTTTTCTCCTTCATAAATGGAGGTTTCCTGTATCACCAGTATTATTATTGTATAATCAACAGTAGATCACTTGGATTGTTTTTCAAACTTCTTGCATTTTATGAGAAATTTCCTGTAAACAGGTACTTGCAGGAAGGAATAGCTTCCATCCGTATCAATGCACCTTCTGCTTCTCTCAGAGGCTAATTAAAGGGGCACTGAGCATTCCGCTCACTCACGATGTTCAAAAATAAAACAAGAATGTGCCATTTTATCTCTCTAAACCAGTTTGTTTTGGGTCAAAATTAGGAGCCGTTGCAGCCCGAAGGAGCTGCTGGGATAAAACCGACGTCGGATCCTGCATATCTGAGTCAGAACTGGAGAGTGTGACGCCTACGTCTGTGCGAGCCAGTTTCTACTTGAGGCCTCCTGGGATCTCGTTCACAAGCGATTGCCGTTTGGAGTGAGATGAACGGGAGAACGGAGGGATTCGTCAGCAGGTTTAGGGGAGCCGAGCCGGAGGGGGAACCGGATAAAAGCTGCTTCACTCTGCATAGAAACGGGTGGACTGATGTGGTTGGGGAGTCCCGGGAGGATTGGGTCTGTGGAGATGGTTCGGCAGGTCGGATTCAGGAGTCGCCCCGGGCTGACCCAAAGCACAGAGGCAGCCCCAGAACAGAGTCCCTTCTGGCCCTGGAACGCCTCAGGACCTTCAAAAAGAAAGGAGACGGTCGCTGGGGAGAGGAGTAGCCCATTTTCCTTCTGGATCTATTCTTTTGAGGCCTTTTTTTCTACCACCGTTCCTTAAAGGATGTTTTCCACCTGCTCCTCGTCTCATTTCCAAATGTGCACACTCAGGTCCTCCACTCGAATCCTATTTGCGTCTTAATCCCCTCCTACAAGAGAGCCGAGCAGATGAGTGGAGGAAAGACGAGGGGAGAGGCTTGTGATGAAGAGTATTCACCAACGTGACACATGCTGGCTTTAGAGCCTCAATTCAGACAGACCTCAACCGAAGACGACAGCTGCATCATCTAACCATCAAACTGACAGTCAGCGTTTCATTTCTGGCAGTGGAGCATTAAATCTGTTTATGATGAAGAGGAAATTCACTTTGCAACTCGTTTGAACGTGCAGGGAGAGCCTGACGCGACGTGTTGGGTAAAAGAGGGTGCAAAATAGATAAATAAACTAAGGATACATCCTGATACGCTCACTGATGGCTCCAAAGACATGCCCCCTCTTTCCTCTGCCGCCTATTCTGCCACTCACTGGACAGATTGTGGTGGAGGACTCGGCCACCGAGGCAGTCAGCAGGGAGGCTGAGCACCAGGGACCCAGACCAGCTCAGAAAGCAATTAAGGCTCCTTCAAAAAGGTAGCTGCGTTTTCCACTGGGGGCTTTTTTGATTTAAAAAAAAAAAGAAAAAGAAAAAAGGTGCTGAAATTTCTTGAAAAGTGGTTCAAAAGTTGTAAAACCAAATTCCTGCAGTTCCTGTTGGAGTAAAGAGGGGCAGATGTACCGCGTGTGTGACGGAGGAAAGAGGGGCTGATCGGGGAGGGAACTTTCTACTGAGCCAACAACATGGTGGTTAATGGCCACGGCAAGCACACCCCAGAGTCTCATAATGATGCAAAAACGTTTGCTTTAGTCCAAATTTGCATCTGTGGCGTCTTTGAGTATCTCCGGCCGGTGGCATATTCTTTTGGAACAGAAGGAAACGGCTTTTATTCGTTCATCTAACCGAACAGATCAGCATTATTGACCTTTTTATGGTTCTCACACACTCTCTGGTGTCACCGTTTGCCCAAAAGGTGCTGGATGTTAAGATATCTGACCTATCGAGCACATCCTGACTTAACCTCATCTATAAATATTGGATTTTGCAGAGCTGTGTGTTCTCGTTTTTTGGAGTAAGAAGAGAAGAGCTCATTGGATGCTCGCTCCTGGGAACAGATCAAGTGGAATGCTTATCTTTCATTTGGACTACAAAGACAGGAGGAACCAAAGTCACGGCCTTGTTTGGATGATGATCAGAAGCCCAAACCCGGGCAGACCAAATACCAACAGGTCAATGTTTTTTTATTTTTTATGACTGCATTTTCAGTTGCCATTCAAACACAAAGATCCAGCTTTGGGCCACTGAGAACTGAAGCACTGAATGTGAATCTGAACAGCAGACAGATGGAGGAAGTGCCATTTTTCTTCCCCCGTCTGAATTCTGTCCGTCTTTCCATTTCTTGGCTGGGCTCACTCTGAAGCGGCTCCGCCCCGGGATCCCGCTGGCGGCCGGCGGACGCTCGTCCGACCTGGCACGGTGCACACCGTCCCCGAGGAGGTTTGTGTCCCTCAGCATGTGTGCACACTTCACTCCAGCTGTCTTTCCACATCCATCCGCGCCGATCACTGAACTTCAGCAATCCTCTTAAAGCTCCAAACAAACATTTCAAACAAGGCGACTCCGGACTGGGGCCAAATGATGTGACCCGGCAGAAGGCTCAGTCCCGTTTTATCAAATTAGACCAAAAACACTGATGGAGGCTGTAATATCAGTTATAAAAAAAATATTCAACAAAAGTAATGAATGGAAAAATTAATTGAATATTTAGCTGGAAATGAAAAAGCACTTTCGAGTAACTGCAATAGTATAATTATCAATCATTAGAATAAAAATCCTGTTCTGTTTGCTTCAGGTGGAGCCAAATGTGAGTTTCTGAGCGTTTCTTCTAGACTATTTTCTGCTTTTTATAAACCAACTGGGGAGGAAATGGTCCCCTTTCTATTTTCACAACTTCCACACAGCAGAGCCAAGATGACACCTTCCAACCATCCAAACAACAAAGCAAAAACATTATAGCTGGTAATTGGAAGTGATTTCCATTACACAAACAATGTTATACTAATTGGCTTGAGTTAAAAATGTGTAAATTATCTTCTCTTTTGTAGATTTCCTTTAAATCTGGGGGACATTTGACCATAAATCCTTCCATTTGGATGGTGGCCAAATGTGAGATAAGATGATCAATTCGGTGCATACAAAGGAGGATCTGACCAGTCATGAGGTGGAGAGAGTCTGGACTGACATGTACGTCTCAGCTACATCAAGCAGAAATAAATCAGAGGAACATTATCACAAACAAATTACTGAGAACCGAAGTGATGGCAAATTGCAATCAACACTCCACAGTATACAGAAAGGGCTGCCGTACACAGATGGAGGACTTTTAAATAGAAATGACAGACATGTCAAGTTCATTTATGCACCAGACTTCTGTCACAGGTCTGGACAAATGCAGAATTACTGGCATCTAATCAAGAGAAGAGTGTTTTCCATTAAATGATAATCTGAATCTTAAAGTCAGGCTTTTGTCTGCCTTAAAGTTTCTGCTCAGAAAAGTGGCATAAAGTAAACAGTGTACGTGCAACAGAGCAGAAAGAAGTGGAATCAAACATCTCAGGTGCTTAGATCATCTGGAAAAGAAGCCTGAAGAGAGTCAGGCAATAACCTGCAATCAGAAAGAGCCGTTCTGTAAGAAGGCATCAGCTTTATCCATCAGTTATCCTCCGAAGCCAATCACCAGGATGAGCAGGGACAGGCAGTAAAGCAGATCTAATTGCATTCTGGTATTTGCTTTCTAGTAGATGAAAATTAAATCTTCTCATTATGACACCTGAAAAAAAAAAAAAAAAAAAAATCTTTAGCAAATAAACCAGTGCACATTGTGAAGGATGTGCTTTTGAAAAGATTTCTGGAGGAAAAAGGGCCAACTTTTGCCTGTGGACAGGTCGGCTGCTCCTTAAGTAGCTGCGCAGGTGTGAAGGCGCTAAGCCAAACAACACACACATTCAGACACACACACACACAGATGTGTGAACTTGTGACTTCCCAGACCATTTAGATTTTCCTCGTGGCGGAAGTGTTGACGGAGAGCTACGAGGGTGGGACTGGCAGCAAGCTAATTAACAGCAATGTTTTCGGCTCCCGGAAGGGAAGCGACACCTGTGGGCGTGAGACGGGGCGTGTGAATTCGACCTGACACGTACAAAACTGGAGAAATCTCACCCATATTGAATATGCATCAGTGTGCCACATGGTGCAAATAACACCAAGTGTCAGCTCATTCTCTGTGTGCAGAAAACACAAAGTGCCGAGGCACATCATTTATAAAACCATTCACACTTCCTGAACTCCGTTCTAATGGAGCTGCACCGTCAGTCTTTGCCGCAAGCAGACCGCAGTGGTTGTGCTTAGGTGCGTTCATTTATTGTCGATGTTAAAGAAATGGTGTCCTAGAGGTAAAGCGAGTGCTGCAGACTTCACCTGTGACGTCGACGGTAACCAGCATATGTGGTCATCCATCATGAGAAACCAATTTACAGCCCCTGATGGTTTTCGGCTCTCTACAAAATGAAATTCACTATGAATTCTTTTTAGGTCTTTTTTTTTCCCCTGTCTAATTTCCTACAAATTGCACGCACACAAGCTTAAAAAGCCACTCACACTGCTAAAATGTCTCTACACAATGCATCAAGATATCAGGCTGAAGCAGACTGGAACTATCACGTTGCACTGGGAGCTTTTGATAAGGCGTTTAAGACTTAATTGCAGACCAAAATCAACTCGACTGATTTTGCACAGTGAATAGGACAGAAGAATGGAGTGACTCATTCTTTTGGAGTGGGGAGTACCGTTTATCTGTCCCATTGCCAACAAAAGAGGGAAACATTACAGGACGCCTCGTCTCAAAAGAAATCAGGGCCTTCTGAGTCAGCCAAAGAGATAAATGACTGTTGGGGCTTGAATCACCAGAGCAGCTCAGTAACACGTTGCAAAAAACAACCCCAGAACCAGTCAAATTTGCCTTCCCCCACCCCCAGTTTAAAACATATCACTATCAAAATGAATTTTGATCAAATACAAGCTGTCTTAAGCAAATGAGTGGTGTTAAATAGATGTGTAGCTTCAGAAAGTTCCTGTACCCACAGTGACATCTGGCATCTGCATTGTTAACTACTCACCACATGACCTGGATACAAAGACTGATTCCATCTTATTTTTGCCTCGAAATTGCTTTTTAGAAAACAAAAAGCATCATTGATGAGACAGGTTGTGAATAAAAAGAGGGAAATCTTAATTTTGCGGCGCACGCGGGGAGCGGTGCGATTCGACTTTCATTTCTCTGCCGCAATTAAATTTGAGAGCGGAAACGGCAACGAGCATCTAAATGCCTGCTGGTAGCAACACGGCTCAAAGACAAAGGCTCGGCTGGGGCCCTGCGAGCAGCGGGCTGCTTTTAGCGGCGCCATGACGCTGACTAACTGGCATAATAAATCAACTGCCGGAAGAGCAAGGAGAGAGGAAGAACTGGGGTGCGGGCACCGAGGAGGGCTTTTTAAGCAAGACTGAGCTGGAACTGAGAGGTGGAGGAGCAGAAATGCAGGAATCACAGGAAGGAAAGAGCGGTTAAAAAAATATATATATATATTTTTTTTTAAAAAGGAGCATGGTAGGAAGTTTCCACTGGTTCCTTCTCCACACTGTGCTGACAACACTCTCCCTCTGGAATCTCCTTTAGCTCGATGCCTTCTAATGTGCACTTGTGATATTTGTGTAAGAAAGCTGTGAAAAGCTCTCTTTAATGTCATTCCCATGCAATATAAATCAGCCTCGTTCAGTCTGAAAAAGCACAGTTATATTTAGGAGGTTGGTTTTCTCCCATGATTAAGCACTGAGCACAGCAATTAACATTTTAAAGGTTAGCATCTCTGTAGAGAAACACGCTCGCCGTCCCCAGTACCACACACATATGGCACAGTGGCCTATTCTGCATTCTGATGCCAGTGTTTACTGCATACCAGAGGAGTTTGACACAGTTAGAATGGAACAAGCTTGAACTTTAAGCATAATCCTTCAGAGAGAGAAGCAAGATTACCAGAAAATGATGAAAAACTGAGTAACATGCTACAAGAAGGCAGAATTTCTGCTCTGTTTCAGCATAGGTGGGAAGCTAAATAAAGAGAATGGAGAAAAAAAAAGTAAAGTTCAATAAAATATATTTTTTAAAGTCTAAAAAACATGTCTAATAAAGAAAGAAAAAGCAGATAGAGTATGAGATTTGACTAGAATTGCCTGCAATTGCCCCAGAAAAACCAACTGTGTTGTCACCCATGTAAATTAGCCTCTGCTGATAACTGTCAAACAAACAGATAGCAACACAGGTGGACTGCGCATTAGCAGGAGACCTGGGTAAAACGCAGGTTTTGTTCCTTTCAAGGCATAGCACAGACTATTCCCCACACGAACTCCCACCGCTGCACATCAGATGGATGCAGAGACTCCTTTTCCCCTCTGCGAATTCTCTTTGATGCACCTACAAGTCTGTGTTAACACCAAAAAAAAGAAAGAAAAAAAAAACAGGACTCAACTTGTCCCACGGTCAAAATAAATCAAAGCTAAATGGGCTCCTCACTCAGCCATGCATATATTCAAAAGATTTGTCACTTGCATTGAAGTACAAATAATGTATCCAGAGCATAAATAGAGACTTGGCCATGAAATACCACAAGTGCCTCATGGGCATCATTAAGTAGCAGCTAGTTATCACACACAAACACACAAATGCAGACATGCATTTCCATTTGAGAGAGAAGCCCAAGGATGCGCTCTCGAATACAAACACACACACACAAAAATAATAATAATAATCATAATAATGATGATAAAAAGACTGCCTTTATCAGTTCACGCTGTGATTCACACCAGGACTCCCAGTAAGCTCAGATCCTGGGATCATGTTACTTTGCTTAAGATGGTAAACAGGACGTTTCCCTTTACTGGCCTGATGTTATGGAAGCATCGGAAACAACTGGAGCCTTCACGCCATCTCGCATTAGGTTTTATGGAGGCGCAGCTGCCAGCGTCTGAGTGCATTACCCCGATCGCTGGTCGAAAACATCACAAGCAGAGCCGGGCGTAAAAGAACATTTAATTTGTCCAAAGGGGAGGTGAGCCGCCTCGGTCGGAGCTCCACACATAACCAGCAGGTAAGTGAAGGGTAAAATTGGCATGTGCAAGTAAACAAAGCCTTCGTTCAGAGCATAAATTATACCGCGTCCACAGCACTGAGTGCACGTTGTGTCATTACATTCCCGATATATACGTTTTCAACCATTATTTCCACCAAGCCAAAAAGTATCAGATCGGCTTTGTGCTAATCTTGTTGCCATTTAGACATAATTGATTTCTATAGGAAGGCCCCATGGCCTCTTCAATCCAGTCTTCATGGCCTATGGCCATATTGGATGTCAGCTAAAGGCCGTGCTGGTGTTTGTATGGAGGGTAATTAGCTTAGTGTGAGTCTAAACCATCCCATAAAATCAATCCGGTTACTCTGATCCATTCAGAGGGCTCACCCGTCTCCATTACTGACACAGGAAGTCGGAGTGGCAATTTACCTCGCATCTCTTAATGCATATGCTCATCCTACAGAACGTCAGTCTGAAGCCATTTAAGCCCAGTTTGTTGTGTTGAGAAGCTAAATCTATTCTTCAAAAAAGGATAGAAAAACAGCATTAAAGGATCAACAACCAAAGCAACTCATATCTCACTTACTGTTAGAGGTTTTAGGAAGAAAAAAAAGTGAGAAAATGAGGGAAAAAAAAAAAAACTGTGTGCTATGAACACAAAGGGGAAAGCAAAGGAGCTGAGAACACTTTTCTCTTACGGCCATGGAAACTGTGATAACAGCCATAAAAACTGCAATTACGTGTCGACTGAATAGTGGAGTCAAAAGAACAGACTTTAAAAGACTTTCTTGGCTGCCAAAGAAAACATATAAACTTAAAACCTTATGATCCACAGTCTCTTGTCCTGCTTCTACACCTCTGTATCTGTATGGAAATGTTAACTGGATAAAATGACAGATCAAAAAAAAACCCTAACTTAACATAAATAGAACCAAACCAAAAGAGTGCGGTCACAAAGCTCATAGGTCCTCCAGTCTTACTGGGAAGCTCGCTGTACTGTAAATATGTCCCTCTTGGTGGGAATCAGTGTAAAAGGCAGCTAGCAGCTGGTGCTTAGCGGGTTCCTGCTGGCTCAAGCCAACAGCCGCCCCGGCTCACTGATGAAGACAGATGGATGGAGCCACAGCCCCAAAGCAGGAAACGCACCCCGGAGTCGGCAGATTAGAGCCAAGCCTCGGATGAAGCCCGCAGAGGGAGGGGGGGGGGGACCGGCTAATGTTTGGTACGCTGGGCCTACTTCACTTGAACTTTTGAACCAATGAATGAAACGGAATAAGGTCAACTGAATGCTAATGGCCGAGTGACATGGTGCCCAGGGCAGACACTTTAAAAGATAAAGCACAAACTGATCTTATCTACATATTGAAGTTATAAATCAGTTTGAGCTACCTTTTCCCCCTCTGTGTACGCTTATAACACTGGTATAACGCTTTAACATCACTGATTTTTGCCTATGGGGGGCACCAAAAGGTGTGTTCGGGTAACACCCCAGCAGCCGATTAACATGAGGTCTTGACTTATTTTCTACTTGACATTGCGCCAACAGTTGTTTTTCCCATTAAGACCGAAAAATGAAGCAAAAATCTAGTTGTAGCGGTTTTCCTGAGCAGGGCTGTAGTAAGAGAATTATGCAGGCAAAAACCAGACAGCACCCAAGTGGCAGCGACCAAGCCTGACAATGAAAACAATAGATTCAGCATAATAAAAGCAGAGCAGCAACACCTGAGCACAAAAAGACAAAGGCATAAAGAAAACTGGAGTATATAAAGGAAGTGTATTAACAGAGCACAGGTGGGATGTCATCAGGTGAAAGGACACAGCTGGGAAAAGTACATTTGAGAAATAAATCCAAACTGTTGTAGGCACCATGTGCAACAATGACCTAATAAAAAATCTGCTAGATTTATAGAAGATACGTCTTTAAGTGTCCTCAGTGCTAATTAAGACATTTGCCATGTTGGATCCCACAGGTGAAAGCATGTTTCCAGGTTATGTGGGAAGGTGCTGCCATATTTCCTTCAGTGAGAATAATATTAAAACTACCACATGGTGAATTTAGACGTTGAGGCTGCTATCAGCCAGCTTTTTTGCTCATAAGAAGAGAGACACTGGAGAGATTTTAGTTTATTTTGACACCCGTATGACACAAAGAAGATGTTATTTATGGCCCTTTCAAAAGACATCATTATTGCTTGATAAATCAGTTCACCGTGCCATTTAAGAATTAGCACAAGAAAACAATACTGAAATGTCGCATACGTCCGTTCGGCTGAGTTAAATAACTGGTTGCAGATCCTGTGGTAACTGTAAGCAAGCATCACATTTCAGATTTATCTGGCCGCGAGTTGCGAGTGGAATTTAACGAGTCATGGGGTGACGCATCTCTTCTGGTTGATGGGACATCAGACGCACCACTGCGTTCCGGTTATCCGGGGGGATTTCACCGCTAATGCTAAGAAGCCTGCTGCAGCCGCACAGCAGTCCAGCCAAGAGAAACAGGGCCTGCGCCAGGAGCCGTGCGACACACCGAGTCACATATGGTTGGATTTTCCACATTTAGTGAAGTGAAAACAGACACGGCCAAAAAACAGATGGCGCATGGTCAGACACAAACAACTGGCCGCTAACATATGACATCCTGGTATTCTGCATCTTTTAATGGGGGGGCAGAGATTATTTGATTTGTTGGCTGGTAAGACCAATA
>CAJRST010011113.1:13412943-13423408 GCA_907169785.1 Menidia menidia | reverse complement strand
AAACAACAACTCTGCAGAGATTCTTTAAATGTGACAAAGTTCTTGATGTGGAAATCTGTTGTTCCCATTTGTTCTGCTGACAGTGCAGTTTCTTTTCCACATTAAAGATACCGTGAAGTTCTCCAAAGACAGGAGTTTGTTTTGAATCACTTCGAATGAAACCCATGAATCGCTAGCCAAAACAGCGAAATGTATGATAATAAAGTATTAAGGAAGGAGAGATAAGAGCTACACATTTAGCCTTTTATCTTTTCAAGCAAAAACATGGATAGTTTCCAGCCAGCGCACAGAGTAAACTAAGTGACCCCGTCCAGGGGGGATAGTGTGCAGCTCTGCGTGCTACAGTCGGCTTTCACACACCTCCCAATGATTTAGGGTGATGAGAGCATAATTAAGACTGCAGCACATTAACAGATGGCTCCATCACGCAGAGCAAGTGAGAGATTTGAGGCGTTATTTGCGTAGCATATCCCGGTACGGGGCCTGCCGGGGTGTGAGGCTGCTGCCGACGCCAGCTGAAGCTGCTAACACAAACACCGATGTGGAGAAGAAAGTTCACTTTCTCAAGTGGAAAGTTTCACAGATCCGGAAACTGAAAATGAATAAGAACAACCACGGCCTAACTTCAGTAGCAAAAGCTGTGGATGATCAACAACAATACGTAGCTCACTGTGGTGGAATTTACTCCAATATTTAATTTATTTTTTCATTTTCCGAGCTGCTGAAAGAGCTTTTTGAAGCTCTGTTATCTTTTTCCACATGACTGGAAGAGTGAAAAGTACTTTATGTTGAGACTGAAGGAGGAAATTAAATAAACAACAAATCATGTCCTTTTGCTAAGCAACCCAGTCTTTTTAATCCACTCAAACGTGTGGAATTTGATGCAATTGGCAGCCAACGGCAGCAAATATATAAAAGCAGAATCAAACCCTTCCACCTCGCTTCCTTTAACTAGATCTGCTTCATGGCCGGGTTAAACATGGTGATGGGATAAATAAACAATGGCACAGGATTAACATTCACACCTCCTGGACCTGCAGGAACACAGACTAACAAGGCCACTCTGCTAATGACGCCCCATTCAATTTTCACTGCGGCTCTCACTCCACCTGCTTCCAGTTTTGCCCCCTTCCAAGTAGAATAAAAAGTTAATATAGGAGAGGAACCTCAGGGAGGAGATGAGAAAACAGTAGTCACAATTCAAGCCACATACAATTTGATGACATGACCAGAAAAATCAATAGGAATTCATTGTGAGAAACCTCTCCTCGGAGCCTCACAGGCAGAACAAAAGAACAATTCGGGGCTGTCGAGCTGAGGCGGTAATAGCCCAGTCAAATCATTCTCCTGGAGGAATCAAGCCATGCGTTCTCAAACAGTGCATTATCCTTCCCATGGCATGCAGCAACCCCCCACTTCATCACTTATACAAGCTCCGGATCCTGACAGCCTCCTCGTCTGATACACCGTTTCCAATTTGAGGAAAGCTGAAAGCAAACGCGGACTAAAGGTTTGCTGAAAGCCACAGACACTTATTGCCTTCTGTTTGGCTTCCTATTAAAGGCTTCCCATGAATCATCAACCCTCAAAGATGTCTGTCCAGACAACAATTCTAGTGCGAGTCGTAAATAAAATGGCCTGGATACTGGTGCCAAACCCGGCCCGTTAAACCAGGAACTGGAGCAGCATTGTTGGCGTCTCACTGTCACCACTCCTGAACTCAGGTGGGTTTAAACTTTACTGGGACGGCACTTCAAAATCTCACCTGACCTTATGTTTATTCATGTGTGTAGGAGAAGCCGCAGAGGCCTGTTTACGGGCCCAGCCAGCCAGGCAGAACTAAGGCGAGCACCAGAGAGACCAGGGAGAGCGCCCAGCATTTATTTTAACACACACCCACCGGAGAATGAGGACAGGTGACAGCCAGAGGTTAGATAAGGCCAAAAGAGTACCTCTCAACATAGCTGGCCTGATGCACGCCTCGATGCGGCCGCCCTCTGGCTCCGGCGGGTCGACGGCAGAACTGCCCGAGCTGAAGTAGAGGCCAGGCTGGAGAAGCTCGGTGGAAAGGGTCACTGTTCGCCAACCTTTTGGAGGATGAGTCACTGGAACAGAAAGCAGCACACGATCAGGAGAGATATGGAGGTGGGTGGTTCGTGCATCCCACAAAACAGGCTCAAGAGGCAGGAAGTGGGGCTTTGCAGAGTTAAGAAGAGCCAAAATCATTTCAAATACGCGTGAATATGTTGAGCTTTTCTTTTTTTTTTTTTGTCTCTGCGGTCATACTTTTCATAAAGGCTCCAAGATTTGAAGGATAAATATCAACAAATACATTTATCCGCACCATGACTAAATGAAGGGTTTAATAGAGTTTTATCAGCTACACATCTTGTCCGACTTGTTGCCTGGCAGGTCTGGTTTCTACTCAGATTCAGCTGTCAAAACAAACTGAGGTCATCTTCACTTAACCTAACTGTGGGGGATGTAGAAATTAAACCGAGGGCTTCTTCACAAAAAGCATTGATTATCCCATTAAGTCGGTCAATCAAAATGACCTGTAAAGTTTTCATTTGTTAAAAGACAATAAAGAAGAGGAGTAACTACTGGGTCCAGTGGAACGTGGGCATCACGGAGCTTTACAGCATATCTGACTCCTAATTAAGCTAATTCCACATGTTTTGGATGCCTCGTGTAAGCAACACTGTTTCTAATAAAGCAACCGAACGTCAGAGGGATATTTTTAACTACAAATACACATCCTGCGAGCATTAGCAGTAGCCATTGTTGCTTAAAGACACACACAAATGTTTCCATCCAACACACCATGTCATGAATTTTGACCATAAGTCCAGGTTAGGGTTTTACGCTGAGAGGGTCAGAGAGAGGTTTACTCTCAGAATAGCTGCTAAGCACAGCCCGTACATCAAATACCAGCTTTTTAAAAATCCAAGTTCGAGCGAGTTGACTTCTGAGATTTAAAGGTCGCGAGCTTAAACTCCTCGGGGCTTTGTCTCGTTTCAACCAGGCTGATTATTCCAGTTTATTCAGGGATCAAATACGAATCAAGTTCGAGACTTTAAGCTGTCAGTGAGAAAGAAAAAAAAAACATTTGAGGGTGAAAACGATGGGAGAAAATAGGCCTAAACTCATCCGATGTGAAACATGCTCGGCAAACAGTAGTGTGATTAGACCTTTGGCCCCGTGGCTTCAGCTGAGGTGTACAGAAAGATTCTGTTTCACTCGTCTTTCTCCTCAGCCTGCCTGTCTCTATGAAAATATTTAAACCCAACATCTGGGGGGGGCATTGCACATCCCAGGATCGGACCCTGGATGCGTGGATGTGGCACCCTGTGCAGAACTCTGCAGCCTTCCTTACTGGCCCCTGAAAGCACCTTGAGGAACAATTTACGTTAACTCTTCCTTTTATTCTCCTTTGCTCACATCTAAGACCAATGTGAGACCGACTGACTCAGGGAGGAATCGAGGATAAACTAGGAAGAGAATCAATTCTGACAAAGAATAATAGAAATTTGGCCATCTCAATTACATTTGGAAAATATAAGACAGTAAGACAACAATACCCAGTAGCTCCTAAATAAATCTGTTGATCTGTGAAATAGATTTGCGTGCATGAGCAGAGAAATGGACACATAACTACGGTTTGTCCTGCTAACCGACTAAGGGCTTTATTTTGTGTCGAAATCATGAATCCTAATAACAGATGTTTGAAAAAAAAAAATTTGCCGAAAACCCCCCCCAACAAAATGAGAATGTCTGATTAATTTCCTAAATCTAAATGTTTGGCGTGTCCAAACCTTTCCAAGTCTAAATGGAACCAAACCAGGTGGTGTTTGGTTCCTCTGTCTCGACTCATTAGGGCTGGTGGAGCTGTTAGGAAGCTCCCGTCTATGGAAACAAGCTCCATTTGCAACAGCCTACAGCAAATGTTGCATCCAGCTCCATGCTGACGGTTTACCTAAAAAAAAAGATGCTAAATACAGTTCCTGTGTTAAATGCTGAGGTGTCACTGGTGGAAAGCCTAACACCTCACTTAAAAGGTGAACTCTGCCTTCCTGCTGAAGATTTCGAAAATAAAATTGCTCGAATCAGCCGGGGATATATGTAGCATGCGTCTTCCAAGAAAACCATTTCACAGCCTCTTCCCTGAGCCTTTTGTCTTCTCTTCCTTCAGCATTTCGAGCCTTCGAAAGCCACAGCCAACTCCCCATTCATCCGAGGCAACAGTGAGGACATTGGGAATAAAAAAAATAAATAAAAAATTAACTTCACACATCCTGCCATTAAACACATCCTGGTGTGTTTGAAGTTGGCTGGTGAAAATCCCCCGTAAGCCGCCACAAAACACAACAGCAGATGTGGGAGTGGCGCGCGGAGATAAAAAACACGCCATCTATTCTTGTGCTCCTCTCTTTCAAACTTCCCCTTCAGTGTGCCTCAGAGATGGGGGGGCTCTCTGCTCCCTGCAGAGCGGCTCCGGCTCCCCGTCTCCCTGGAGAGATTTGCAGAGCGAGACAAACACCTTGAGTTTCTCGGCGGCTGTGTGTTCTCCTAAATCTGCTGCAGGCAACTTTAAATTGACACCGTGCAGTGCCTTCCCCTTGATAATTACACATCCTCAGCACTGAATGCTGCAAATGGAAGTAATGTTTAGTGCTTCTGTAATAAAAAGAATTTTAAAAATCTGATGCTGGGTGTAATGAATGCTGCATTTTCAGGAGATGTGCCGAACACCTTAACAATTACAGGGAGCGTGGCAGGTTCACCATATTTACATGCCGCAACAGCCTTAAGCCCTCCAGCTTTGTCTCCTTTTCGTCGTTATTATGCACGGCATCAGCAGCTGGGATTCGCAGAAATGTGTTGTTTAACCCCGTCCTGTCTGGAACCGACTGAAACCTGTGGGTTTGTTTGCAGATAAAGCCTGGAAGCAGCCGGCCCCCTCTCTGCAGCAAGGCCCCGATTAGCCAGAAACTCATCCCTGACATCATAATTGCTGTCAAATTACAGCCGACCACAAACAATTATGACGAGGGCCGATAGGTGAAGTGTGTTCATCTCAGTCACACCTTGCCTCACGCACACAAAACACACACAGACACACGAGAGAGAGATCTGAAATTGTTTAAGGTCCCTCGGTCAAGCAGCAAAATTCCATCTACAAATAACTGTTGTGTTGATTATACAGCCGAGCCAGTTCATCTGTGGTGTAACTGCTCTGCAGAGGCAGAAAAACAGCGTTTTGCAGCTCTATGTGGGGATATTCCAGCTCTGCCGAATCAGAGAACAAACAGACTCACACAAGTCTTCAACGTGGAAATATCAGCAGGTTGGTTTTCAGGTGCAGAAGAAATAAAAGAAATCTGTCCTCAAATGGATAAAATATTTTTAAAAAACTCAATTAATGTTTTCCCATTCAGAAGCAGAGAAAACCTGCAGTGGTTTCAGAAACTGAAGTCAGAAATGACTAACTTTTAAGATGCATTTCCACATTCTAACCAAACAAATAAAAAAATAATTAAATTTGAAAGCAAAACAAAAACAGAAGCAACATTTCTACAAAACAAAAACATGGATGCCGACGACTCAGAGGTCAAAGTTCACTCGGATGGTATTTTACTTAACTATTCTAGCCCATGCTCATTAAAAATCATGCATTTTTTCCAGTTTTAGTAAAAGTACAGTGATACCCTGGTTGAAAGCACAAACAACTCATGTTGAACTAAAATAGCCAATTATCCTGGTAGCAAATCTGGCTATTGGTGTTAATCTTTCAGAATATTGTACTTCCCTACCATCCTGATATCAGCTTATGATTATCATACAAATATTTGGTTGAATTATACCTGAAAAAAAAAAAAATGGAGACCAAAAATGGAGCAGAAAAGCCCAACATGTTATTCTATATAGCAGAAACTACTACAGCTTGAGTCAAAGCTAGAAGTCTGAAGTTTTAAATTAGGATAGTATGGAGCAGGGGAGGCATTATTTATTTAAAAATCTCTATCTGTGAATTGTAATTGATGGTGCTCAGGACATAAAGTATTAACTTTAAGGGCTAACTCCCATTTAAAAAATGCCCAAAAGGCCAGAGCAGTGCTTTCAAAGGGCTGAAAAACAACAGAAAAACTGCAACAGAGTAAATTATTGATCCTTACCTGATCAATGCCTCGGCCTTTGAGGTAGCAGGGCAATTCCAAATTTCTCAGCAGAGGAGAAACTGCGTGGTGTTCTGAGACAATAAAAACAATAAAACTCCATGCTTTTACATTGTGACAGCTACAGCAGAGGTGAGGGGATTTAATAATTAGGTTTCAGGTCTTTGTGTTGCTGTTTGGGATTCGGGAGTCTGGATCCTGCTCATGTCGTTAGTGTGATTAGACGCAGCTGTGCAGAAGCTGCAGGAGTGGGATAAAAGAAGGAATGCTAGATTTTATTATAGTATTCAGAAAAAGATTGGAGAAGTAAGAAAATGTAGTAAAAAATTAAAAAAGAAGAAGATATTATATCTAGAATAAGATTTGGACACACAGGGTTAAATAGTAATCTTAAAATAATTAATAAACCAAATCAAATAAACAAATCTCATTGTACTGTGTACAATGACAATAAAGGCTTTCAATTCAATTCATTTCAAACATAGCACGGGGTGTTGTGGTTGTGGGAAGCTGGAAACAGTCCAGCATGTTTTTTTGGAATGTAATAAATATAATCAAGAAAGAGAGAGGTCATGTAGGGAGTTAGGTAGGAATAAAATAAAATTGGATATTGGGGATTTGTTTCAAAGGTCATCTGGGGATGTTGTTTTTGGAAGTATTTTCAGTTTTTTAAGAAAAAAAAAAAAAACGGGTGTGTTAGGAAGAATTTAATAGATTGTTGAATCCATACTCCAATCTGTAAGGTGGCGGTAATGCACCAAAAAGTTGTTTGCAATCCGCCATTAAAAAAAAGAGAAGAAGAAGAAGCTGCAGGACTCAGTCCAGGGAACCTTCACACAGGAGTTATGTACCTGTGGTTTGATATTGTTACTTTATTCATTTCAGACACTTAACTCTGATAGCGAGCAGACTCCATTTTCCTAATTAGATATTTTGATGCCTAAAAATAATAAATTATAGAGTAATTTACAGATTAGCTACAGAAGATAAATAAAGAAAAGCTTAGTGGAGATGTTGTTGCACATCAGAGGAAACATTTTCCTCTCATTTGTATGAATGATTCTTTTAAAAAAGTCCCTAAGCAGAGCAAATTCTGGTAATTTTCCTTTCTGATAAATTATACTTTGGATTATTCTTCCCCTCGTAAATTCCTCCATCTAGAATCCACTGACACTCCTTTGGAAATGATGGTAGGATGTAACAATTTATTAGGCCACACATGTCTGTAGTTCTCCATAATTTCATTCCATAACTGCTTCATAAAAACAGGTCTGTTACACTTAATCACGTTGGAATCTGAATATTTTTATGATGCGGTGTGACAGAGGTGATGAGAGTGCCCTGTCATGATGTTTTATTATCCCAAAGTCAAAGTGATCCCATGAGAATTGACCAATCTGGACAACAAACAGGATCCCCAGCTGGCGCCCCAGTCCCTCCAGAAAAACAAACCCAGACCCCGACACAGGAGGTTGAATCAGTCCGTATTTTATAGGGCAATTTATTGAACTTGTAAATCAGTTAGGAGTCATTATGCATGACTTTCATTTTTCTACACTCACAAAACAATAAAAGTTTGAACATTTATAATAATAATTTGCTGCTTCAACATTACATTCAAAGCTGTAAATTGTTATAGCTACATTTTTGTTAAAAACACATTATTTACATGAATTGTAATACACAAATTTCATATTTGGCATACTTACATTGATCTCATATAATTTACAGGTTCTCAAGTACTGATTAATGTGAATATTTCGTCTAAAAAAATTCACAACAAATAAAAAACAAAAACATACAAACGATGCTAAATCTACCCTGACCCTCTCCCCCCCAAAAAGAGATGCTGCAGGGTTGAATTGTTGAATATTTTATGCTAAAAATCCCTCTAATTTAGAAAAACAGGAGAACCCAGCGACTCTTTAGACTGCAGTCATCTCCCGCCCGTCTCTTTTAATTAAACAGACAGCGAATCTTCACCGTTCAAATATTTGACGAGGATTTGTTGGTAAGGATCTCTCAGGGATTCCAGTCTGAGCGTGTCCAAAGTTAAAAACGATCAGCAGAGTTCAGATTGGTTTGGATATCTGAGCTGTTTCCTAAAGAATTTTTCCTCAAGAATCAAATGAGCTAATCCAAGCAACTCCATTCCAGGTCCCCGTTTAAAGAAAGCACAAGAAAGAGGATAAAGTTTCTTTACAGGACATAGTTCACTTTCCTTTGGCACAATATTTGCTAACCCCTCTAAAAGTCTGTTGTCACGTACATGTCATGCAGGTGGAGCAGGGCGTGTTCACAGAAACAGCAGCGGCCCAAGCCTAGTTTGGTCCAAAATCCTGACTCAACCGGTCAAATTCGGCCAGTTGTCGGTTTGTTGATGATCGTTTAGCCGGGAAAAAATGTCGTAATTACAGTGCCAAAGGTCATTTTACATCCTCTTTTTCTCTGGATCCCGACGGAAAACCGACCAAATGTGGTCAGGTTTCAGGCACAAATGCAGGTTTTAAAGCATAAAATTGAGCGGAAGTATATCAAATGCGCGTAGGTTTCAAATCGGATTTAGAAATTTCCGGGCCATTGCTTGTGAGAACACACCCTTGTTTTCTACACTTCACTGAAATGCATACTTGAGGCCTCTAGCACCTTTTTAGCCGTGCAGTATACAAATATACTGTTGTTTTAAAAAAGGAAAAAAAAAAAAACCGTGCAAGACTCACAGATAAAAGACTCTGTTTCCAATACTTAAGGCAAAAACAATTCCTTTATATACCAATATACATATATTTGTGAATATTACTTCTATCAAAACTGTTTTTCCCTACAGTGTTGTGGTAAACATTTGCTATGACTGACCCCCTCGTATCGGCTAGAGCTAAAAGTGCGGACGACCGAGACCCAGTCAATGCCCTCTAGAAAATATCTTGTAGTTTTATCCTTTTTTTTTTTTTTTTTTGACTGTCTGATCAGTAATAGGCCTGTGTCTTTTCATCGGAGTGTAAAACAGGAATGCCAAACTCAAGATCACACAAAAGTGAGTGCCGAGTAGAAAAGTGCAAAATACGCCAGTGTGTTTAACTCCACCCCCCCCCCCCCCCCCCCCCCACCCCCCCGGCCTATAGCTGGGACACCTTCCTGGGCAGGGGCCTGGGTCTGGGCACCCGGGGGTCGGCGCCCCCGTCCAGCTTCATGCTGCCCGTGCGCAGCTGGTGGGGCTTGGGCGGCAGGGCGGGGGGGTCGGCCTGGGGGGGGGATGGACAGGCTGTGGGGCAGCGGCACGGGCCGGCGGGGGTTGTTCCGCTCGTAGACGCTGTAGGGGGGCGGGGTCTTGTTCTCCCGCCGGACGGGCTCGTCCGAGCTAGAGTTGGGCAGGGCGGCGGGCGGGGGGGGCAGCGGGTGGGGGGGCAGTGGGTGGGGGGGCAGTGGTGGGTGGTCACCGGCCGGCAGCTCGGTGCCCGAGGCCTCGGACACACTGCAGCGGCTCAGGGAGGAGATGCCGCTGCTGTAGCTGCCGGACAGCACCGGCGAGCCGGACACCAGGCTGCTGGACTGGCACTCGGTGGGCGAAGGGGTGAAGGGGGGCACCGTGGCCTACGGAGAGAGAGAAAGGACATCAGGCTGTCTATCCGTCCAGTTTGAACAAAAAAACAACAAAAAAACCCCACCAAACTCAGGATTTCCCATTTGGAAAACACACCCGGCAGCATCTTTTAAACACTTTTCGACTCATTTTCTAGACTGCTCAGTTTTAAAAGGTCAATAATGAACCCCAAAAGATAAATAACCGTCACGTCAAACTTTAGAAACTCCACAAATATTCTTCAGCCCATAACTAAAACATAATAAAGCCTTTTTTAAAAGAAGAACATCAACCGAACAATAACAAAATATCAGGATTATCTACCATTTTCCCCATTTCTTTGGTGGATTATAACCTCATTTTGTCTTTAGGGAAGTTCTAATTAAAAAAGCTTTTAGTCCTGTCTCAGCAGCTTAATTGTTCCAATTGTAATTTTTTTATTTCAGCATGATGCAGGGACACATCCACCACAAACCGATTTAACCAAATAAGAGCTGGTAAAAAGGTGGAGGCGGCCATGTTTCTCCTCCCCATTAATGAGCCTCGTGTGCTGGGAAGAAACAGCTCAACACAGAAGTCAACCCCCCCACCCCCCACCTTTCAGGATGTTTTTGTGAGCAATTACAGGCCCTGTCATTGTGTGGTGTGCGGCTTAATTGGATCTGCTGGAGTTTGGACGCACAAAGAGAGGTAATGGCCTGACCAACCT
>CAJRST010011113.1:13353523-13397521 GCA_907169785.1 Menidia menidia | reverse complement strand
CCCACACTCAACAAAACACTCCCCCTTCCATACGTCTTGCTTTCTGACATGTTAGAGCCATATGAACCAACCCGGACTTTGAGAACCTCAGGTTCTGGTCTCCTGATGGGTTCCAGAGTCAGAACTAAACAAGGAGAGGATTCATTTGACACCATGGAGAGTGTTGTTGATTTTATGTATACTCATGCAGGGTTTTTTTTTTTTTACTTTTAGCTGAATTTCTGCTGTGTTATTTATTTTTCTCGGATATGTTTTTGTGCAGCACTTTGGAAAAAACCCTGTGTTTGTTTACATCGTGCTATTTAAATAAAGGTGGATAGGTGGATTTCGCTTCCAGGTTCTTAAAATCTGAATCAGTCTTCCAGAAGACGTGAGACAAAACCCAACTCTGAATGTTTAAATCCAGGCTGAAAACGCTTCTGCTTAACTCTGCAGATGGAAATTGAATGCATTTCATATTTTGTCTAATTTTTATTATTTTCCTTTCTTGTTTTTCTGCTTTTAAATTCCCTGTGAAGCACTTTGAATCGTCTCTAAATGTGCTATACAGCCTAGCTTGGTCCATCCCACCTTCACACATCACTCTGTCTCCGTCTCTGAAAAGCTTTCCACCCCCCCGGGGCGGTCATCATACCTCTTGGTAGCGGGCCAGCCCCCCGTTGACAGCGGCGTCGATGACCCCGTTGAGGCACATGGTGAGGGGGTTGATGTTCTGCATCTGCCGGCTCTGGCACTGGGTGATGAGCGTGCGCAGCTGCAGGTTCTTGTTCTCGATGACCTCGATGGCGTTCTCCAGCGGGCTGACCTCCACCTGCGGGCACAGAGACTCTGAAGCTTTTCTGACCCTCTGCGGTCAGAATGAGGAGGTGTTTGAGCTCCACATTCACAAAGAAACTGTGGAAAAAGGTCTGAAATAACAGTTTTCTGAGCTACATTATGTGGTAAATTGAAGAAAACAGCACTCTAGTCTGAACCCTGGTCAAGAACTTTGACTCAGGAGTCAAAGGTTTAATTTCGGAGACAAAGGGAAAATGAAACATCTGGATGGATGTTCAGGACATGGCTGCCAACCTCGACGGCAGCCATGTTGGATAAACGGAGAGCAGAGTTGCCACAGAAATCAGCCGCTCCAATCAGATTTGCAGCATTTATTTAGGCTCAAATATCACCAATGCAGAAGTTTTGTTTTCTGAGATCAAACCCTGTCCTGCTACTTTTGACTTCTGACCTTTGGACAGATGTTGCCTGCCACCTTTTGGGCAGATGTGATGAACCGGTACGGCTCATCTTCTATACACAAACCAAAGACAGCGTTTCTTTCTCTAAACAACAGAAATATCCTCCTGTTTAGCTGCTAATTGCTCCTCTATGAAAGGCGGGAGAGCGGGAAGTTTGCCGCTGCGTTGTGGGGGAAGTCATTACAGCTGCTTTCCTAATATAGTCTGAATAAAGCTCTAAGTGTCTTTAACAGCATATTTGTTTGGATAGAGAAGGATTTCTTTGGTATTTTCTATCAACACTGGATCGGCTCAGTGGTGCTGTTCTGAATAGAGGACCTATTGTTTCCAATTCTGTTGTCTCTGAATGCAAAGAGAGACATAAGTAAATCAAATGTGTTAAATGGTTAAATGGTAATCATCTCTTAGTTCTACTTAAGAAGTGTAGAAATGTTCTGCATATCCTCCTTCACTCTCTGGTTCCCATTGTCGTACTGACACAAAGCTTTGTTTTGTCCGTTTTTGGGCGTTTTTTGGTATTTTATTTGCCTTTACACTGCGCAAACATCACATGGTTGCATCGGCTTTGCACAGCACAGTTTTCCACTGGAGGGGTGTGCGTCTCGGGACTGGAAACCGAACGAAAATCCGCCTCCTCCTTAAGAGATTGGAACGAGATGATCCGAGACAATAAGCCTTTTAGCGGATTTATGTTGAGCAAGCGTGTGCGAGACCAGAAACAAACGGTGAGAAAATCCACATTTAAAAATCCACTCTCGCCATTTGACATGTGGAGGATCAAAAAAGGACACATTTAGTCTTTTTGGAACACAAATCAATCCGTCCGGTGGAAGGAATTACTTGTGCCATTATTGTTGCCGGGCATAATGACTCGGATCAATATTAAGGTATTGGCCGGCGGTATTTTCAGCCGAGTCCCCCGTGTGCCGTGGCTGTGTTTGTGTCTGAGCCGCTCACACTCACCAGCTCTCTTTTTTCCACTTCAAACCAGCGGGAAATGCCCGGGAGGCTCTGGACCAGAGTCAGGGTTGTCCTCTCCACCCACAGGCTCTGCAAAAAAAAAAACCCGCACAAAACAGCCCATGAAGCACACCCAATCGCGGAACACACTTTAAAAAAAAAAAAAAGCAAAGAAGAAAAATCGATGGCTGCTTATGCCTAATGCACAAACGCACTCCGTCTCTGGCAGAAAGCACGCAATTTCATTACCGACTCATAGTTTAAGGGAAACACGATATAAGCACGCATCCTCCCAAACAGCCACCCTTAGGTCTAGGTCAGGTGTCAGGTCTTATATCTTCCATCATCATTCATGTTCCACCACTTACGCTGTCAGCCAGCACGCTTGTCAATACGCCAACGTCTCACAAGGTCACTCTGACAGGGCGTAAACTACAGAAACTCAAACATTTACTGGAGCCTATTACCATAATAGAGTCACCCCAAAGTGGAGCACATATAATATAGTTTACACCATGTTGTAAACATGTCAAAATGCCTGAGGGATTGAAAGTTGTCCCTTTTTTTTTTTTTGTGGACTGAGACAATCTCAGAAAGTCACTTTAGCTTCTACTAAACTTTGCCCATTTGATGTCTTTTAGACCCAACTTTGGAGCTTTCCACTCAAATAAAAGTGCTTGTTGCCTTTCTATTAGTTTTAAATTCCATACATACACGCACACACACACACATATATATATATATAGCTTGATATATGATACATAGCTTCATATTATCTGTTATTAGGGGATATTTTTTCACAAGTGAGAAAGAAAAACAGTCTATTCGTGGCCGACAGAGAAAAAAAAACCCCACCCCCACTGTAATTAAGCTTTGATAAGACGCCTTTGGCTTCCTCCTTAATTGCACATTTCTTTCCTTTTCATTTGGAGAATTGCCCTCTCTGAGTTTAAACAGTCTCATGCAGATTGTGCACAACCCGCCACGTTGCATAACAGGGCCTTCAATTTTGATGCTTAAAAAACAATCCTTTTCCGTCTATGGTGCGAAATACAAAGCAAAAATAAAGCAGACTACACATCTAACAAAACAGAGCTGAAGTTAGAGCCAAAACTGATGTTTGTAGGTGATTATTTCTTAATCTCAATGCCGAAAAATAATACAAATCTTACTCAAAGCGTAGCTTCACAACTCTGGTGAGGTAGATTATGCTCGTGCTGTTTTTGCTGGTTAAAGTGCAGAAACCGGACAGCTTAATTCACTTTGAGCCTAGTGTAGAACCCACTTGCTCTCGGACCCTCCAGCAGGGCGGATGAGAGCTGATACGCGCCATCGATCCGGTGCCTTCACGCTGAAGGAAGGGTCTTCCGACTTACTACACAACCCTGCTGCTCTCTATTGATTTTGTGCTTTTAAAAGCCAAGAAATGCACCTGAACAAGTCGGGAAAAAAAAAAAAAAACCCATATGAAGACCAGGAAGTTGAAAGCGAGGCTCGACCTTTCTGACAACATTTGTTTCCTGATAGAAACTTTGTTGGGTTTCGGGGACTGTTCTTTACCGCTTCATCATGAAGGATGGCCGACTGCTGAAAACACGCCGGGCTTTGACAGGGTTTATTGTACGTATTATTCCCCGCTGACGACCAGGGATACCCAGGCCTCATGGAAATGCAATACCGTGATTAAATTTGGCCAAATAACCTTGATAGAAGTGTGATGAGAGAACTGTGTGTGTAATAAAATGGAATATTTATGAGAATAATATTGGGCTCTGAGCGTGTTCGGCTATGTGACTGAACCAGGCTGTAAATACTTCATTTGTGCTAAGCTTCACGTGGCTCTGACTAGCGCTCGGATTTCGGTGTATAATTACTGATACTGGAGCCGGGATGAATAAAACATGCACTATACGCACACTAATACCTGAGCTGAGTTGCAAACTATCCCCAACAGCACAGCTCTTGATGGATGAAGACAGAGGAGGAGGTGGAAGAGGCTTTTTCACATCAATCTTTAGTGGGAAATGCTAATAAAAAACGGGACTTCTTGAATTTTCAGACTTTTTGTTCTTAGCGAAAACACAGAAAAACAGCTCGTTTCATTCATTTCTTTCATTCTGAATGATATAACAGAGATATTTCTTTTCTGTTCTGACCTTAAACTCGTTCTCTTTGTCTTTGGTCCCCTTGTGGAAGGGCCGGTCGTATCGGAACCTCCAGATGTGGTTAAACTTGTAGAAGCTCTTGATGTTGTCGGGCACGCCGTCGCGCTGGAGCACGTCCTGGCTCTCCGGGATGGGAGTCACCGCGTAGATCTGCAGGTCTGCGGGGGCCCCAGGTGAAGGAAAAGCGCCAGAGAGCCACGAGGGAAAGAAGCTCCCAACAACATTTCAATGACCTGGAAGAATTTAGAAACCTTTGGCACGCAGATGAGGAGGACGGACAGCCGAGTTTGTTATTTACAGCCGCGTGCACGCAAACTTCTACTCTGACCTCTGAGGAAAAAACAGCACGGATGACCTGTCTTTCTTTTCTTCTTTTTTTTTTTTGTGTAAACAGTGGAAGGCAGAAGAACAGCCCCACTTTGGGCTAATCTGGGATTTCACACACATGAATTAGTGTAATAAGGACACACGAATGGGTGAGCAAAACCTTTTTAGGTGCTTATTGATTGGCATTGGATAATAACATATCCAATAGAATGTGCTCTCAGTTCAACCCCTTCACGTGCGCATCATTTCCTTCTCTTTACTCTCAGAGCTGCTTCCTTTGTTGTCGTAGCTCTATTCTGCTTTTTTGAGTTGTTGTTATCTTACTTCTGTGTCCCATACATTTGTGTGAATTATTAACATGGCCCACATACCATATGGATGAATTTGAACAAAGCATGAGGACGGGGGGGGGGGGGGGGGATTTTTTTTCTCACTTGGTGTCCCGGTGGTTTCAGAGGAAAAAAAAACAATGTGTGAGAACACGCCCGTATATTCCATACGTGTCCCATATTTCAGCACACATACATGTGACCTCCTCAGAGCCTTAATTAGTGCATAACTGAGAATAAAATCGGACGCTTAGTAATATTATTAGCCTTTTTCTGCAAAAACTATAAATCCAGTCAGTGATATTCTACCACTAGGAAACAGGGCCTCGGGTTTAGTGTGAAAGCAGGTTTGACTCTGTGTCCTGCATGCATCGTACAGAGAACGGACTTATGATTATGGCTCGCCGTCGTTCCCCTGGACTCGTTTCTGTGTGGGTAAGGATACACTGCGCGTCGGCCTGGTATATGGTCTGATCGGGCTGGTTGACGTGCTGCATGGCGATGGCGTGCGGGAACTCGTTGAGCATCCGCTGCTGGAAAGCCTCCAGCCTCTCGTAGTCATGGCCACGGCACACAAACTCCTTGTTCTGCAGCGTGGGGGAGAAGAGCGCGGGGTTAGCTTGGCATCTAGTGGCGGCGGCGGGCAACTGCGGCTCCAGATCCAAACACTCCGCCAAGGACGGCGTGGGTTACATCATTAAATAGCGCTGTCGAATGTCACCTTACACCGGAGGAGTCTTACGTAAGTCAAGTTCATTCTTTCCGCAGGTCTACCTCTTTCTGGGAGACAGGAAGAAAAAAAAAACTCGGCTCTATTCATTAGAGGAAAAAATGTGGAGACTTCTTTACCCGTAAGAAGAAGGGGAACTTTTTTCCATAGAATCCAACTCTGAAGAACTCTGGTTCTAATCTTTGCTGATCCATAATCTTGTCATAAAGAGAAGCTTCCATCATCTGGAAAAAAGAAGTCACATGCAACAGTAAAAAATATATACATAGTTTTTGCTTCTCTCTTTCTCTCCCTGAATAACCAGGTCATTAAACAATAACCAGGTCATTAAACAATCCTGCTGCCCTCCTTTGGGATGTGTGCCTCTCTTCCGGCTTACCCTCATTTTACTTAAGTTCCTGTAGTCATAGAAGGACTCGTACTGGTCAGCCAGCTCCCTGCAGAGGATGATGCCATTCTCCCAACACTGAGGATGCAAACGCACAAAAACACACGTATCAAAAAAGGCTTTGACGGAAATCCAGGGCTGCTACGCCCCGCCGCCTCCACCGGGTGGCAGCAGAGAGACGACACTCTCAGAAGTGAGATCCGGCCTCTCCTGACGCAGGTACTGCACACACAGCAACCAGCCCCGTCTCGCTAATTAAATGAAAAGCTTTCCTTTTTCCTCGCCGCCTCCCTATCCCCCCGCGGCGGCACTGGCAGATGGCATCGCTGGTGAACGCGGAGGAAAATTGGACAATGAGTAACGAGGGGAGTGATTCTAATGATTCGGCGGAGCTACAATATTTCATCAGGGACTGGGTATTTTTTGCCATTCCAACGCTTCTTTTTGTGCTTTGAGCAAGTTTGTACAGTTTTTTTTTTTTTTGCTATAACATTGCTGCTTCAAGAGTGTATTACAATGCCGTAAAGGGGTCTGAATAAAGAGGTACGGTTTCAAAAGGAGGCGGAGATGAGAGAGAAACAACAGCAAAAGCACAGACCTGGAACTAAATCAGATCTACTGAAGCTTCTGGGCTCTGAGTTGACGCCTCGCCAGAAAAACAGCACGAATCGATGCGCGTCACACCTCAGCTGACAAATCTGACACGGCCCTCATCTCTCAAAAACTTTCCATTAGGAGTAGTGAGGAAGATAGTTGGCTTTTATAAGCCCTGAATTAGTACATAGTCTGATTAAATCTACCATTCTTTGTGGAGAATGGAGCATCTATGCTTCGGTTACAGTAATAAAATTGAGCCTGTCTAGTTTTGTGCACAAACAGGCCCTCGTTCGGATTAAGTCTGTCGTTTCTCTGAACATAGCCGGCTTGTTTGGATCATTTTGGCGATTAAAATGCAAACTCGATGAACAGGTTACAGAGAGCGGAGCTCCTCACCTTGCCCCGGTCAAAGTTCTGGATGATAGTGAGGTGCAGATACTCTTTTCTCTGCCACTCGCTCTGCATGGGGTAGTTGAGGAACTCTCGGAGGGGCCTGTCTGACCACTCCAACAACTCGTCGTAGAGCAGGAGGGTGTAGGACGCCTCTGTCGCACAACAGACACACACAGACACACACAGAAACACATTAGAGGAGCAGAGGGTGGGGCATTTATGAGAATAATCACTCATATTTAACCTTATGAGTGACGAAGCAGGAACAAAATGGTCAAATATGAAGAACGAGTGGAAAAGAGCGCCCTCCTGTGGGCGTACCTGTGTAGTTTTGGGCTTTCAGGTGCAGGTCGTACAGTTTGTGGATGTAGCGGATGTACATTTCCTCCTTGTTCAGCTCGGTTTTGTAGAAGTTCTGACAGCAGCAGGTGGATCGTCGACAGAGAGGGGGTGTAGAGATTTATGACACAAATTAGGAGTTCAGGCCGTGTAAAAGGGCAGAGCGGTTAGAAGTGACAGGCTGCTCTTTAGCGGAGACAGAACGACAACGCTCAGCTTTCAGCTGCGGATCTGCGGGGACTTCTCCAAATGCCCACATATCGCAGAGCAGAAGGCCGCAGCCTCGCCAGTTAAAGCCCTCAGCACACAGTTTGCATGTCCCTGAGCAGGGAGAAATATTACTGCTCACGAATGAATCCTCCACTGTTCGAACTTTACGAAATGCCTCGCGTTTTAGGAACACAATGAGCCCTTTTCCCCTCTTCAGACTGTATAGAAAACTGATAAATGTCTAATTGTTTTGTATTTGTAATGAATGAAAAGCTGCATTTCTAAATTTTTTTATTCATTCAGAGGAGAAATAGGCAGTCTTTTTGAAAAGTCCCATTTTTCTTCAGTGCAATAATAAAGTTTAGCAACTAAAGAGCAGATATATTCAAAGGATAGAAGTAATAGCTAATCTAACTAAATAAAGGTAAGCCATCAATGCTGGAGGGTTTCCCGTTCGTATTCAGTTTTATCAAACATCTAGTACCCATTTGAAAAGAGTCCCACCCAAAGAACTAACCAGTCAAAACCAGTGAAAACTGAACCTTTTTCAGGCTTTTTAACATGAATCGATGAATAAATTACCCTAAGGCTCAACGACATTCTAATATTCTCACTTGTCTCCACAGTTTGTTTGACAAAAGCATGAAATTGACCTTAAACGTGGAAGGTTAGCTGGGTCGGACACGGGGAACTGCACCGCTGACTTGTTTTTGGACGAGAAGCTCTGGCTATATTACATGAGAATAGTCATAATCCACTAATGGCCGCTGACTTTCAGCTGGGCTCTTTAGCAGCTGGTCGCTGTCAGCTCCTCTGGCTCACTTCACACTTTTAGTGTTTATTAGCAGCCTCGCAGCCTGTGCTCAAAACAACCGATTACATAAATGTGAGGCATTTCGTAACAAATGCAAATTGGAGAATTCGCTGTCGGCCTGTTTTGGAGGCGTTTAATGGATCTAAACTCTAATCAATTGCATCAGAAGCAGACGGTATGTGAAAAAGTATTAAGCTTCGACTTAAACGAATCAAACTTACCAACAAACTGACAGTGCAGCCAATCTTTTTGCCATCCACCTCCCCCAGCTTCATACAATCTCTGCACGGACAAAGAAGGAAGAAGATGGCACGATATGCAAAGGGTAAAAAAAGAAAGAAGAGGGACAGAAAAGACTCCTACCTGTAGTCCAGCAGCCTCTCCATGAGGCGAGTGACAGTGGCGATCAGAGAGATCCCGCTCTCCCTCCAGGTCTCCCGCTCGATCTTCTTCAGCAGGCTGCGGGACAAACGGAGAGAGACCAAACGAGACAGACGGATGTGAGGGCCCGAGGAGACGGCAGCTCACACAGAGAATGAGGAACGGAACGGTAATGGAAGAAACTACTCGGAAAAAAGAAAAGGAGGCAAAACAAAGAGGAAATCAATCTCAGTCATGCCACTATCACCTATGCTTTTTTTGGCCTGCCTTCTGGAGTTCAAGAAAAAGATTCCCGGCGACTTTTTTTTTGCCGTCTAGTTTGACTTTTAGAGCTGATTGGTTAAGTGAAGCGGCCGGTTTTGGGCTGAAATACACCGTTCCCCGTTTCCCCTCACACAGACGACACAGAGAACAAACAGGAGAGCGTCTTACCTAGGGTACGGACCAAACAGAGGAATTCTACTCCAGGCGGGAAGCATAGGCGGAATAAATTAATATTAACATGATTAAAATCAGCACACACTCACACACGTCAGTCCAGGGGTTAGTGGAGTTAGTCAGCAGGAAACTCATAGAAAAGACTACAGAAAGCAAAATATAATTAAATAGGCTGCCGTTGAAACGTAAAATGGCATAAACTTCCAGTGCACATTAGCCTGCTTAATAATAACCATCCCCAATGCATAATTATGCTATACAGTGGAATAATGATGAGGTATAATCGTCTTAATTCACTACTATGCAGCGATGATGAGCTACTCTGTGATGCCTCACACAGAAAAATGGTGGGAGACAGAATGATTCACTTTTGAAAGAAAAGGGGACAATTAAAGCAGATGCGTATTGATAAAAGTATTATCAAGATCACACTTTATTTACAGCTACGCCCAGAAGAGAGACACACTGTGAGGACGAGCAAATACATCCGGGATGGGCGACTATAAATGCAATAATTCTCTTTAGTGTGGTTTGAGAGTCCAAATGCTGCAGTCCACATTTAAGGGCGACATTAAAAAACGATGAAAAGCATCCACAAAAAGAGAAACACAAGGGTACGGGTACGCGAACCCACACACACACACATACACATGCAGTAACACAAATCTAGAAACACGGGGACAGAATGAGGTGAGTGGAGATGATGAAAGTGACTGAATATCCATGGACTTACCTCTCATTATGTTATTACATTGTTATCTACTCGGCATGCATCATTTCCAGATAAACAGCTCCTCATTATGCATTTTTACAACCGATAAAAAAGCCTGATAATACGTTCTTGACCTTCTTTTAACTAGGTTTAGGTAAAAGCACCAAACTTTCACATCTAAAGAGCCTTTTCAGGGCTAGGCGACCTGTGAATGGCAGCCCACGCAGTAATTACCCGCCCAGGCCCTGCGTGGGCCGCTTAATTCAGGTCACCAGACTCAATAAACAGCCACTGTGGCTGTCCGGCTCTGCCCGTATCGCAAACCTACCTCTGGAAAGCAATTACCAGAGAGCCCGTGGGCTTTCGGGGGGCTAAATTATTGAACACACTTTTGAGAGTTGAAACCGTTCTGTTATTCTTCGCCATCTCCGTGTTTACCCGTTCCTTCTTTCACTCACATGCTGTTGAAGAGCTCCCTGTACGTCTCGTCCCCCTTGCCTTCCGACATCAGGCTGTCCAGCTTGTCAATCAGCTTGGCCTCCACCTGCACGGGAAAAGGCGTTTTGCAGAGATTATTCGGAGCTCCGAGCTGAGGGACGCCTGTCAGAGTCTGCTATTCAGAAACGTCAGGATTTAAATGAGGTTAAACAAGGCGTGTGGTTTCTACAGGTCTAAAGCTCAGACTGTGGCTCTTTAAAACAGAACTCCATCCTCCAGTGCTCAGTTAGCTGCGTTCTGAACGGGTTCAAGTAACTCTTAAAAGGTCCAATTCCCCAATTCGTGTAACCTCGAACCAATCGGGCTGCATTTTATTCACTTTAAGCAAAATTTTCTACACAACCGTTGACACCTAAAGGCTTAAATCATATAACAGTTAGTTAAAGCAGTCCTGCTTAGTCCTGATTTGATTTATATGTAAATTAAAACCTGAAATTTCATTTAACAGCTGGTAGGAGGTAAAGCTCACCTGTTTAAAATTCCCACTGCGTCTCTGCTCCCAGTCCATCATGTCATGGAAGATGGGGATCATGACATTCCTCAAATCAGGTTGAGGCACCAGGGTGACCTCCAGGAAGGGCCCAATCATGGCCGGAATGAAGTTGAGCTTATGCTCCCCTGGAGTGGAGACACGGTTTGACACAGAGGTCGGACTTTCATTGCATGCCTGAACGCAGTTAAAATCGTATGTCAGAGGCAATCCGAGGCTCTTTGGGAAGCAGGGCTCCCTCAGTGAAATCGGCCGGGCTAATTCCCCTGAACTCAAAGCCGTTTCAAGAACAGTGCAGTTTACAGACAAAAAAAAAAAAAAAAAGAAGCTTCAGAAGTACATCAAAATGTCCGAAAATACTCCTAAACGCAGTCGTTATTTTTAATAAACACCAACTTGGAACAATCAAAGGTTCCAAGAGGAACAAAGTCAATTGCACAAAGGAGATTGTGGGCATCGATTTTGTTGCTATGGAGACAAATAGCTTTAGTTACACAGGAAAAAGAGCCCTTTAATGCTTTTGTTTCCCAAAAACTTCACGAAGTCCGTACTTATAGCTGAAAAGCAAAAATCGCCAGCAGGGAAGTAGATTCAGACAAAATCCTGTCTTACCTAAGTTCTGCCACATGCTGAAGATCTCGCAGCCCATCATCACCCTCATGTCTCCGTACCTGCACGAGGAAACACCAGCGTACTCACAAACTGTCCTGGGGAGCGTGTGAGAAGAAAGAATGCCCAGCCCAAAACTGGCAACTCACTTTTCCAGTATCCTCTTCCTCTTGGAGGGAGAGAAGGACTCCAGCTGGAGACAAGGCTGGTTGATGAATATCACCGACAGATAGAAATACGAGTCCCACACCTGGAAAGGAGAAAAAAAACCTTTACGTGAGTCCAGGCCTTTGAATAGAGGCTAAATAAAGCCAGAACCCGTTTTAAATCCGACCGGAATCAGGGTCACACCTTGTAGTCAAACTTGTCACCGAGGAAGTTTTTCCTCAACGCATCAGAAAGGTAGAGGACAGTGGTGATGATGACACTGGCGGAAGAAGAAGGAGACACAACTGGAAATGAGCGACAAAATACAGACAAATATTTACAGGGCTTCTTCACAAAGAGCAAACCGTTACCTCCAGCCTTCTATGTTCTTAGGTAATGGTACACTTTTTTCCAGGAAAAGGATAAAGGTTAGGGATGTTTCTATTTTTAAGACTTATGTAACCAGTATGGCTGGTTTAGCATTTATATGTCAAACGGACCATACTTTTTTAATGGGTTAGAGTTCTTTCTCATTTTTATGGGATTTCCTTGTTTATGTATCTTTAAGGCCAGGCGTCATACTTGTTCGTGACCAGCCGCATGACAGTCCAGTCTTTAGGAAACATCTCTGGTCTTATCAGGATCCTGAAGACTGTGAAGATGTGAAGGAGGAAGTCCTGCAACAGAGATCCACGAGTTTAGACGTCCATTCAAATGATCACTATTACATTTCACAAGAAGAAGAAATTTGGTAAAGATCTTTGCTCGTTTGCACATTAATACAAATGAATAAATAGAATCGTTATAGAGGCACTTTAAAGCAATATTTGTTGGGCCCATTTTTGAAAGTTTTGAGCATGTTTCTGGGTCAGTGTGCATACACAGAGTGCATGAAAACTCATCCGCCCTGAGTGGCTTTAGCTTTGTCCACATGACCGCAAAGAAAGTGTAACCAGGTGCGTGTCGCTGTCCAAGGTGCTGAAATATTGGGCACCGTGACATTTTCTGGAAATTAAGGTCAAATTTTGCTTGGATCCAAACATCAAAAAACAACTTTTGCATATTTTTATTCTTTTTTTCTTCATTTTGACTCCAGATGAAATGCAAATAGTTTTTCTGGAAATTAAGGTCAAAATTTGCTTGGATCCAAACATCAAAAAACAACTTTTGCATATTTTTATTCTTTTTTTTTCTTCATTTTGACTCCAGATGAAATGCAAATAGTGAGAGAATGGGGAGAGAGGCGGAGGCCAGAGGCTGGCTCACCCTCAGGTCGTCTTTGCTGCTGTAGGCCTGCAGCAGCTGCTGGTAGTGTCTGTCGCTCATCTGCCGCAGGAGCGCCAGCAAACACGCTACAAACTCTCCCTGACAGGAAAAAAACAACAGGACAGGAGGAGAATTAAAAAATAGACGAGTAGGAGGTTGCTTATTTACCTCTTAGTGCATCTAAAGACCCACTACAGCTGTTAAAAACATCAGATTTTTGTTTACATTCTGTTTGTTAAGAGAAGCCGTTCATATCTCTGACTCAGGATACAGAAAATAAGGCCATACTTTTTTTTTATCTACAAAACCTGATTATGCAAATGGAAACTGATGAAAACTGCAGCAGCAACAGCAGAAGTCAATGACAAATGGAAAAATCAGCCACTTATATCTGTGCTTCCATCATCACAATCTCATTATTATCCGACTTACATCTCCTCTCCCCCGCTGTGCTGTACAGTAAATCACAATCACTGCCAGTTACATCAATATTGTTCATTGAATCATACTTGGCCCGGCCACAATTCGGTATTAAACCCCTTCCACACAAACTCACACCAGCACAGACTGACGCACACAGCTAAAAACACATACAGTCACATCCTGGAACTGCAGCCTCATGGTGGGTCCAGCAGGTTGGGGCCGGTTGCTAATTTCCAGGATGGTCCTCAGCAAAACGACCAGAAGGCTCTCCACAATTAGCTCCACTTCCTCAGAAACAGCCGGCTCCTACACAACAGAGAAAACTCAAACTTAGAGCTGAGATACAGTTAAAACAAGGAAAAAAAGTTTGAGGATGCAGTCAGCCAAATAATCAGTAGCTTTTTTAAGATGAAAAGTCAGAAGACCTGGAATATTTTCAAGGTTTGCGATAAGTTATAAGTTATAAAGTGCACATTTAGATGTTTTTTTGCCAAAAAATGTGAATCAACCTAAGATCCAAGTGTGTAACCGCTGCCACGAGAGTCTATTTTTAATCTGGCTTTAATTCCATCCTTAATGAACCGGAAAGGGAACTAAGTTTTGGGGCTTTGCCGTACATGCCGAAACCATGAGACTTCACAAAGGAGCCGAGAATAGAAAAGACGGCAGAACGCAGAGCCAAGAGAGACGGCTGAAGATTAAAAGCAGCTCAGAGTGGAGAGCGGTGGAAGTTTGTGCGCGTGGAGATGCGTGTGAGTCCCTGTAGTCTCTCCCCCTGACGAAACAGACAGGTCTTGGAAAGAGTGATAATAAGGAGGAGTCTCAATGGCTCAGTGGCCGCCGCTGCTGTCACCTCCCTTTAAGTCTGGTGCCAATCTGTGCTGGCTGGGTCTGTTTGGTGCGTCTTTCCAGAAGCCTTTCCCTAGCCAGCCGACGTCAGCGCGCACATAAATCAGGCGGGCGCGGCTCAAAGTCGGCCGGAACCATCCCCGTCGGTAAATGGATGGGTCTCATTAGCGGACCACGCACCTGCCAGTGTCCTCGTTCCCAAGACTAATTGACTGTATACGGAAAACAAAGCAATCTGCCGCTGCAAGGTTTTGCCAGAGAAGCTAGCATAAGACTCGTTCCAGTATGCCTGACACTCCTCAAAGTTCTGTCGAAAATGGAAAGGCCGTAAAGAGTGATGCCCACCGGGGTGCTGCTCTCCTCCTTCTTTATGAGGGACAGCATGCTGGTGAGGATGCGGGCACACATGACCAGGTCCCTCTGCTCCTGCATGTGGGTCTGGAGGACCCGGAGCACCACGGGCAGCAGCACGCATCGGGATTCTGCAACACAAAAGAAAATCTCGCGCGTTAGAGGGAATGCTTGGGCTTAATTAACATGGCTAATTCGAGCCACCAGAGGCATTCGTGTGGCTGGCATGAGGGATGCTACATGCAGGAAATCAAACGCAGACATGGTCATTTTAGAGAGCAATTTAATGCATTTCCATCCACTGAAGCTGATATGTGCCATCAAATATCTATCAAACAGCACGGTCTTAAAATCTCCAGCATTTTGTGCAGAAATACACATTTCAGCTCAGTTTTTTCTCACAAATCTCCGCGTTTTCGTCCACATGCCGGCACGGGTACGTCACCTGGGTTGACGTAAAGCTGGCTCTCGACCGTCTTGGAGATGCACTGCAGCTTGACGGCCTCCAGGGGGCTGTCGGGGTGGACGGCGGCGGGAAGGCTGGCCAGCGTCTCCCGGACGAAGCCGGCCACCTCCCGCACCGTGAAGATCTTCAGCAGCTCGCCATAGATGGCCGGGAACGTCCGCAGGAACACAGCCTGAGCACAGAAAGAGAGAAGGAGGGTGAGGTGTTGATGTCTGACCCTGGAGAGCTTTCCACATCTCATCTGAAATACATGCGAGCAGTTTTCACACAGCCACTGCTGATGACCCGCTGACCGTGGAAATAATGGAGGACAACAGGCATTAATTAAACAAGAATCTGTTTTTTTTATGGGAAAGCTAAGTGTGGACAGAGCTTTGGGCTTGTCGAGGCTTGGATGGAACTCCAGGTGTCACTTGTGGATTACACCCAAGGACTGCTGTCCCTCACTTGTTTGCAGTTTGCTGTCAGATGCTGTCTTTTCCCCGTCAGTTTCTTTTCCCACAGCTAAAAAAAAAGGAAGTTGGCGGAAATTGGAAGCTTTCCAAAGCTTCTTTTAACCCACATTTCACCAGGAAGCTACATTTTGTCTCAATCTGTTTTTTTTTTAAAGTGAAAAACCAGAAAAGAAACGGCAAAAATGTTCATAATAACAACAATAATTAAAGGAAATACAATTCCAAAAAGCCTGCTCTGTTCTCCAACGTGCAAAACAACAATTATATGATTCCCTGTGTGGCCGAATTCTGTAATTATCTCGCCGTGCTGCTCATGTGTGAAGGTTTTAATGGACGCTGGGCAGTCGAGGGCTTAACTGGGATTAACAGCAGCCTGACCTGCCTCCTCCCACGGTTATTGTTGTGTTGAGAATTCAGATTAATCCAGATCAGGAGTCAGTGGAGGAATGAAACTGAGCTCCTCGGAGCGGCGTGGACGGGGCACAGCTGGATGGAGCTGACTGATTCTATCAGGATTACTCCGGTCGTTTGCAGAACTCTTCCCGACAGGCCGTTAGCTACGGAGGTGATTTATGCTCGTCGAAAGAAATAGGGGGGGGAAAACTACGATGGTATTTCCTGGCACGAGTACACAACGACACAGCCACCCCAGCATCTGTTCCCGGGGTTGTAAATTGGGATTATCTCTGGCATCTTTAGCTTGTTTGTTTTGGGATCGGCTGTAGGCGGCGGCCGCCCCCGCCGCGCCGACCTCCCACCGCCAAAGCCAAAGCTGTCACAGAAATTCCAGCTCCGTCTCCAGAGCCCCCGGGCAGCGGGAAATTCAATTACAGCCAATTCCCCCCCCCCCCCCCCCCCCCCCCACGCCTCCATCACAAGTGCATTAACAGTCCCTCCACAAAGAAAACACACAACATGGAGCACCAAGCAGCGAACGGCGTTCTGCAGAGCCTCCCCACACACACACACACACACGCACACACACACACGCACACACACACACGCACACACACACACGCACACACACCTGCGTCTGGGCCACCGGGCTGATGCCTTTGTTCTCCTGGGAGAGGAAGAAGCGGATGGACATGAAGAGCTCGTGGATGCAGACCCTGAACTCCTCCTCGTTCTGGCCCCCCGTGGCCAGAGAGAAGAGCCGGCGGGACTGGACGATGTACTTGAAGATGTACTCGCTGGCCTGCGGGACAAAGGGTAAAGTCACTCACCGAGGAGGAGAAGCAAACACCTGCATCATTTATTAAAGACAGGCGCTTAATTGTGCTCCGAATGGTGGAGGTGGAGGATTCCCAGCACCCGAGGCCGTGTGTTTCCGCTGATTAAAACTGCATGCGGCGTGATAGATAGAGGAGGGGGCGCTTTACATATTCACTCAGACAGGGCCCCAACATTTTCTGGAAGGATTGGGCGCCCGTGTGTGTGAACGCAGGGGGGGGGTTTGAGCGTGGAAACAAAGCCGGGGTTGCCTCACCTTGAGCACCTGCTGTATGTGATCCTGATGCTCGGCATCAACGATGCGGTCCACGTACCACTTCAGTACTTTGATCAGGTCCCTAGAGCACACACACACACACAGACACACACACACACACACACACACACACATACACGGCATCAACAGCCTGAGCTGCATCACCTCTCCAGCTCCAGCAGAAAAAAAATAAAAAACCCACAGTCGATGAGGCAACTCTGGGTTTAAAGAAGGCAACACGGCGGTGAGCGGATCAAGCTCAGATGACATTATTGCACTTATTTCGTCAACAGAGCCGAGCTAAAGGCTGAAACTGAGGGCAGAAAGACCGGGAATGCACAAACGGTGAACCATAATTACGTTATACAGTCTGGATTGAAAGGCTGAAGGCATCTTCTTCCAGACGGAGACCCACCATAAAAACTGTGATAACAAATTAGGGATTTTTTTTTATTCTAATCTAGACTGGATGTCACTTCACAATAAAAAATGGAAAAAAAAGTAAAAACCCTTCTGGATGCGGTGTGATCTAATTAAAATGAGATTCTCGCGATGGAAAGATATCACAGGTAAGACAGTTTAAAACAGGTGGAGCGGAGAAAAAAAATCCTCACAGTTACGGAGGCATAAAGCAGACAGCCAATTAAAAATGTGTCAGTGTCTGTGTGTGAGTGTGAGTGTGTTGAGGAGGGAAAGAAAAGGCTGAGTTCTCCACGCGTCCAGCAGGGGGCGCCATAAGCACGTCGATCCCTCCAGACTCCCTCCTGCATCATCCTGTAAAAGCGTACAACAACACGATGTGTGGGCATGCACACCTGTAGGACAACGCTCCGGCAAAGTGGCCCTCGATGTACGTGTCCATGACTGGTTTGAAGTGTTGGAATTTGCTGTCCTGGAGGAGGTTGATGATATGAACCTACGGACAAGCAGAGGAGACGCATTCAAAACGGAGTTTTAGCATCACGAAAGCGATCAGATGTTCATTCAGACACAGTTTTAGCCCAAAGGGGCTTTTTTTGGTCGTCAAAATAGCCCGATTTCCCCACTGTGTGACACATTTACACTGCGTATCGGCTCAGTGACATCCTGAAAATCAAGCCTGTCTGTTTTTAAATGTCTGTTTTTACTCCATCGCAGGGATTAAATTCTGTCTTTGAATGTTTGTTTTTTATTGTAAATGTCTAAGCTTTATTAGATAATAGTGGAGATTGACAGGAAACATGAGAAAGAACAAACTGACAGCGTTTTGTAAAGGTTTGCTTGGCTTGAATACATTCGGAGGCTGCCAGCTATCAGAGCTTCTCACACATTTCAATTTATGTCGCACCGATTCTTAAGCATATCATCATATTTCAGATAGATTTAAGAGAAAAAAGACACGACAGGAGGTATTTGGAAAGAGGAATGTGAGGATAGATATTCTAAAATTGTATAAAACGGCCAATATGATTCCAATAAAGCAGATTAAAACCTCCGTTTTGACAGTGATTCCACATGGATGTGACTTTCCGTGACCGAATTGTGCCGAACCACAGAATATCCACAGAGTCAACTTGTCGAACTTCTTGGATTGATCTCGAAAAGCCGCAAAACCAAACTTAATAAGAGCGCGTGCTCAGCAGACCCTCTCAACCGTGCCGAGCAGAGAAAAGTCTGTTTATCTGCCAGCAGGAGGCTGATGCACAGACAGAGAAGAGAAGGGAAAAAAAGGATCAATCTCTGGCATCGGCTCAGTGCAGCATGACCAGGACGGGATTGGTTCAGCAAGCTGTGAAGCGTTACATCACTTGATCCTCCGACGCAAAGAGAGGCTCTCCGTGTGCCGGGAAAATAAAGCGGAAAAAAAAAGACCCGTGGAAACGGCCCTTATTGTGAGAGAGGAGCTCTTACCAGTGAATCAAACACCTTGAGCCCGTATCTCTGGGAGCTTTCATCCAAAATACCGAAGAGAGTGTCCAAGGTGTCCTGAAGAAACTGGTGAGAAAAGGAGCAGGACAAAAGTGAGTTTAATCAAATTTCAGATAAGCTGGAGCGAAATGGAGGCAGACGGCGGGGCCTACTTTCACAATCTCTGAGCCGTCGATCTCTTTGAGCTTGGAGAGGCTGTCGTTGATCCTCTCAGGGTGGGCTCGCCACTTCAGTAGGTCCAACATCTCCCCTAGAGGAGGACAGCCAGAAGAAGCAGTTTAAAAAAAAAAAAACACAGACGAGAAGGAAAGCTACCCCCGAAATGAGTCGAAACAGGAGAGAGAGCATGAATCCCCAGACAAATCCATGCATTAAACATGAGCCTCCCGAGGAAAATCTCTTAGTCGTTTCTTCAGTCCCCACAATTTGTTTGAGCGTAGACATTACAGCGTCTGTCCAAAAACATGTCTCTAATGTACATATGTATCATAAAAGGCTAAAAGGGTCTGACAGAGAAATGGAAAAATACTCAAATGTACACATTTTTCCTCGTGTTCCTCTTTACACTCTCCAGGCTGATTTACTTGCTGTCTAACTTACTCTTATAGTAGTACAAATATTCCATGATTCCAAGCTTTGGTGTAATTGAATGATTATTAAATGTAATGGAAGGAACAGAAGAAGTCTCTTAGATGTTTAGATGAGGTTTACTACTAGCATGATGACTGACAATCGATACTAGCAGATCTTTTTCTGCGTGGCTGCCAGAACACCTGAACGGACCACAATCCTAACGCCTGAGTCCAGTTTACCATTCTGCGTGAGCTTGGTGGAGCAGAGGAAGCTGGTTATCCAGAAAGACTCCTTGGTGCCCTTTAGCGTCTGATTGTTGGACGGGAGGTTGGCCTTGGAGAACGGGAGCTTCAGGTACCGCGAACAGTCAGTCAAGAGGGTGTTTTCCTCACACTGGAGAGCACCAAACACAGGAATAACACAGAAAAACACATATGTTACAGACCGGATAGCAGAAAATGCCATTACATTTGCATTTTTGTGATTGCTTAGTGGTAGAAATGCCAGGTCTTTTTCATAAAGTGTGGATCTGAGTGGATTTTATGTAATAAACCTGAACCAGCAGCAGCTTAAACCTTTATTTTAGCTGAATACTCCGCCTGATGGTAAAAGTACAGCTATGAAGTCTTTGGGTGTTTGTGATGGATTTAAAATTCTGCCTTGATGTAGTGCACAGCTGAGGCTGCTTGAGATCCAAAACTCCACACAGTTTGGACTGATTCTTCAGAGTCTATTTCGGGTCTGAGGAGAAACTAGGGCATGCCAGCTTCATTGAGCTTGTCAGCAACTCTCCAGCTGGCATTACAATGGGTCTTTACCCCCTTTGCCGGTGGGAACAGACAAATCTAAGAAAGCTGTCCTCTTAAAAGTGGCAGACACAGGTTTCGGGCCACTCGTGGGGACGAATGGAGAGGGGGGAAAAAAAAGAGTTTTTAGTTATTTAATTCAAATGTGTGCCGTTTTTTTTTTTTTCTGTTCTGCACAAAAAAAACGGAGGTTTATTTACACTCCCGTGGCCTGCAGCTGAGGAAAAAAAAAACCCGTGGTCAGATTCAACCTCAGAGCATTGCATAAGAGGGCATTAGTCACAGTCTGTCAGCCCATAATGGAGAGATGTGAGCTGTTTGTCAGCCAGTGGCACTAAACAGTACGATAAGATGGATGAGAGCATTTTTCTATTTGGAGGGGAATGATTCACATAATCATATAGAGGGTGTAATACCCTTTAATGTTTCCATGGCAACACCTGTGCAGTTCAAAACAAGCGAGCGGGTTCAGTTTGGAGAATGTGAAAGCTGCCATTTCTGAATTAAGGGGAGAAACTTGGAGCTGATTTTTTGCAGCAGAAAGTCAGAACAGCGCGCGTGCAAACAGAGATCCCGCCAAGGACACAATCCGTTTGATTTCATGTTGCTTGTGCAAAGTCTCGCCGACGGGGGCTCGGAGTTGTTACCTTATGGATAATGAGCTCATGGGTGCCATCTGGCAGAGTCCTGCCATCCTCCTGCATCAGAGGAACAAAGGAGTACCCAAACAGTTTCTTCTCTCCTTTGTCTTTAGCTGTCAAACAACAACACACGGACCTGATACTGAGTCTAAAAAAATGTAAAAAGCAAAGGAAGCAAACAAAACAGCAAGAACAAATAACACATTTTCATGAAAATGTCTAGAAATCTCAGAAGCCTCGAGCGAGAGATGAAGACAGGCTAAGTTGAAGGGTGTGAAATGCGGGATTAGCCGAGTCTGCCAGCTAAAAGCTTGGTTGTTTAAAGCTAAAATCGGGTGATGCAACAGAACAATGAACCAAATTACAACACCTGAGGCAACGGAGAGCACAGCAGAAGAAGCCATTTTCCCCATAAATACTAGGACTTCGACTTATAGCTGTTAAACAGTCCCTCTGCGAGCTGTTAAATCATGCTTCAGTTTTTGCACTTTAGCTTAACGCTAACTCCAACCCCAGAGGAGGCCTGCCTCCAAATGTTGTGGAAGGAGAAAATTAAAAAAAAAAAACCTCTCAGCAAACATTTCCACTTTATAGAAGACAGATCCCTCCGTTCCCTTTAGGGCCATTTAGAGCAGCGCCGGGGTCCCCATGACGAATTAACAACTCCAATTTACAGCGCCTAATGGGTCCAAAAGTAAGATAACATTTAAAAAACAAATTTAGTGAAACGTGAACTTTCTGCTTGGTCCTAATTGAAAATGAGAGTATCTGCTGAGGCGCTGTGCCCAAAGGGGTTGGGAGCTTTAGGGCTTGTTATCTCGCCTCTTCAGTTTGGTGTCACCAAGGGCCTAAATTGGGACCTTAACAGGCAGCCCTTAGGTGGCAATACTAGCCCTGCCGGCAGTAATAAGGCTACCACAGCAGCTGCACAGCCTCGCGGCTCGGCAATCATAATATCGGTTTGTTAAGAGAGACGAGATACTGCTGGATCTCTGTAGCTGAGAGGAACATTTTGCACATAATTAAAGCCCTGTTTTAATTCGTAAGGTGGGCTAACTGGAGCGCTTTTGCAGATAGCAAACAGTCTGGTTTGAGGAGGTGGGAAGGTGGCTGTCAATCACCTGTGGAGCTAATCACTGATTAGTCAGCTCTTGTAAATGGAGCCACACCCCCCCATGTTTTTGCGTGAAGGAGGCATGACGGATTGGTAAAGCCCGTTTGCTTATTTTTCCCCAAAAGCAGGCAAAAGGCTGGAAAGCAACAAGCGTCCTGACTCACTGGAGCAGTGTCGGAACTCGAAGCGCACGTGGGATCCCCGGAACATGTCCACGGGGATGGGCAGCTTGATCTGCTCCGCCCAGCGGGGGCTGTTGTTGTGGTACAGCACCAGGGAGTGGTACTCGTCCCCGCCGGGCTCGCCCGAGCCGGCCGCCACGTGACTCTGAAAAAGAGAGGACCGATAAACGCGTCAGGCGGAAAAGGAGACGAGCAAAACAAAAAAAAAGAGAAGGCACGGTTTTGCGTCCGGGGCTGAGAGGGCCGCATGCCATGCGGTGGCAGCAGGGATATATTTGACTGGGGGGGGGGGGGTGTTTGAGGCAGAGCAGGAAACCACAGAGGCAGACCGTCGAATTTCTGAACCAGAAACGCGCAGCACACAGAAGAGACTCGGCTCCCATCTGGGTCAGCCATGTTTAAGTGAAGCGTTTACAACTGAAAGAGCTCCCAAACCTAAAGGAGAAAAGAGATTTTTTTAAAATACGTTTACCTTGAGGATTTGGCCATCGATGTCCAGCACGTAGACGGTTATTTCCACGTTCCGCGCCACGCTCTTTCCACCTTTCTCAAACTCCCCTTTATCCAGGGTAACGTAGAGGTCGTTCCTCATCTCTCCTGCGGGAAAAAAACGAAGCCAAACAGGCAAAATGCATTGATTATGCATATGAGCCGGCATTTTTAATGAGCGCTCTGCTGGGGTTTTTTTTTTTTTCTGGTGTAATTCATCACAGCAGGAGCGGGCAGCATCCGCATTAGAGTCTAAATGATTTTTCTGACATGAAACCGAGCCCTGAGCAATGGCATTCGAGTGTGGCTAGGAGCACGTTCAGACCACAGTCAGTTTTAATAAACAGGAAAAAAAGTCTCGGTGAGGACATTTGCACATGCCACATCAATCCTCCGCCGAGACTCTGATGAGGAGTACAACAAAGGTCAAATAACAACCAGACTGGAGAGAAAAAGCGAGAAAAAGCGAGAAATTTCCTCGCGTTTAGTCCCTAAAACCAAAAAAATACCAAATGAAATCGCATCTCGATTCAACTTGTGTGTTCTCTTTGTTATCCAACTGAGAAAAACAGGGACAAAAAAATAAGAAATGTGAGTATATTCAGCTGACATCAGCATATTTCTTGATAATATCATATTTTGATCTAACCGAGTTTGAGCTATATAGGAAAAAGCAGCCCACCACCTAAAGCTAAAATCTGCTAAAGACAATAAAGGACTCAGACAGGCACATTTATTTTCCTCTGCAGGTGATGTAGAATAGAGCAAAGCATGCTGGGTAATAAAGAGGAACCTGCATCAGACATCGTCTCTGTTAAAAAACGATATTTTATGTGCATTTCTGTGAAACCGGACGGAAAAATAAGAGCGTTAGCTCGAAAGACGATAAAAAAAAAGCACACACTCAGATAGTAATCTAGAATAGGAGGACATGAAGAAGAGGGAGACGCAGCTTCCTTTGCCCGGGGGGGGAAATTACAAAAGCAGAGAGGCTGAGAGCACTCAGTGGGAAGGAGCAGCAGCCAGACAGAGACAAAGAAAGAGATGGCGAGCATAAATCTGAGTGAGCGAGGCACGAGGGTGGAGCGGTCTGTGGTTCCTCTTTATCTGCCCGACCAGACAGCATTCCTATCCCATGTAGCGGCCCGTTTCTCCTCCTGAATGGAAGCCCGAGCGCGAATCGAACAGAACTTTCCCCTCCGAACGCGTTACGTTCAAGCACTTCGTTACCTTGGCAACAAGCCTCCATCCAGCTGAGCCCGAGGGGCTCCGCGGGGGCTCGTGTCACTTAGACAAACGACAAACGGAGGGTTGCCCGTCTCCGAGACGCCTGAATATTGCATCTTTCCTGAGGGCTTCCTCAGGTGGAATTCAAATTCCGCTCACTTATGCAAGAGGTGGATATAAAGTGCAAACAAGATGACTTGAATGGGGCCGGGCCAAGTTGTAGAGTGTAAAATAAAACAGGAAAGACATCGGAACGTTTGTGTTCTGGAGAAATGTCAAGCCACAAATACTGACATCGAGTGTTTCCAATGTAATGAACAAAGACGGTGCATTAAGGGTAGAAATAAGAAGTAACAGGCACTGGCTCAGCAGATAAAACCTCTAAATAACAAATAGCGAGTTCTTCATTTGTCTCTCAGTCAGTTTTTTTCTGTCAGGCTTGACTTCCCTGTAGGGAGCTGCCTGTTTGCATCTCTCCTTTTTCTCAGACAGCACAAAAACACCATGACTGTGAATGTTTAATCTATCGCTCTGTTTTTTTTTGCTCCCCGGCGGCCCCTCGACCTAAAAAGTGGCGTGCGCAGGCTGTCGGAGCCTTCAAATGATCGGCGTTTTAAGGAGCGGATGGATGGATGGATGCGGGGACAAATCGTGAAGCCAATCATTTGCGAGCAGAAAAAGACAAAAAACATAAAATGCTACAGCCATCTCTTGATGTGCAGAAAAATAAAAAAGCCCTCCAATAAGTCCACACGGCAGCAAATATGAATATGTTAAAAATGCTGAACTGGTTACAGGATTAACTGACTGATAAATAAGGATGTCTTGTTAAATGTACTTTGTAACGACATCTTTCTTAATGTTTTAATTCCTGCTGGATAGCACATGACACAGGGAGGGAGTCATTTTAATTGTGAGCGCATGGACCATTGGGTAGGGAAAAAATATAATTTGATAGATTAATCGGCCTCGCACTCATTTTTTAACCTACAAGGGATGAAAGTAGCTTATTAAGCGTTTGATGTTCAGTGTAAAATGTCTGTGTGAGCGGTGGCGTCCTACCTGGCATGATGACATCAGAGAAGCCCAGCTTCCTGGTGATGGACACGCCCCGGGTGAAGAGGACCATGTACTCCCGCCTCAGTTGCTCTATGTCTCCGTGTAGGAGCTGCAGAGCCACGGCCAGGCCTAGAAAACCAGACAAAAATCACATTTGAAACCTGAAATATCGTCTTCACATAGCTTTAATATGTTCTCAGAAAAAGAAGGAGGCCCGGAGGCACATCTCAGGTTTTATTGGCTGTTTGGGCTGGAAAAAACAACACCGTTAAAGTTATAGATTTCAAAAGGAGAATTTACTGTATGGAGAGGAAGCTGACACAGTCACAGAACGCAGGCAGCCCCCTGAGTCACCCCCAGCTCCTTTTTTTTATTGGGAGGAAAACCTACATGAAGGCAGCCGTCTCGAATCAATATCCTTATGCAATAACTCCAAATGTCAGCGGAGCTAAATTAAAGCACCGGCTGGTGATAAGGGCTCCAAATGTGTCTCCTTCTTGTCCGTGTGTGCCTGCCTGTGCATGCGGGGAGGGGAGCAGCGGCGTGCACGGGAAATAAGACGCCGTCGATAATAATTACTGCCGGGGATCTGCTTTTTGGAGAAGTCTGGAGGCAGGGGGGTGAAACGCTTCATTAGCTGGGAGAGCTCTCAGTCACTGGGAGTCAACAAGCAGACCCGACTGGTGTGTGTACACACAACAGACTCCACAAAAAGACGTTCAAATGTTTTCGCGTTTGCCAAACCAATCATAGCCCAAGAACAGCTAACATGGAACAACAATAACACCGTTTCTCACCTGTACAAAATGGATTTATGTTCAATTTCTGCACGATTGAAGCAGCAGAAGCTTTAAATATCAGGCTTAGGCCCCTTTTTAATGGTAGATTTATCCTTCCTGATGTAACTTTAACAAAAAAAATGTACTCTTTTCTATCAGGATGATCTGAAATAATAAAAAACGATTAAAGATGAATGGTTTCCCACACTCTTGTAATCACCCTGTGTTTGTGTTTGGTTGTTTTTTATGTTTAAAAATGTAGAAATACACATGTACATTTGTACCACACTATTATTTCTGAAAAAATTATAAAAATGTTGTTAAAAAAAAGATGAATGGTTTCCGTGGAAGTCTTTGGTATGCATAAATACCCAAATGAGTTACAAACTCTTAAACTAAGCCAGCAGTTTCATTCCTGCTCGGCCTGTAATGTCCTCCGTCCGCCCAAACGGCCTCTTCACCAACTTAAAAAAAAGAACAAACTCAATAACAAAACAGATTGAGCTGTCGCAGCCTCTTCTGTGGCTGCCTACGCGTGCATGTGGAGGTGGGAGCTGAATGACTCCACCTGGCCTTCCTACAGATGCAGGATTCAGATGAAGTCCACTCACCAACGCTTTCTCTCCTCTGCTCAATTCAATGAACCCCGAAATGCAACAGCAAAAACAAAAGACCGTCACCAGGCTAGGATGGAAACAAAAGACCTCCCCACATGCTGCCTCCCTTCCTTTTTCTGTCTGATCACAGCCTGTGTGTTTTGTGTATTTAGGGCAGAACAGTCATCGCTCCCTCTTCGAACTCGCTGCCAAGTCAGCCTGAAGACGCCTTCAGATACAAATGATGGGTCCTGGGAGAGTGTTTTCATAGGGACAAACTACAAAATCCACCCGGATCTGTTTGGCTATGATGAACCGCACACCATATAATGATAAAACCATTTAAAAAACAGCAGGGAAAGGAGTCTGGATACTTATATAATGATGTCAGAGACACTTTTATGACACAATGAATCCGTTTATCGACTGATTAATAAACCATTCTGCCCCCTTTTCACCATTTTAGTCTTTCCTTTGAGTTTTTACTCACATAGTAAAACAAAGTTTCATCATGAGTGAGGCAGGCATTGTTACAACTCTTTAGAAATTATTGAATTATTCATTTTTCTGTAACAAATAATATACATTTCCCCCCTCTTTGCTTTCCTATATACCCCCAGCTGGTCACAGAACCTGAGTGTGCTGCTGTTAAAAGTTTTAATTTCCACAGACGCCTTTTTTTAAACTGGCTCTGTATGAATCAGACTAATTTGGAATGTAATGAGCTGGTATAGATCAGTGGAGTAAACTGCACCCCTCAGGACCAGTTAAACATAGTTTATCTTGTTTCATTAAACAAACTATGATGATAAAATGTATCTACATCAAATCTTTCCTTCATTCTGGATGTAGATTTCCATTAAATGAAGCCTTTTTCTGACAGTTCTTCGTGTTTGTTGAACAGCTACAGTAAAAAGTTAAATAAGTTTAGACATTTCCACATACAAACAGAAGCACGGAGCTGGAGTTAAACTTGTGATAACGGCAGTTTTCATGTCGCAGCCGGTAAACATTTGCTCCATTTTTTGATTTTCATTGGAGTTTGGCACGTAACTCCAGTGTTATCTATTTTGCAATGCTGCTCTCCAGCAGAATAATTACCTTTGGAAGGAATTGACTTTGGAGATGAGCAGAAAAATACGCCACCGGTGATGAGTGAAGCTCCCCTGAATGCAGAATGAGGATGTCGGTGTGAGTTTTTATACCAGCGCAGCCTCCTAAAACACTGTCCTTCTCATAAACACTACCTCATGTGAACCTACTCTTTCCTCATGTGTATAAGCCCACGTGTCCTTTTAGAATCACAGACGTTAGTGTGTGATTTCAGAGCAGAATCCCTGCAAAGTGGAACCGTTTAAGCTAATAAATTTGTAATTATTTCACCAGTTGGAGTGAAACTCAGAGAAATACCTCGAACTTTAGGGGAATAAAAGCTGTTTTCTTCGATTTAGTTCCATAAGTGTCCGAAGCAATTAAGAGGCTTGGGATGTAGATGTGAATCAAAGGGCAGCGTATAGTGACCACAGATCTGCAGCTCTCCTCTAATGCACTTTGAAAGGGAAGGCACTGGAGCCAATCCGCCGTCCGGCCGGATCAATGTCTCCAGCCGACAGCTACTCGATAGCAACATCCAAGTGTGTGTGATGAAGTGCAAACCGCAGCCAAAGAGGGGAGTAAACCTCGTACAATAATTCACTTATCACGTGTTTATTATGTGGCCGCAGAGAGCTTGCCAGGAGCGCCTCCGGGACGGACGGATTCTCCCGGTAATGGCGGATTTTTTTTTTTGACCACCATTGTGAGTGATGAGCTGGATGAGCGTGCTGGTGTTGGTTAACTGGTATCTGTGATGGCATCTGCTGCCACGGCAACAACGCCGCGCATTGTCTGTGCGAGCTATCGCTTCTTAATCTGATCCCCCATGTCTAGTTTAGCGTTATCTGGGACGATATGAGCAGTCAAGGGCGAGCGGAAAATAAAGCTGGAATCCAGATTTTTGCTGGAGTTGGCCGTTAGATAAGAACGCCGCAGACAGCTGATGTGAGAAAAATGAGGATAGGGGTCGGGTAATAGTCCTATTTTTCCTGACAAGTCACGGCTTTATCGCATACTAATTCGGCCTTTTGTCGTGCTTATCTGAAAAGGCAAAGCTCTTCGCGTCTTGCGCTCTATGGGAATTTTGAAGGAGGATAAGGCAGGCTGTTTAACAAACGGCCTCGTGTTGCTCAGCTTAATCACAGCATCTCTTCACGCTCATGCTTGCTCTCGATAATTTAAGATCCCGGACTCACATCACTTGTCCTCGACTAATTATTGGTCCTCGGAGGCCAGAGAGAGGCTGACTCAGTGGATCATTCTCGGAGATTCTTGACATTCTCCTAATTGTTTTTCCTCCCATTTCCCCGGCTTGTCCGCTAATAGCACTCAGCCTTTAAAAAAGAGACTATGCTGCTTTCCTTAGAATGTTTATCTCCGCCCATAATGAGTATTTCTACTAAGAAAACAACATTTTGACGTCAAATTAAGGCAGAAACGTGTCTGTAAACAAGCTGTAGGACGAATGCCTTCCACGCTGCCTGGGGCTAAACACAGTGTGCATTTCCCCCCTAATGGAAACACACACAGCCCTGATAAACTGACCAAATCTTGCCCAATCCGCTGTGGCTCAAGTTCCACGAATAGTGGGTGTGATTCTATTGCGTCTGAGCTGCAAAACAAAAGTAAAACTAAAATCAAAATCACCTCTCAGGAACTGCAAATGCAGTGTTTTTCAAATGAAAACATCCCTTCATATGTGGAATTACAGAATTGTGCAATATATCCACAATGTGAAAAACCCGAGCCTTAGTGGGAACCTTCAAACTTTTGTGAAACGAACATTTTGTTTCAACGCAAATACTTAATGGGTCAAATGCTGCTTTTTATTCAAAGTTGCTGGCCTCTTTTTCTTATTTTGATCCTAATAGAGGAAAAAAAACCTCACCTGATGCCTTTCATAGCATCATCTGCAAATGTCAAGTCCTGAAAACAGCAACTTTTACACTCAATCAAGAGGAGACTGTGCAATCCCCAATTATCAGGGTTTCTTAAGAAATGACGAGTATTGAATAATAAACGTATGTGAATAATTGGACACCACAAAAGTGCGATCGCTGCTAAAGATCTCGTTCTTTAGTGCAGAAAAATGTGGATTTCGTAGCAGACTGAACCCATTTCAGCCACATCTGGCTTGTCTTTGACGTCTCTTTTCTTTTGAGGAACTGAATGTTCTGATTTTCCGCCGACCTGTTGCCAGGGGAAACTGCTGATGCTGAGCTTCGTTATAATGCGGATGCAGCTATTTATACGAAATCTCCGAACGCATATGCAACAGCACGTTTTCCTATAGACGTAAACGCAAAAAAAAAAAAGGGCTCCTGCCCCCGAAAGAGGAACCCGGGTCCCGGTGACCGGAAGCTGACCGCCAAATGGCGAGACACTGACCCAGCTGCTCAGTTTGTCATCAGGGGCAGACAGGAAAGCACCCAGGTTTCACAAGAAACTTCCAAAGCTGTCGACTGATGCGCGTCTCATAAAGGAAGGCGGAAAGGGAACCCATGATCCAGCCAAAATGAGATCAAATGCAGTGACGTTATGTTTAATGTACAAAAAGCCAGGAAGCGGGAGAGTTAAAGGGTGGAAAAGTAGAGCTTACCTGTGTTGGATCCAGATAAATTGTACCTGGAATTGGCCTTTTTGATGATGTTCTCATGGATTTGGTACCACTCACTCTCAGTGTTACACCTTAGGAAGAAAAAGGGGACCCAGAAATGACAGAATTATGAGATTCTTGCAGAACTAGAGGAGTTAAATATTTAAATAAGTCGAACTTTAAACTGAAACTGCTGAAGCATCCACCTAATCTAATGCAACAATCACCATTTGTCACTCAGTTGTTCTGAATCTTTTTCTTTCATGGATTGCTTTGTTGTTATAATATGCATCCTGTCCTCCCGTTTTTGCTGTGTTTTAGGTATATGAAAGAGTTTTTGATGGCTCCACAGAGGGTCCAATCAAGTAATAACTTCTGACAAAGCGCTCTTCTTCTGTTGCTGTAATTAAGGCGGCAACGAGCCTCTTAAGAACTACGATTTGTTGGAATTTTCAAGGTAATGGCCTATTTTGTCTCTCCAAAAGAAAAAGAATCTCATTCCTCTGAGCAAAAAATAAACACATCACGCAATCATCAACTGCTTTCCTAGTTTTAGCAATTATTTAAGGACAGGGTGGCTTGGTCCAGTGTTTTCGAGCAGGATTCAGGTGTGTGATGACACCAAACAGGGACTCACGCGTAAACTTTAAGCAGGTGGTCATCTTTGGAGTCAGCAGTGAGGAGATCGGCGATGCTGACCACAGCGCAGCCGAACGGCCGCCTGTACTGGACGCTGCACAGATTCTTCTTCTCTCCCGCTCCCATCCGCCCTGCACGCACACACACAGAATACTGTCACCGGCAGATCCAACAGAGCCCGTTAAGCTCCGGGGAAATCGGCGAGAACTCCCACCTATTCTTATGATGTGCACGACGATGTAGACGTCTTTTCGTAGATCGCTGCTTCCCAAATCCTGATGCAAAACACAGGGGGAAAAAAAGAAAAAAAGCTCTGTCATCACACCCGGTGATAGAGAACGGAGAAAAGCAGGATGATGCATAGGTTTAGCTAGCTTAGAAAAAGCTTTCCGTTGCTCCCTGTCGGTGTGTTTGAATGGAAACTCGTGTTCGATACTCACCACAAAGAGCGTGCATTGTCTCTCCGTCTTCTCGGGCGACTTTGGCAGCCCGCTCTTGTTCAGCCTGACAAAGAAGCGTTCGCTGTACAGGAGAGGGAGCACACACGGACATAAATGAGGTCAGCTAGCGGTGTCACACGAGCCTAAACATCTGTATCCCAGTCACCGCTGACAGGGAAACATAAAGACGGCTATGGATGAGTAAAGTAGGCAACTGCGTACTTATTCAGTGAGAAATCATGGAACAGAAAGGTGGAGACGGGGAGGAGATGTGCTCTCTAACACTGATGGCGTCCAAAGCCCATTTTCAGCTGACCTCTGCTGACTAAAAGCCTGTTGTTGTAGGTATCTTTTTCTATTTCAGGTACTGGGCAGCCCAAAATGTCAAACCTCAATCCGACAACTGGCAACCTGTCTGAGGAAGACCTTTAGATGTGAGAGCTGAGAATAAATCAAGTAAGTGTTGAAAGATCCTGGAAGAAACTGCACTGAGTTGGACATTTAACTGTACAGGTGCTTGACTTAATAACTCATGAGATGATTTATCTCATTACTTCATAGGAATGTAGATGGAAAAGTTCAGGCTTAAATAAACCCGCTCCATCACCACATTTAAGTGGGAGTCATTCAGACTTATAACAAACCTTCTGCTAACCTGCACGAGTCATAAAATCTACTCGAGGTCGTGGGTTTTTGTCCCAATCATGCTCGAAAAACGGAGCGCTTGAAAGACCAAAATCAGCTTCACAATAAGTCAAGCGCCTGGAAATGAAAAAAACTCAGACCTCAAAGTCTATTTCATGCAAAAAGAGCGCGGCCTCCCCCGTTCCCTTTGTACTCTGCCCTCTCTCGTGTTGTGCGCTAGGCGGTGGGGGCCTCCTGCTGGGCCCCCCCCCCTCCTCTGGCTGGCGAGCTGAGGCCTAATCCGGTTAGGTGACTTTCACAGTCCACAGACAGGCGGAGAGAGAAAACCTTGTAATGCGACGGGCGCCGGACGCCGTGCCAAGCTGCGAGCGACTGGCTGTGTAAGCCACTTTCAGCCCGTTTAACGCGAGAGGAGCACTCCGACCGATCCAATATAACACCGCCCAGAGCTGCTCACAGACACAACACGAGAGGACCATTTCCTAACGGCCCGAGCCATTAACAGGTCCAAATACATTGTAAATGTAGGGTAGAGAGTGCCAATGTTTAAATGAATTGGGCTCCTCGTTAATTCTACAAATAGTTGTGATTTTTCATACATGTATCCTTCCAGTAAAGTTTCCCTTTCATCAGCCGGAGGGGAATAAACCCCCCCCCAGGGCCGGGTTTGGCTTAAAGGCTGTTGTTCCTCATTAAGGGGCTGCCTCCGACTCTCCACGCCACTTATCCCGCCGTCCGGAGACGGATTCCTCCGCACCATCCGCCTGCCTTTCTCAAACCCTAATTAGCGTTCCATTGTTGAAGCCCCGACTGACAATTAACAGCCACTCCTGCGGCCCCCCCCGCCCCCCCCCTCCACCCCGCAGCGGGGCCTTATCTGCCTCCATCACCGCTCGCATTTCCATAACGGCGAGCTCCCCGATCCAAGACGGGGGCCGGTGGGACGGTGAGCAGGTGACATAGAAAATGTCGGGTAAATTAACGTCCGTCTACTCTAACTATCAGTAAATCATGCCCAAAAGCCCACGGGGAACGGGGATGAATAGACTTTCCGATGCGGACAGGTGGGTAAAAAGAAAGCCGTTCACAGGTGCGGGTACCCCCGGGGTTCTTTAAGGAGGCTGTAAATGGCCGTGTCGATGCGTGCGTTTATTCTGGAACGGCGTCAAAAAACCGGCAGAGCGATAAAAACCAACAGGATCAGCGGGTGTCGAGCAGTCTGACACCGTGTGTGTGTCGCTCAGAGGCCCGACAAGGACTCCGCTCAACACAAAGGAGCTGCCCGTGTTGGCACGGCACCCAGACGACGGGTCAGACCCCCATCTGGGCTAACGCACACACACACACACACACACACACACACACACACACACACACGTCCACCAGAACTGCCAGCAGCATGGCCCTCTGCCAGCAGATCCTGTTAATGTGTGTGTCTGTGTTTCTGCGTGTGACAGCGAGAGGCAACGCTGGCCAGACGCCAGCGTGCGACTCTCCACAAACACAGCTCAGGCAAACGCACAAAAAGCTACACACTGAGAAAGGAAAACTAGCCTTTTGGCTTCATGTTTTATGGATTTGGGCTTCATCCACCATGCTGGTTCACTGCAGTTGCACAACAGGGCTCGGGAAGTGGGGTAACCCATCCATATAGCAGGGTAAAAATGCTAAAAAATTTGGTTCAAATTGAATATGACAGCAGAGAAGACCAATGACTCGCCTCAAAACAAAAAAACATTATATGTAAGTTCAAATGTGGCCAAAAAGAGCGTTTAATAGCTTTTCTAAGAGTGCTACTCATGCAGCTTAGATTCCAATTAGCCTGAATCTCTCATTTGATAGTTTTTGGAAGGTCTTTCCTTGGACATCAGCTGCTTTTTCCACTTATTTTCAGTCCAGTATCTGCAAGGGGATGCCAAAAGACACAAGAAGAGGACTGAAAATCAGCGGCAACAGGTTTGATGGAGGATTGACTCCTCCCCTGAGCCTGTGTGGGATCATCTGAGAGAGACTGAACAAAGAGGAAGCCCCGAATCCAAGGAGGAGCTTTGGGACGAACTCCTTAAAGAAAGTACACACAGCTGCTCGGACAGCTAACGACAATCACAACTGATTACAATCCAAACTGAACTGGAGCCGCAGAAAGCCGCAGAAACAAAAGCTTCCATCGTATTCTGATGCCATACTAAGAGGGAGGAAAGCTCGACTTATCAAAGGAAATTTCAGTGCCGCTAAGCTCATTTTTCATCCCACTGCTTCTGCCGTTCCTGACGAAGCCTCTTGTTTGTGACATGAAATGGAATCTCTTCGCTTTGAACTCGGAAACCAGGGAGCTTAAACACAGCCTCCTATTTGGGTGACACCCCGTCAGGAAGGGGGGGGGGATGTGGAGTTTGTGGGCGAGACCCTCTTTCATGTGGACCGCACTCAGAGGAGAAAATAGGACGGCCATGCCCACTTTTTTATGTGCAGAAGTACGCTTTAACAACCTGCTGCGTTTAATGCACTGTCACGAAAAAAAATGTTTTTTTTATATGAGGAAGGAAGGGACTACGCCAGCCCCCCCTTTCTTCTGCACTTCTGTGGATTATGCTCACAGATGATGACATGACATAACACAAACACACACACACACACACTGGATAGATTTGTGATCTTTAAATACCTGCTGTGCAAAACCACAAACAAGAAAAACAGCCATAAAAAAAGCTCTAATTCTGAAAATAATATGATTATTTTCATACGTAATTTGTAAAACGAGGCTTTTCTACCTGAGTGGTTTGTTCTCCCGTCCGTCGTAAATATGAAAGAAGACCTCCAGTTCCTCCCCCAGGTTGACGTTCATGAGGCTTTTCACGTGCACAAACAGGTGGTGGGTGCTGGCGGGGGCAGAAGTCTCCTTCTTACGGTGCCGGTGCTCCATCTGGAGCAGGGGGGGGGGGGGCACGTCAGGAAAAACCTTTATGGAGGACTTCACAGCTCTGTTCCAACACAAGCTCAAACAAGCAGATGATAAAGGGTAAAACAATTTTTAAAAAAGAGTCCGATTTTCAGCTTCAAAAGGCAGCATCAAAGGCAAAAAAAGCTGCAAAAACATGTTGGGTTACATTTCTTTTAATACCAGTGTTGATTTCCAAGCCGGAAATCTCCCAGTAGGGAGCATCTTTGGTTGTACACATGTGTATATCTATTTCTATGTGTATGTATAGAAGCTCAGATACAGATTAAATTAAAATATATCAAGTTAATAAAGCATCTAATGTAGATTGCATGGTCACTATGTCAGTTTTTGCCAGTTTTATAAATGCAACACTGCATATTTTAGACTTTTTAGACCTTTTTGTGCAAAACAACACAACATTTTTTTTTTTTTTCATAAAATCCCATTTGAAATTTCAGATCTTCTCGGCTGCCTCAGATGGAAGCAGCAAACGGGTTCACTTGGTGGACTTTGACAGGCAAAGCTCCAATGGAAAAGACATAGAAACCCATCGGATCAGCATGTGCATAACAGCCCGGGTTACTGAGTGGGTCCAGCCAGTCGGCTGTGAACAACATCCAAAGATACAGAACACACTCACACACAAACAGACACACACACTCACACAGCACCAGATGGCCGCCAGACTCACGGCCAAATTCGCCGCTTTTTTAGCCGCAGAAAAACACGTCGCAGTGGGAGGGGGTGAGAAGGGGATGCTTGTTGTGAAAATAAAAAGGGAAGGATAAAGCAAACATCAGCTCTGCAGAAGGCACCATCCTCAAAATATTAACGGAGAAGCAAGTAAAGCAGCAACTGAAACAAAAGATTCTCATTTCAGTCTTTCGCTGTTTCAAAACCTGATGAAAATATGACATTTTGAATAGTAAGGGGAATTGTGCATCAAAAAAATCCGCTTCCATGTGTAGTTTGATTACAAAAATGCAATTTAACCTCAACAGTGACTCATCACACTCTATTTCTGGACCAATTGGACTAGCTTATAACCCCTCTTCTATATTATAATATACAATTTACACATTTTTGGGAACAAATATGTTCCGAAACTGTTGTTTTAAGTTTTAATCAATGGTTTTCTAATCTGTTTTAAATAAAAGATAAAGCTAATTTAGTACCTTGACATGGAAATAACAACTTACAGTGAGTCAGTTCCATTAAAACACCTGTAGCTCCGCATGATGTTTAAAATTTAGCTTAAACAGGCCTTGCATCGGTCAGAAATCAACATGACATAAATTAAATGCTTTGGACAGCCGCACCGCAGATTTAAAAAGGAAAAAACCACCAACGTGCACATTAGACTTCCCCACCAGTCAGTTTCCAGTGACAGCAGCCGTCAGAGTGACGGACGCCTTTTGTTTTCGCTTTGTTTTTTTTTCTGTCCCGACTTCTCCGTCTGATTCGGCTCCCAGAAATAAACTGGCATTGTTGGAACCATCCAACAACAAGGCACGGATTCCGTCCCAGAACGGGGAAAAAGCCTCATTTATGCCGGGGGATTCCATCTATCGAGGCCTCTTTTCATCTCTCTTTTGAGCTTGCTGGAGATGGACCTTTTGCAGAGTGCAAAAGGGGATTTTCCAAAGAGAAACCTTCACCACCACTCGTCCGGGGCCAGTCATCTATCACATCTATCCACCACGGCTAATGAATTACCCTCAGAGGGACCCCGAACTCGGGTCTGTTCTGCTCCAGTTCCGCCCTGATCTCCGTCTCCCAGGGAAGATAAACAGGAAATCTGAAGTTCAAGTTGCTTTTATGGTGCGGAATCCAATCCCATTTTAAGACGTAGCGAGAGACTGGGGAACCAATTAAGGATCGGATTCGGGAAAACCGCTGTTCAATTAAATACACAACAACTCTCTTCTTTTGGAGATCAAAACGCAGCACCACATCCGACAACTCGACTCATAATCATCTAAAAGCCTGATGCACAGAGCTGGAAACGAACCTCCGACTATTTTTTAATCAAATACTAATCTTACAGTTTCCTTTGAGTAAACTAAAATAAAAATTTAATTTAAAATAAGTATGACTTTTTAGAGGCTTTGACTAATATCTGCCTCTATGTGCTCCATTCAGCCGGAAGACAAATGGAAGAATTATGGGAGAAAACAGGCGCATCCTGGACAGTAGACGTCTTTCTGCTGGCCTTCTCAGTTGACGGATGACATCATTTGTTGGCACAACGCAGCAGTGAGGCCACGCACAGACACACAAACTGACTAGGTAATCCCCATCTCGGTTTAATTACACCACAGCAACAACACGGGACCCCACAGACAAAGAGGCTCCTCTCACAACTGAAGATATCCCGGGATCATATACAAGTGGCGCGGGCTCATTTGCATAAACGTGTGATTGTGTGATTGTGTAAAGCCGCGAGGAAAGCCTGATCTGCTTTCATATTCTCATTTTCTACGCCCTTTAATGGAGGTGGGCTTTCATCCGGCTGGGGCTGCTTTTGTTTTGGCAAACAAAAAAAACAGAAACACGCAGATTAAGAGCTTCAATTACCCCTCTGACAGGAGAGGCCCGACACCAAGCGCAAAATAATCCCCCCCCCCCCCCTCACCCACCCTCACCCCCCACCTCAGCCGCCACGCTTTATCAGGGCAGAGAAGTGGTTGTCAGGGTAACAGCGGCAGGGACTTGGGGAAAGGAGGGATGAGCAGGAGGGGAAAAGTAGGGAAAGGAAAGAGATCCACATGGAAACGGATGGGGGGGGGGGGTTTTGAAGCCAGCTGACCACCGGACACCAAATTTATCCACCGACAAAGGTGAATTTAAAGCTCTCTGGACGACAGAGGAAGCTGGTTTGGTGTCTTTAAAGTCCAATTTCCACACAAAATCTGCTCCAAAGTAAAGAGTTTTTACACCCATCCTTAGAATATGTAATGACTGCTCAACTTGAGTCCAACCCCTTTCCAAATATCATCAACATGACTTTGATATCTATAACGGCCTAATCTATAACATTAGAGGCAAAAAGAACAAGAAGCATGAGCAGGAACTGTTGCCCAGGCCTTTTAAAAAACCCTTACAATGCAAAAAAAAACGCAAGTAGCTCACGGCTGTCAGTTTGAATGATGTCACGGTGAGCACCTGTTATATCCCCGATCACTCCCAAACGCAGTACCTGCCGAGCCGCGCTGGATTTAGCATCCCCGAAAATGGGGCGTAAACCCAGGCAATTAATTACCGGCACCGTGAAAGAGACGGTCGGACCAGAAAACGGCGCGGCGCGCTCACCAGTCGGTAGAGCTCGGTGACGCTGATCTCGTCGGGGTCCACCATGCTGAACTCTCGCCGGGGGACCAGGTCCAGGCCCAGCTGTCTGCAACACAAAAAACACACATGGGGAAAACAAGAGTCAGGTGGCCGATTGGCAAAATGGACCCCCTGTCAGCAGGTTTTGACCCTCAAAAACACGTATTTTTTTCTTGAAAAAGCTTGAAACCCTCGAGCCAAACAGAAAAATAGTGGATGGTTAAGCTAAGAGGGGGTGAGAACTCTGGATTTTTCTATTTTTTCATTTGAACCCAGCAGCGTGGAGCGCTAAGAGGCGAGAAAAACAGCAGGAAGAATGAAGTGTGAGAGGGAGCGAGACCTTATTTGAGTGAGGAGTGTGCCTGTAGGTGGCAATAAATGGGGGGAAAGGGGGGGGGCAGGGGGGTGTGTTACAGGGCTGCCACATTTTTTTAAGGGTGAGAAACTTTTATTCCGTTTTATTCTGCGTGAAGCACTACTGTTAGAAAGGCAATTCTAAGTTGGAAAGAGCATGGATTAATTCCATCTTTGTCTCATCTTCCAGCAGCAGATTTTTTTAAATTCTTTTTAATCGCTCCTCCCCTGACGGCTTTTCTACTGTGTCAGTTCGAGCACCGGTTTTTAGACCTTTCATACTCAGAACTCTTCTCACAGTTCTTTTTTCATCCAGGCTGTTGTGGGGAAACGGACAGACAGGGGAGTCAGTCTGAACCCAAAAGCGGACGACTGACGACAAGTCTCTTCACGGAGAAAACGGAGATATAAAGTGTGTGCGCTCCACAGTTGTCCTCATTTTTCTGCCTGCAGTGACAGCTTTAGCAGCAAAAGTGTGAGCCGGGTGCTGTTTACAGCAGCGGTCGTAGGCAACAACCCGCTGAGGAAGGAGCTGAGAAAAAATGCTCTTTTGCTCAAGTGACTAAGGCGAGCTTCAAGTCTCTGCCACTCCATCTCTGTGGGGCTCTGCGAGATGACCAGAGTGGCCGAGCAGAGCTGGGAAATCAATGGGAGGTGGAAGAAAAGTGCAGAATCATCAATGAAAATGAAACTTCCTCCACTCACTCGTTGCCCCAGTCCAGTCGGGCCGTGATGTGCTGCTTGACGTCCTTCATGCGGTCGTGGGTGAGGTGGCCCACCAGCACCTGCCGCCTCAGGTCCAGGATCTCATTCATCACGTGCCACAGCCGGTGGAACAGATCCCCCTCGTGCTTCTGCAGGGAAAAACAAGGAAAACGGAGCGTTACCGAGCAGGCCGAGAGCTGAGAACCGCCTAAAAGAGGCCTCCACACGTTCGCCATTTTGAAACGGCAAAAGTGTGAGGCCATGAAACTGATAACAGGAGGTTGGAGGCTGACCCAAAGAGCAGCAGACAAGAGGCTAAAAACAGATTAGCGTCAGTGTCCTGGTGCTTTTTTCTGGAAACGTAAAGCCTTCGACCTGCTAGCATTCGTCAGTTCAATTTAATCAGCGCCCCGGATGTTTTAATGGGCCACAAACAGAGTCGATACGACAAATTGAGTGAGCTACAAAAGAGGTTGGGCTGTGTTTCAATTAGGCGGCGCTAAACGAGGAGCATAAAAAAGGCGGCTTTGGAATTGGGATCGATGCAAAGCGTGCCCCCCCACCACGTAAAGCTGCTTCCACATGGCGCCCCATTCGCGCAGCGTGGACGTCATCTCCGTGATGACCGAGTCCTCCACGGGGATGACCGTCTCAAACTGCCTGCAGGCACAAAAAAACAAAGACGTTGGACCATAAACCAGAGGCCACACACACAAACACACAGGAGAAGAAGTAGAAAAATCAAATGGGACCTCACTCACCCTTTGTTCTTCACATGAGCATTTTTCAAGTGGATATAGCTGGACGGGAAAATCCCCTGTAGACCAAAGATAAACAGGTTAATGAGAAAGCTCCCAGAAGCCATTAGAGTCTCACAGCTTTTAGGCGGGGAAAAACGATAATCAATACAGAGCTAAAGGTACTTGTGGGTTAATAGAGGCAGATTAGGGGGGACAGGCTAAGACAAAAGCAAGCCGCTGTGGGATTTTTATCGACAAATGATGATAAAAAGGTGTGTTTTTTGTGAGTGCTGTTTCCTGGGAGGCATCAAAGCAGATCAATCCAGCCCAGAAAAACATCGACAAGGAGAACTGAACTCCTAAATGAACTCGTCCGAAGTCTTCTTCTTCTGCAGTTTATGGCGGCGGTTGGACAGAGATCAGGACTCATCGCTGCTTTCCTGACAGGCGTTTGCCTCCGAAGGCCAGAAAAACCCGCCTATTGGCTCTGAAAGTGACCTCTCTCCTCTGATACGATGCCTTTTGCCTGCTGTGGGGAGTTCCAGCCGCAGACAGCTCGGTTGTTTTTGGAAGTATTTCGCACGCTCAGCATTCCAAAACACCCAGAGAGGTTGTTCGATGTTGACTTTTTCTTTTCTTTTTTTTCCTTTTCTAGGTTCAATCCTAAGTGTTCTTCCCTTCGCTGTTTAAATATTCTCGTTTCTATCTATTTTTAGTCCCTCCACCTAAAGCCATTAGCCGCATCAGTCTGCATGACTTGTTTCCAGAACGGTCCGGGCTTAATGAGATGCTAATTTCTAAAGATGTAATGCTGATTTTATGGCGAGGAGACTAAAAGCTTGCGTGTCATGACTCGGTAATAATGCTCGCATTTGTTATCTAACAGGGAGTATATGAATGCACCACAAGCCTTTCAGCTTTTGTGTCATTGCTTTAATTAGAAAAACTGACGTAATCAGTACAGTCCAGTGTGATAGAGGGGGCTTTCTCACCTTAATGTTTGGATTCTTTAGGATGAATCCCCGGTACCATCCTGCAGAGACAGAGTTAAAGTCAAATTTTAGGCAGAGAGGAATAGAATAAAAGGGGTTCAGAGTCATGTGGGTGTTCTCGTTCTGTTAACGGCAGCATCTTCAAAGGCTTTAATAAGAAATCCACCAAAGTGTTGCTTCTATTCCAGCTCGGTGAAAGACAACTTGAATATTTCCAGGGGAATTGCATCCCACAGCCAACTCCCGCTGCCGACGAATAAGTGTTTTCAGTTTTGGTGGCATTTTGAAAATCACAAGGCAGCTCTCATTAGAAACCGGGGATGCTTTTAAGAGGCTGCTAACGCCTAGCCTCAAAGCGACCCAGCGACTGTGATTTCGACTCGTAAAAACAAAACAAAAAAAGGAGGTGGAACGTCTGCGTCTTCTCACTTTATTGTGCGTTTCAAATCCCAACACTGATCGAATCAAAAGCAGCTTTTGCCAAACCGACTGTTTAAGCTCTTTCCAACGGCTGCGGCCACGGTTAAGTCCCCCCCCAGATAAGAGCATTAGCTAAATAGCCCAAATGTAAATGTATTAGATTGTTCTAATCACTGCTGGCTTTCAGGGCAGCATCAATAGCTTAGGTAAGGCTCTCTGTGCTCTGCCCCGGGTGCACGTGGTCGTTTGTCTGGGCCGTGGAACACACTCAGTGTTTCCACAGATGAGTCACTCTTTCAGCGGCACGTGTGCGGGGAAGATAGCGCTCCGAAATTATAGGAACGCTTCGGCAAAAGAACAACGTGGAGCGAAATGCGAGCCGTTGGTTTAGAATCTGTGACTCCACGCCGTGAGATATTTAAAGACCTGAAAACTGCTAATTGAACCGACCTTTGGCTGGCAGGTGAACTACACTGGCAACCTTTAAGAACAGTCACTTATGAGCCAGGGCCGACTCGGAAAATCAGTAAAAATGAATTCAGACACAGCCCACTGAGGTGGAACTCTACAAAAACAGGGTTTGTGTACAGTGCAGCTAGCCTCACGTAGCCACCACAAACAGCAGCCCGCTAAAACAAAAGATAAGCGGGTCAAGTGAGAAATCCCATGCCGGGGCGAAGCATTTTAAGGCAGGATGTCAGCAAAGAGACGTTCCCTCTCTGAGCGGCCGTGTTGTGAAGTGTCGATAGCATCAGCGCTAAGCTGGGCCGTGGGTCTGTCCGCTCTGCTGTCAGCGGCCTGCCTCCCGGATTTGGATTCGGTTCCTCCCTCCGGGCCCTCGCGTTCAAGCTGGCTGCGCTATTGTCTACTTCCTCTGGGGCTTTAGCCACAATATCACATCCCTCCGACTGGCATCCTGCACGACTCACTGGCTTTTTGCAGCCCGTCTGTCAGAGTATGTGTGTGTTTGTGCGCGGCAAAAAGGAGACCGGAGCCTGGTGTGTGTGTGTGTGTCCACGCCCGTGGAGGTGTGCAAAACGGCTCTAAAACAGCCGTCGGACAGAAAGGACAGAACGGAGAGAAGGAGCCCGCTCTGAAGGAGCGGAGAGAAGGAATGGAGAGAAGGAATGGAAGCGAACTGTAATAACAGGCGAGCGGAGGAGAAAAACAGACGGCGTGTGGGCAGGAGGCCGGGAGAAGCCCGCGCTGCAGGAAAAAGCAGAAAATAATCACTTCCACAGGCATTCGACACAAACAACGCGCTGCTCATTTTGGGATCGGAGCAAAATCCCTCCTGAAGATTTGGGAGGTGCGATGCCACCCGAGATGAACTTTCAGATCCAGACGCAAAATAAAGGAAACATATTTACTTATTACAAAAATATTCACTGCTGATTCACTTCTGATTCCCCTAAATAGCTCTAATAGTGTATATAGACCCAACTGAGACATGAAAAGCAGATGTGATCTGCATGTGTACTCCACCACTAGAGCGAAAGGAAATGATCTCCACACACGTTCTAGTCTGTTTAGTTTCTATTTTCATTCCCTGGGCGGCCAGTTGTGCGCTAACGGGGGCGCTCACGGTGTGCAGCGTACCTTCACATTTCTCCAGGATCTGCACCGTGTCTCCAATCTCCAGCGGGAGGCCATGCTGGACGGTGCCCCGGAAACTGGCCAGCACTGCAAAGAGACAGGCACAAGCAGGAGGGGTTTTTTTTAGGGTTTGAGGGTTGGTTTAGCCTGAAGATGCAACAGGCTGATAGTCAGTGAGGTAGAGGGTAAAGGGACAATTCACGTATAAACACTTAAACTCAGCACATAAGCATTCAGAAAGTACCAGATTTAAAAAATGAGGACAACAAAGCTGGTCATTCTGTCCTTTGCTTTTAAGTACAAAATAGTTCTTACAAATAAAAGTGGGCAATGTGAAGAAAAGTAAAAAAGACTTCTTTAAATAATGTCAGAATTTGAGATTTTTAACCCACTTTTAGAAAAAAAAAAGGTCTCATTGTGGCTTTTAAAGCATAATCTGGAAAAATTGGCAAAATACTAAAAGATCGAGTTGATAAAAATATGCAAATGGTACAGAAAGTTAAATAAAAAGTTAAATAGAAAGTTTAAGAGGAGCAACTGAAATGCTGGATGCTGCTGGTCCCTTTCTGAGAACCAAACAGCCATTGGACCCCCTAAAAACAGAGTTCTGTGGCTGTGGTTAGCTTTCTATAAGCAGGAGGTGAATTTCCCCACCGCTCTCAGCCCTGCACGTGCACGCACGGGACGGCCACGTGCACGCACGCAGGAAAGCAAACACAAATCCATCAGCGCGCACACTGGATAAACGCAACCTCGCAGGCAGCGGTTTCATACAAGACCCCCATTCAAACGGCGGGCACACACAGACACACACACACACAGACACACACACACACAGACACACACACTGACACCCATTCACACATGGACACACACACGCAAAGGAACGTGGAAACGCACAACAAGAGTCCCCGCTATGCAGAGGGAATCCTGTAACGGCCAAAGTGTTAAAAAAAAACAAAAAAAAGGAGGTGGGGGGGGGGCTGTGTTATGTCTTCACCGCGGCTTCGTTACAACAGGGTGTTTAGGGTTTCTATTCAGGAAGTTTGTGAGACATATCATGTCCT
>CAJRST010011113.1:13316787-13333523 GCA_907169785.1 Menidia menidia | reverse complement strand
TTCATTTTTCTGTCTTTTTTTGAAGACAGCAGGCTAAAATATTTCAATTTGGCTTTTATTTAGTCAAGATTTGCCTTTTTTTTGGAGCCACAGGACAAAGACAGAGAGCAACAGACATCCAGATGCTGAAGTGAATTAAATCTCATGCCAGTATCATAAGGGTCCGGCTGTTCAACATGACCTTGTAACGGTGGGGAGGATTCTTGGACAGAAGCATTCTTCTGGGACGGCGAGCGTATGAAAAATACATGAGACTCTGGGAGGAGGCAGCAAAAAGCTGGAGGGGGGGAGAGGTGGGGGGTGGGGGGGAAGAGTACCACAGCCAAAATGAAAGACCACAGGAAGAGAGTGGCTGAGTTTGTGCACGCCTGTATCTGTTTCCACGGCGAATGTCACACATCCATTCCACTATTTCTTTTTAACTCTTTGTGCTCAGGCTCAGCGTCGGCTGCCTCGCCGGGGTCGCATTTGAGTACAAAGGACCCGTTCTGATTTGTGTGTTCATTCCTCATGCATTGGAAAGGCTTTGAAGTGTCAAAGGTGGCTCTCCTCCGTCTGTCTCATCACCAGCTTACATGTCCATTTACCCGGCCGGCTTTGTAGTTTACATGGTGAATTATGAATGGAGGTGCCGTGAAAAAGCAAGCAACCCGCGGCCCGCTGCTGGCTGTGCAGGTTAACGAGTGTGACACACACTCAGGGAACCACAGCGCATGCATCATGAGCCCAGTTTTATTTTAAAAAATTCGTTTTTTCAATCGGCCTCCATGTTTTTCAACTGTTATGTCAGGTATTTGAGTTCAAAAGCAGACAAGAGCATAGAAAATAGAAAGATTTCCATGCATTTGTTGGAGATGCTGGGATTCTGAATATAGTTGAGGTGTGAAGGACTGATGGAGCGCTCCACTCAGAATATGAATAAATCATGGAGGAGAGAGAAAGTGAGAAACAAACCTGTCCTGTCCTCATTGGAGGTGTATCCAGAAACACCTCCAGGAGGACAGGACGTCTTTTCATCCCTGAATAAACTTCAGCTGCCTTCATCTTTAATGCTGTGATAATGAGGGGGGGTGATGTTACGGTCGGTGTGGATGCGTTTAGTTCATACTCAGCCTTCCATTTCTATACAAAACCAACAAAATCTTACTTCCATTTCCAGACGCAGACGGCAGTGTTCGTTAGGATTTATGATATGCTCTTAATTTCTCCACTTCAATGCAACTATATGCATAGACATTGGAATTAAAAACCATTTAAAAGAATAATTAATTAATCTAAAAAAAAAAATTATTGCGTAAAAATATGTTAAATCAATTTAAAGCCTCACCAACAGTCTTTTTAAAAAAAACTGTATTTGAAATCCACCCTGAACATCCACAAAACCGCTGCAGTTTGAGCTCATTACAATAAATAATTTCCCTTTCAAATGAGGAGCAGCTCATTTTGAAAAAACAACAACAGTGGGACAATGGGAATGTTTTTCTTTTCTCGTCCTACCCTCACAGGACACAGTGCTAGAGAAATAAAAGACGAGGGGGGGGCAGAATGGAAGTAGAAAGATGCTGTTAAGGTGGAAAATATGTAGAGTAACACGAGAAACAACAGAGGACTTCCAGGTTTGTGGCTAAGCACCAAGCAACGAAACACTGAAAAACCAAATGACCCAAAAGAGTCCAGATATTTGGAATTTCATCAGGGAAGTCCATATGCGGTCAGGGGAGGAAACCGTACAGAAATCTGCTCTTCTTCCTATTCGAAGCTTGCTGGAATGGATTTGAATCGGGGAGTAAGCAGCTCGCTGTGTCTTAAGAGCTGAGAAGCTTTTGGGTCATCCATCTTCCAGGCACTACATTCTAGTTGTGGTGTCAAAAAATGGAAGCACAAACAGTAAAAGGCTGATTTACTCTGCTGGACAAATGGGGCCAAAAGACCCCCGCCCTACTCCAGGGACCGGTGCCTATCAGCTCCTCTCAGCACTTCTCAGCTTTGATTTAATTCACCCCAGGAGGGGGGGGTAGGGGGGGGGGGGGGGGGCATATGCCTCCCTCAGCTCATACACAGCAGGCCGTATCCTCACCTCCAGTAGAAACAGGCCTCTAAATATAGCCATGAAAATAGGCTGTGCTGTATATGAAAAAAAAAACACTCACTGTACATTCAACCATGTGCAGACTGGATTTTACAACCGAATACCTCAAATGGAGAATCTTTATGTAGAAGAAGTGACTTATTGGCTTCGTATTTACACCGTTTGCTTAAAGAGGGGCTATTTCTCCTTGCTCATCTTATACTGTGCTCCTAAAAAGCCCTAGACTCATATAAACTTGGGAATTATCCTCAAACAGGGGTATTAATTATTTAAATCTTATGTAACAGCCAATCAGATGCCACCTTACAGATCAGAGGCTATTATATTTCCACAGAAGTTATAAAGAGATCGTACAAAAGGACTTTTGTTCTGGCGTTTTTGTCCTGAATTCCAGCGTTTTGGCTCTGATTTTCAAACCCGAAACTATGAGGCAGCAGGGAATCTGACTGAGCACCGAGTACCTGCAGCCAATCACAACAGAGCAGGAAGACAATCTTTAAAGATTTCATCTGTAGTCCAGTAATGATTCACCTGAATAACTATTATGTCAGAGCTGAATTTACCTATTAAGCTTAATGCTCTTGTTTGAATATGGTCCCCAGTGGTTCCAAATAGAATAAAATGTAATCCACCAAAACCCGAAAGCCTGATAATGGTACTGAACAAGCCTATAGATGACATCCTGGTGGATAAATCATCATTTATTGACAGTCCCTTCATGAAACAAGTGATAAAGACTGTATTCAGTCCATCTATTTAGTCAAATGCTGCCTTTAAAAATGACTTATTGAAAAAAAAGACCTGCAGAAGTCAGTGATTCCGGAACCAGACGTAAATGTCTGTTTTTAAGTAGCACAACTAAGTAGAATTTCATGCTAATGACCTCTGAGGCTTTCAGTCTGAACCCCGGTGGTGGACTGAGCAGCTGTTGCCTAATGTTTTAAAGCACCGAGCTATTGTTCCGCATCCAAATTCATTCTTCAGAGTCTGGAAGCACAGCTTTTTTCTCCATTGTAAGAGGTCTTTGCTTCAAACGGTGATTCAGCTCAATGTAAAAATAGCCATCGATGCACAATGCACCATGAATGATTTCTCCCAGTTCAGAGAGGAAAAAGCAGCTGATGACTCTCAATCTGTGCAGGCGAGGATCCTGTTCCCCGCAAGTCTGATCAAATGTTCTCCCCGTATTCTGTCCCGTCAAATTTAACTGCTGCTGTCCGAACGTTTACGACAAAACGAGCTCACGAGGCAGAGCAGGTGAGCGGGATCCAATTATTTCTCCCATTTGAGTAATCTTTCATCCCGGCTGCTTTTCAGGTTTGGAAATGAAAGATCTTAGAAGCACGTGGATTCTAATCTTCTTTCCAGAGAGGAACAAGTTGAGTGCGAAGAAGCAGATTAGTGACCAACCATCAATGATGTTCGTTTAAAACTAAATCTGTCTGATTCATGGTGGTTTGATTGGTGACAAAAATGCCAACCAGTTTGTTTTCGTTTGACCGTGTTTCATTTTGTTGACTCACATAGTTTTGACAAAGATAATCCCTCAAAAGAAACATTTGAAAGAAATAAAACACATCCATAATCTTTGATAAGATGAGCAAAAAGAGAGCTCTCACACTGTTACAAAACAGAAGGAAAGATCAGGCAAAATTATTTTCGTCCTATCCATTTCATTTGAAAGATTATGCTTAAAGTTGATTCTAGAAGTAGAGAATTGGCTGTGAGAAAAAAGGGAGATTGAGACATAGAGAGCTACGATCGATCAGGGGGAGACCACAGAAAGAGTCCAGACTGAAATAATAAAAGGAACCGGGCCTCTGGGGTTCCAGTTGTCTGTTCCCGGTAACAGCAGGCCCTCCATAGCTGTGTTTTTATGTTCTGTGGGGGCCCCCCCGTCCCCCCACGCTGTTGCACATCCAGGGTGCAACATTACAGTATGCAGCCACCTGGACCCCGACGCCCACCAGCCAGAGTCGGGCCCTGTCTACGGGCGCGCACGTGCTCGTGCACGCGCGCTCAAACGGGACAGATGGCTGTCATAAACGGCCGTGTCAGTTAGCAGGTCCAGAGCACTCCTCTGCTATGTGTCCCTTTCACACCCGCGTCTGCCCACACACACACATATACACACACATATACACACACACACATACACACGGACACACACACAGCGGTTTTTGTCAAAACCCAGAGTCGTGTGTCTTTAAAATGAAAAAGTAGACAGAAGGAGCGGGGTAAAAACTGAAACTGGGGAAGAAAAGGGGGGAAAAGCAGACATCTTAGTTTTAGTAGACGTTCATGAAACTGTCAAAGTGAAACTGCCTTGTTCTATTGATCCGCACCATAAACCACCCCCCCCCCCCCCCACCCCCCTTTTAAAGGTCGGGGGATGACTTTCAAGATGGAGATCCAAGTTTTAGTTTCATGAAATAGTGACGAAATATTTGTGATGGACTTCCGCCCATCTTTTTTCATTCTACCCATAATATTTATATATTTTCATTGTTTTTTCGTCTAATAGCCAACAATCCTGGAAAAGAGAGATAAGTTTTAATGTTGTCTAAAAAAGAGAACCTAGAAGCTTTTTTTAACCCTAAATCTCATTGTTGGGCTTACAGTTTTTTTTTGTTTTGACTAATCTGACCTCCAAACAAATACTGTGCTGCCTCCAAATAGATTAATTCTGTTGTTTTCCAGAAAATGGGAGGACTCTGGGTTCACAAATCAATTAATTATCGTTCGACCCAAGACAATCTGAGACGGAAAACGGAAAACCTTCCACTGAAATTCAGCACTTTGAAAGAAAAGTGTTAATTAAGTTCATGCTGCAAAGTCAGAGGTGGCCTAAATCCAGGTCTAATAAACAGGAACCTGTCGGGCATGTATGGAAACATTTAACCTGTCAACAGACCGTGTTTGGGGTCTCATATCTGAGCTCCCAGGCTGACGACGGACCGGGCGGCTCCGGGCTGAGTGCTGACCCGCTCAGCGGGCAGAACACCCACACCTCCATCCTCTAATCCCCATAAAGAGCTGGTGCGTGTGATTCTCAGGCCGAGATGAGCTGATGATTTCTGCTTTTCCCGTCCACATCGCACACACACACACACATGTCAGCAGAGGTGCCCTGGCCCTGGCCCGTGTTTACATGGTCTAATGACACGGCGGCAGGCTAAATGCAGCCTCTGTGCACTGACATTCAGCCGCATCAGCATGATGAGCCACAGTCACATTACGTAACTGCGAGTGGTTAAAAATAAGGTCTTCCTTTTGTGTTTGGGAGAAAGGCATTGCAACAGAAAAGATGACTTTCAATCGAAAAGGAAAAGATGTGGAGTAAAAGAAGGCAGAATGCAGCATGAAAACACAACGTTATTATTAGCTTCTCTCAATCCAGAAAGTGGAATTGCTGGCTGAATGTTATTGTTCATACTGGTGAGTTCAACTCAGTTAGCTAAATGCAATGATCAGGTAATTTGTGGTAAAGCTACAAATTCAATAGCAGTTTCCAATATATGAGGATTTAAAACATTTAAACTACTTTTAAACGGAATTTCCCCTCTAATCTGATCATCCATATCAGTGTTTCCATTCATTTTTCATACTGCAGTGATACAATTTCCATATAGGAGTTGATATTGTACTATTCAACTGATCTGATTAAATAATTTCTGACATTGACGGTTTTATTTTTATTCACTGAACTGATATTTGATGTAGAGATAACCTGAGGTCAGTGGCTCAGTAATTACATTTCAGTGGCAATCTGGATTGTACATTTCCGTCATTAGCCTAATATCATTATTAAGCTGGGCACTGACTGTCTGTTAGCTCAGACAAAAGAAAACTGCTAAACAAATACAGCATTCTGTATTCTTCAAATCTAAGCCAACAACGATAGTTTTCACTTTTTTGTCTATATTGGTCAATTAGAGTAAAAATAGCAGAACGATCAAAGCTTAGTTTGACAGATGTTGCGTAAAAGCGAGCCTGGGCTTGATGACTATAGAGTGGCTTTGGGCTTGTCAGCAAAACCAGAGACAGGAAGACTGATCTGGAGAGATAAGGCAACAGCATTACAAATCACAGCAGGATATAAAACAGCAGAGAATTACCGCGGAGCAGCGCACAATAAAGCAAATCATCTCGCAGACATACATCATCAGCAGGCCTTTGTGTCGGGCCGTCATAAATAATAAAGAAACAAAGAGCATCAACACCTGTTTCCCTCGATTTAAATGTTCCTTCCCTCACACGTGTGGTCAAATCTTACAGGGATCAATGTAAACTCCTTTCTCTGTGTCGTGGGGGTGAGGACGTTTAATCGATCATTTCCAGCCCTGTTAATGCCTTGTGATCGTAAAGATTAGCAAAGACTAAGATACTTTTCTGTTCGGCAACCTTTAGAATCAGACAGTGATGTAGAAATGAGGAGTAGAGGGAGACAATAAAGACAAAGGCTGGGATATGGACAACGCAAAATAGATTTAAAAAATGGACATTTGGAGCAGCTAAATATGAGCATGTGTGCCTCTCCCCATTTCATTTGACGCCCTTAAACCTCGAGTGTTTTCGGTGTTAGGACAGAGGCACTGTGGTGAACCTACAGGAAACGTGTGCAGTGGGAAGGAAGCGTTGTCTCCGTTCCCATGATTATGATTTATCACCTCCTGTGATGCATGTTAAATCCACACAAGCTAATCAAACCTGTTCTCGCCTTCTCGCACCCTACAGGAGAATGTAAACAGAAGCATCCCTCGTTCTTCCCAACATCATTATCGAAAGAGAAAATGTTCCATTTATTTCTGTGCTATGCTCTCTTAGATTGTGCAAAGGTAGTTGACAGCCCAACCTTTAATTGAGGAGATAGAATTCTTCCTCTCGCTATCATTTCCATGATTAGACCTTCATATTTCACTCAAACACAATTGCCTCCCTCGCGCACTATCTCCCTCCCCTCATCTCTGGTCTGACAGACAAAACAGAGTCCCGGAGGATGTTCCTTTCTCCTTCAGCTGTCACAAATGATAGCATAACCTTTAAAAGCCCTTTGGCTTGGTTTCATACAGTCAGACTGCTGTTTTTCTCAACAATCCAACCGCTATGATTGCAGCAATTTGTCAGTCAGGGCTCGGCCCGCTCCAGAATACCCCAAAGATAACACAAAGCACTCTAAAATGAACAACAAATCAATTCTAATGCTGCCTCACGCCAGACATCGAGAGCTTACTCAACATAATTGGCATGAATAAGAGTGGAATTTAGGCAGTCAAATCACTAATACAGTTTTTTCTGTGATCAGTGGGTAATTTGGGCTATTGAAAGCATCATGGTTGCATTTCTAAAAGCCGATTATATAGGGAATAAAGATATGGTGCATTCGGAGTTACAGTAGCCTTGTTGCCATGGTGAATCTGCCTTTTTTTAATCATAAATAAATAAGGAATAAGGAAGCAATGCAATGCTGGAGCTTTATGGTCAGTATACGGCCAACTCTGCTGACTTTGGTGTGGCGCCAAACGACGTGACTCCAAAGAAATAACAGCAAAAGTGCTTCAGACTGCAAAATCACAGATGGCTTCATCAAAAAGTCTCAACTTCTCTCATTAAATTATGAGGAAACACGTTGTTCTCGAAAGTTACGATCATGTCAGTGACCCAGTTCATCACTGTTTTGGTACTTCATCCAAAAAAAGTTAATATTAGCCTAAAATAAATGCAGATAAACATAAATCTGATGATAAATGTGTTGTTAATTGTGTGTTTTTTGGGGAATTTGACTTTAATATGTTTAAACAAACATCTTTAGCTCTAATCTTTAGGCACTGATTCCTTTTATTCAGTCTGGTAGCTTTAAAAAACAACAACAATCTCATGGGATGAATGAAAATAATAGGTATGCCTCTTGCCTCAGATCTTCTAGTAAGCTGAGTTTCAGGGACGAGTTTTGGGGAAATAAGAGAAAGCCTTGTACCTTGGTTTAGCAGAAGTTATTTTCTGGTGGAAGCGGGTCAGTACCCAGTGATGGAGCTCTGAGGCGTCGCATTTGGTGCCTCACCTTGATGCTGCAGCCGGATAATGTGACAGCACATTAAAGCTGCTGATTCTGTGAAGGCATCTGACACTCAGACCTGTAGACTTTGCCCCGTAGCTGCAGGCATTGTCACGGTGTTTCTGAAGATAGCAGCTGGGGTGCATGTGCCCATGCACACACATAAATTTCTGCTATATATATTTGATCTCTCTGCTTGCTGCATATATTATCGGGTTTGAATCCTGGCAAAAAAGAACCTTGGAGGCGGAGAAAGCTGGAAAATTATGAATTCTTCAGTAATTCTCTGGAGAGTGGGAAGCCTTTTTTTTTATATACATGAGGCAGTTTTGGGGGTGGACTGGAGGGGATCTAAAAAAAAACACGTTTCAACATTAAAAACTGAACCAAAAAAATCTAAATAAACCCACAAATACCTTTTTACTTTTATTTCTACATAGGTTGGGCAGATGCTTAATGTTTATATCATTAAAAAGACGATTTTCTGATCTTGTTTCAGAGCAAAAAAGCACACAACTGTTAAAGCACGAGCCCTAGTATCTAGCCTCTTTCCCTCACCCAGTTGAACAGGGGGGGGCCTGCGAGTCTGCAAACACATATGGGATAAATGCAGGTAAACAACCATCCTGCTGCAGCAGCTGGAAGCAGCCCTCCCTCGTGCGCTGGTAGAGCCGAAGTCAGAATCAATAGAGCGAGCGGGGGAAGGAAAACACACTGATGAGAGACACAAACAAAAAAACAAAAAAACGAGCACAAAACAGAGGCAGCGCGGCAGATTTCGGCCGGACGCGAAGGCGGGAAACAGACAGACTGACAGCAGAACAACAGACAAAGCTCGCTCAGCCAGTTGTTGGCTGCACAATATAATAATAAATAAAACCACAGCATGCCACTGCAAAGCATCAAGTTTCACCCAAATAAGAGTTTACTTCATCTACATTTGATGCTATTTGCTCCATGCCCCCATTTTGGACCTTGCTGAATCTCTATTCCACATCTTGCCTCTTCAGTGCAAAAAAAAAAAGGGACCTTAAATGGTCTTTCAATCATGTAAGTAGATAGATGAAAGAAAATAATAATCAAGAAAATCAAATTATGTTTCTGTCAGATGGGATCCAAGATAATTAACCAGTTTTTAGTTTAAAAGACTTGACATGAAAATGAGATTGCATGTATTTTCTCTTTAAACTGTTATACTAAGGTATGTGTGCGTGTTGTTTTGTTGTTGTTGTTGTGGTAGCTGTGTTGTTGTTGTTGGGTTTGGGTTTGGAGCTCTGGGACCCAGATCCCTGCTTCTGCCCTCGGCCTTCAAAAAGATCTGCACTTCTCTCCTCCGGGCTCCCTTATGGACAGAAATACCAGAGCGAGAGTGATGCTGAGGCGGGAGATGGATGTAAATCGGGTTTTTGGTAGATTTTTTTTATTTATTCCACATTTATCCTCCTCTATAGCTGCAGACTATTAAACCCTCATGTGTCCATAACGCTACATGAGGCCTGAAGTGGAAGCATACCAGCCACCAAGCGACAAGTATTAATAAAAAAGGAAAAAATTGCTCAAAAACAAAACTAAACCTGTTTTATCTTTGTCTTTGAGGGATTTTCTCATCCTCGGCTGCTCATTTGTTGCTGCGGTCTCCCTGAATTTTAGAGTGCCCACTGGCCCAGTGATCATAATTCACTCAATCTGGGCACTGGCCGGTCAGACGGGCTCATCTGAATACTGCCCACAGCCTTCCGTGCCTTTTTCTGGCTCCATCATCAGCCCTATCTCCTCCGTTTGACTCACTTGCCCTCCCAGCCGCTCCGCCCATGACTGCTTTTAACTCTTTATTCTTCGCCCCGTCCCTCTTTAAGCATTCACCGCATCACTCCTTCATCTTCAAACAATAAATCCACGGCGCGCCTTTCATCTCCCGCGCCCGTTCGGGGCTGTTTTTACGGTTTCCGGCTCGCCCCGGTCCTCTGGGGCTTTTTGCCGGGACTCCAGGAGGCCGTGATTTAGAGATCTCCGTCTCCAGCCTTTTGGCGGTGATGTGAGAGTTCAGACGGCGTACGCAGCAAGGGCCGTGTCACTGTAAATCAGGAGCTGCTCCTCAGGATTTCCTGGATCAGCATACAGCGTGAATACCCGATGAGCCAGCGCAGGGCGACATGTATAATACATGTAGCAGCCTCGTGCACCGTGCACCTCCTCCAGGTCCCGCTGTTTTCGTAGCATCCGTCGGTGTTCACCACCCAAATCTCTTACACCAAGAAGAAGAAGCATTAATTACTCACTGCAAAGATCTTTGAAAATTGATTCGAGGGTCAGGCAAGCTTGGGAACCATCTCTTTTTTAGTATCTCATAAAGAATTGATCGCTTTATGTCTTTGTTATTCAATTCCTGGGACTCCAGTAGAAGTTTGTTTTTCTGCAGTATACCATCTGTCTGTCTAACGCTAGCCAAAAACCCTCAGAGAGAGAGCACAGTTGCACAAAGTCACAGTCTCCAAAAAGAATCATGAACTGTTATCTAAACCAATAATCATGAACGATATTATCTAAACCAATCATCTCTGACTTGAAAGTCAGAAAGATGAAGCAAACAGGAAAACAGCTGCTTAAATGCAAAAAGTGCGTGCCCAAATTTGGAGTTTTTCCCCTAATTCTCACACAGGCTCAGGGCTTAATGTAAAGCTCTAACTTTCAGACAGTTTAATAGCATTTTCTTTACCTGCTGGCTCTCCGTTTTTATCGCTTTACATTTCAGTTTTTCACAGTAAGCACCAAGTCTTATCAGAACTAAAGGATGAATAGTAAAAATACAACTGATCCCTTTTTCCCCCCACAAGCTATACTGTTTTATTCAGACTCAGAACTCATTTGATTTGCAGGATTTGTCCAAAACAACAACAAAAAAACTGCCTCTGCTTATGCTTATTCCCTGACTGGACTTAATAAGTGGCGTTTATCTCAGTACTCTGCTGGTGTACATCAGCAGAGGTGGAGCGGGGACTGAACAAAAAGCGAGTCAGGGGAGGAATTGGAGCATGGATGTAACCTGGGAGCCGCGGGCTAACCGTCCCCAGCTGCACCCACTCTCCCCTCGTTCGCCCTTTTTTCATTCCCTTATACATCAGTATTATTAGCTTTCCGACAGCTGCAGGTAAAGCTAGATACGCATACCTGGGGGCTGTGTTTATTTGAGGTTTCAGGCATGCAGAGAACGAGAAGAGGCTCCCCACAGCAGGTTCACCGGATTTTCTCATGGATTGGTGCTCCGCTACCCCGCCGTGCACAGAAGGTGTTGACCTATAGAGAAAAAAACATCTGCTGGTGTGAGAAATAGTGCATCTGTCTGGGATTGTTTGAAAAAAATAGAGGAGTTTAAAGAGAGGAAAACTTTTCAGGGGATGTTATTTGAATCATTTTCCCCCCGATTTGACTGGGAAGTAGCTCACAGAGGAACAAAATGTTCCACCTGATTTTTCTTACAGTTTTGTTTTCGGTGTTGAATTAAACAGAAGAGGGTTGTACAGATGGGCCATTTGGCTCTTTCATTCTCCAGCTCATCCTGAGGTTATGTAAGGCTTCAAAATGAGCACCGCACTCTTTATCTGTGTCGGTGCCAAAAGGAGAAGTCTGAAATGAGAACTGAAACCTTTCTGGAAGCCAGATGACAGCGTGGAGTTTCCCAACTCACTTCCTGGGGCCCAGAGAGAGGCTTTGGCTCTCTTCAGGCGCTCTTTGAAGTGACCACTCTTTGGAGTGTCCACTCTTTGAAGCCATCTTTTCTTCCCCCCCCAGGCCAACGTTCGCGTTGCCAGGGTCGGCGTCTTAAAAAAGGTGACCTGAACGAACTGTGATCGGAAACTTGGGGACAATGAGCAGGAGAAAAAAAAGAAAAAGTGAGACGCATTATTGCGCAACGCGGCGCTGCTGAGTCGGCAGATTCTGCGGAGGCCGATCGCTCTCGGTCAGATCTGTGCGTCCCAGGACTCAACGCCGTTTGAACCCGTCTACAGCGTGTGCGGTCACTCAATGGTCTTTTTCTCAAAATGTCAAAATGCTTCTTTCGGTCCTCACAGTCCAAATGATGAAGTTAGTTATTACCTTTGGTTTAGAGGTCTGAAAATATCCAAAGCAATAACCAGCCAGCCTCAGCCACACTGAAGAGATGGACAATGGAGAGGAAATTCCCATAACAGGAGTGGGGTTTTTCTGAGGAAATGGAGTTGAACGCGTTGTCCAGTACCCGATTGGATTCACTGCCCGGGGCTGTTGAGATATCTACCAGTGGACACCTGCTCAAATGGACCTCATATTCATGTTTTTCTCTCTTTACATTACATATTGGACCCGATTCCAGAATGTGCTTAAAAGTTAAAGTCAGGAAGCAGACAAAACAGGAATTTCTCCAAATACAAAATCCACGACGTGCATCTCGGGTGAAAATTGGCAGCAACCCCAAGAGGTAATGAGGACGGAACAAAGTGTCCCCCTGGCTTAGCCAGCCTCTTAATGTGTTTTCAATCAACAAAATCACTTAGCCACATCGTAATGACATTACCTTATCACCTCCGTGGGTGTGTGGTGTGTGTGGGGGAGCTCATGGGCCCAAACAGATTGTTTTTCTGGACTTAAATAAGCCTTATGTTGAGTACTAAAAGCTATAATAAAGATTAAACTCCCCCCCTCTTTTTTTAATGTCACGTAAAGACTGATCCCCCTGTGGTCGCAGCAGAGCTATTTAAAAGTTTAAGGTTTTAGTCATTAAATGACTAACTTGTAAACAGATATTGAAAGATGGGCTCTGACTGGCTGCTCTGCGTGTGATCAGGTCTGAGGTGAAGATGAAAAGCCCTCTTTTTTCTTTTTTGACCTTCCACTGGAGCGTGTCCTCTTCTCTATTCTCTTTTACGCTCTTTGATCAATTAAAATCCAATTTATGGATTCGGGTTAGGGCGCGGCACCCCTCAACAAAGAACACCACAAAGCCTTTTTGCTCTCTGGAGCCCCGTTAAAAGGTTAATGGATTGAGACTGAAGTTGCAAAACACCAGCCAGTCAGACAAATGATGAAGAGGTAATTAGGTGAGGGAAGCAAACTGTAAAGTTTTAAAGCCTTTTGAAAATGGAATATGAAGATGAATAATATATACTTCAGTCTGTGTCTGTAATCATCTATAAGCTGTTTTTTTTTAACAAAAGAGGTTGGAAATCTGATGAAAAATACACATTTGATTTACTCACTTCACTTTGTTGAAGCTTTGCCATGTCGAGGAAAGACTTTATCAGGAAAATACACAGTAAGTGCTTATTTAAACTTGGCTGCAGACATGCGTGTTCTTTCATAATGGAGCCTAGAGGGAGTCTTTGATCAATGCAAACAACCAACTTTGCATCACAGATGCTGAAAAAAGCTGATGCATAGCACTGTGAAGTGGACAGAGTCATTGCATGAATGCGGTTGTCCATGCAAGAAACTATTCTTTGCATAACGGGTCTGAGAAAGAACTAAAAGTTGAGAATAGGCATGTGCCCATTTCTAAAGGCTGAGTCATTACTCAATCTTCTTGAAGAAAGAGGCGTTTTAGGAAGTGGTAAGTCTAATATTTCACGAGCTCTGCTTAGAAGCCTTTAAGTAGAGTTGCATTAACATGTCAAAGGGCCAAAGAAAAGTCAAGAATTCAAAATTATGCAACTTAAGGTCATTAAGATTATTATCTATTACTAATTAAGATCTATCCACAGTAACTGTTAGTGTTTTTATACTTTATTATAAATTATTTATCGGACCAATGCCTTCTGCAACATGGTCCCTGCCATGTTTGGAACGCCAGCTTTCGGAGTCTTGGACTTAAAAAAAAGGAAAAAAAGGAAGCCAGCTCAGAGAAAGTGGTGGAAACACTTTTGCGCGCCCTTTTTTCTGACAGTTTAGGTAAGAAATTTAGGAATCTGCTAAAAAAAAATAACTAAAATGTATTCTGTTTGCCTTGGAAAGTTATCGTTTATCTCTCTCTAATTTCAAAAACAAGCTCCGGGGAATGACTCGCTTACCGAGGAAAACACGATGTAGCCACTTCCGAGCATAAGAATCTGTTGTTTTTGGTGTTAAGCGTTTGAGTTTAATTGGGTTAAAGGCCGAAACTCCCTGCCCGACTTTGCCTAACCCGGTCAGCCCCAGGCTGTGTCATCTATCAATTATTTAGACACAGAGGCATCAGAAAAGTAATTAATATTTGTACATTTCTTATGTTTTCGGCCTTCTGACTGCCTGCAGAGTTTTTTGGAAAGTGGTTTGTATTCCTGTGGCGTTGGAGTGGTCAGGGCTTGTGGCCACTGATGCAACATGCCAGGCATGCTGAGTGAGGCTGGACTGGGCAGCTCTGTTCTTCTCCTACTCCTACACGGCTTTTCTGGCAGGTGGTTTCTATCTGCCTCCTCTGCAAATACATCTTTGCCTTTCCAAGTTCCTTGAAAATATATCATCTGCCCCTCTCATTATTGGGTTTGAACAAAATGCTGTATTTCGGGGCTAATTTGATTCGTGCTGTGGTCACTGTTGCACACTGAACATTTCAAACTGGAGACAATAAATCATGCAGCATAAAAACAGCTATCTCTTTTTAAAATTTTATTTGATTTTGTTCTTTCCTCTCTTCTTGAAAAACATACTGTATGTAAAACAGTTCCACTTAAAATGTTGCAAGTGACAGCAGATTTTTTTCTGAATTTCAAACAGTATGGCTCCCCCTAGTGGCAAAAGGAGGAACAGATGGGCTGGTGTTCCAGGAAGTTACAGCAAAAAAAGAGCCAGCTCAGATCAAGAAATGCTGGATGGCAGTTTATTTTGATTATTATTACCACTTTCACCACACAGTTCTTTAGTGCTTTAAAATTATTTGATCGGTATTAAAGAATTAAAGATATCATATTTCAATAGTTTCGTTCTTTGTTTGAAACCATAGTGCTAAACTAAACTAAATTTAATAATTAAGATAAAGCTAAAAGAATTTCCCTCTGGGATTATTAAAGTATTTCTGATTCTGATGATCCTTTTGAAAAGATTTTTTAAGTTCAACCTCATCTTGATAGCCTTTTTTCCCCTCAAAGAACCATTTGTTGCAACAAATACGAGGACAAAAGTCAGAGCATGGGAATATTAACATAGAGCCCGCATCTGTGAGTTTTCCACCTGTGTGATAATGAGCTATTTTTGTCCTGTGACCAATACGATTAAAACCAGTAAGGGTAAGCAGAAAGACTTGAAACTACACAGCCAAGCGAAATCATGGAATTACATTCTAACTAATTGCCCTTTTTACAATTTTGTGCATTTTGACTTTAGTTTGTTAGTACAACTTTACATGCTACACCCAAAACATGTTTTTTTAAAAAGTGTATTTCAAGCACAGTTACTGAAAAATTATGATTTTACAGAGAAATGTCATTCTCTTGTAGGATCAAAAGCAGAAATAAATCATTTCCATTTCACTTTTGCATTTGTCTTATTGGAATAATTTATACAACACTGTAAATAATTAAGGTAACATTTGGACTAAATATGTATTCTTTTGAAACACACCAAGCTAAATGTACGCAATAAAAAAGAAGCTATTATTGTCATTTGATAACAACCATTTTATTTTCTGGTTAATTTGCCCCATTTCATTCTACATCTAATTTTACTCAAGGTAAAGCCAGATGAGATACAAGTTGTGATTGGATTAAAGTTTCCTCTTGAAACAACCAACAGTTTTACCCAGACAATCTCCAACCTGGGAAAAGAAACGTCGTATCACGTTCTTCCTTTTGGGTGTTGGCATTGATTTTGAGTTATACTGGTATGCAAGGAAGGTAACAAAAGTCCGATCAAAGAGCTCATTTTCTGGGTCCATCGCTGCCTTCAGTAATTTTTTTGTCGAGCCGAATGTTCTGTGGAGATCTCTTATCACAACCTTGGCCAGATCTTTTATGTGGACATTGTTTAAGGGGATTGTGTAATCCGGGTCCATTTCAGTCGCCAGCTTTATCAGTCTATCCTTCAGGGCGCTTATTTCATGGGTTTGGATCTTGTCATGAATGTTGTGCTTTGACATGAGCCTAATAATTAATGCGAGGGTGAGGGCATTTGCCTGACTCTCTGGTGGGGTATCTGGTATCGAGAATCTCACAGTTTTTTCGTTTATCGAAACCTTTTCTTCCCCACCGGAGCTTTGATCATCTGTTCTGGAAGTCTTTTCTTCTTCTGATAAGGTTTTAACCAGATGTTTAACTTTTCCTTTGGACATCAGAGAGGGGGGCTTTTGATTCTGCTGACTAGAAGTTTCATCTTCTGTTGTGAGGTTCTTTTCTTCTTCTGATGAGGTTTTAACCAGATGTTCAACTTTTCTTCTGGACATCAGAGAGGGGGGCTTTTGAATCTTCTCATCACTAGTAGCTTTGTCGGTTGTTGAAACCTTTTCTTCACCATCAATGGTTTCATGGAAATCTTCCATGTTTCTGCTGCCCTGCCCAGAGGGGGCCTTTTGATTCTGCTGACTAGATGTATCATCATCTGTCATGGAAGTCTTTTCTTCTTCTGATAAGGTTTTAACCAGATGTTTAA
>CAJRST010011113.1:13232205-13316777 GCA_907169785.1 Menidia menidia | reverse complement strand
CATGGAAGTCTTTTCTTCTTCTGATAAGGTTTTAACCAGATGTTTAACTTTCCTTCTGGACATCAGAGAGGGTGACTTTTGAATCTTCTGACTAGAAGTATCATGATCTGTCATGGAAGTCTTTTCTTCTTCTGATAAGGTTTTAACCAGATGTTTAACTTTCCTTCTGGACTTCAGAGAAGGTGACTTTTGATTCTGCTGACTTGAGGGATCATCATCTGTTGTGAGGTTCTCATCTTCTTCTGATAAGGTTTTAACCAGACGTTTAACTTTTCTTCTGGACTTCAGAGAGGGTGACTTTTGAGTCTTCTGACTAGAAGTATCGTCATCTGTCATGGAAGCATTTTCTTCTTCCGACAAGGTTTTAACCAGACGTTTAACTTTTCTTCTGGACTTCAGAGAGGGTGACTTTTGATTCTGCCGACTTGAAGCATCGTCATCTTTTGTGAGGTTCTCTTCTTCAGTTTGGGGCGTAACAATCTCCTGAGAGTTTAACCCCTGACTTGAACAAAAGGATGGTGTGGACATCTTACTGGGCTGTTTTGTTAGAAGGCGTTCAATGTCTTTTAGTGCACCCAATACCATTTCACTATGAAGTGGATCTGCGGACGACTCGGTCATGATCCAAAGAAAGATTTTCTCTAAAAACTTTTCAACAGCAGTTTCTGTCATACAATAAATGGCCTCAGGGGAATGGGTCCTGTGAGTTCCCACGGTTATCCCGATTTCAGAAATGACTGAATTTGACAAAATTTTACCAGGTGGTACGATGGGATGTTGGTACATTGGCTTTGTCATGAAATAGGAGTACAGCTTATCAGTTAGTTCTTTGGCAAACTCTCGAACTAAACTGCAGTGTTCGATATTCTCCAGTTTCTTATTGATTCCTTCTTTTGAGTTGGTCATTTCCGTGATTAGATGATGTAGTTTGTCATTCAAATAGTCAAAATCGATGCCAAATGTCTTCTTCTTTACTTGGGTCGTCAGTCTTTTCTGTGTGGGGGATAGGTCTGGTTCACAAAATGCAGGCCTCTCACCAGACGTAACTTTTAGGAGAAAATCTTCGTGTCTTTTCTCCATCGCTGTCATTAAATCGAGCAGCATTTTGTTAAAGTGTCTCCTGATAAATCTGTGGAAGGCAAATCGCTTCCTGTATTTCAGTACATCTTTCTGGAGTTGTGATGTCGCTCCGGGTTGAGTCCAAAAATAATCATTCACTTTATCAACAATCATTGCCATGTTGAGAAAGAATCCACGTGGCCCAGAGGTTTGAACAGATTCTGTAACAGCTTGGATGATTTTAGCTGCTGCCCACTGAACTGAATCAGAGGTGATGAGCAGAGAAGTGGGGGCTCCGGTACAAAAATCACATTTCTTTAAATCTTCCCAATACAGAAGGATTTCTCCGACGTCATTGGTCGTTAATTGTTCCGAAATGAAAGATGTTATGCTTTCAATTGTTTGATCTGTGTGATAATCACTCAGAACTACGTTGCATTTGGAGTAATTGCCCGTTAGTAAAATTTGTCTCAGGCATTTGGCAGCAAGAAACGTCATATTTTCAAGACGTTCTATATTGGACATGATTCCACTGACAAATAAGGCTGGTTTCGATGGCAATGTGTCAGTTTTAGTTGTTTCAACCAAAAGTGAATAAACTCGTTCTTCAATGTTGTCCTCCATCAGTTTGGTTAGTTTGTCAGCATCTGTGTAGTTAGCTTTTGGCCCATTTAGAAAAATGGAGAAACTTTTGGTTATTGAGTCTCCCAGGTCTGCTTTTACAGATTGAAGGGGTAAACGAGCATTTTGGTGGATCTGTGAAAGCAGAATCCTCAAAATAACCATGGACACACACTGTGTGACATCTGATAACATCTCTGCTAGTGAAGCTCGGAATTCCGAATCTAGAGTTCCACTTAGTAGAAAAGCCCACTGGGATGTTGTAACTTTGTCCAAATGTCTGTTCACAATTGGAAAGATCCTTTTCTTTGTGATTGAGATTGTCTCTTCGCTAGTTGGCGTCATCTCTAGTTTCTTCTGATTTTCTGGCATGGTGCAAAAAAAGCTGCTGTCTCCTCAGAGTGCATACAAGAAGTGAGGTACCTGCAAAGGTGGCCGAATGCCTTCTAAGACGTGCATCACAATGACGCAACAGACGCATACGTCACACAGATGAATTACCCCTCACCCCTCCTGACGTCTTCCCCAGCAGTGGTTGCCAGGGAGACGATAGGAATTATCACGTGATATATAGGCTAGAGCCGTAGGCTAGAGCTGTCCGGAGATCACGTGACCAAGAGAGGGGAATGAGGAGGAGCTTTATCTATCACAGAACAGGGACTCCCTTTTCCCCTAGAGGTATTCTGAATATTGTTTTGGGGGAAGACTACCCGTAATGTTTTCTTTTTTATCCTTCTTTATGCTCCGTTTAGCTCTGAACTACCGCTGCTTAGCAACGTAACAAACCCAAATAAACTTCCAAGGATTGTTGCTATGCGCCGAATTTGTGTGGGAAACCAGCTAACTCCTCAGTGAAGTTTAAAAGTAACACATTCATTCGGTGAATAAAGATGAAAGCCCACTGACAGTGTCGCTATGGAAGAGGTTTAAACAGTTTTTACTAAGCGCCCATGTCTCTCCATCTGTTATAAGCATGGCTGTACGGGTCTCCATTTGAGGATGGCGCAGCTCTCTACATCACGAGCGAGTACACGCAACCTTTCCGGGATTGGTCAGGGATGCCGGGAACTCGCCTCGTGACATGTCTGCCGGTATAAATACGGCGAGCCGATGTCCCGTGATGCAGTACTGGTGTATGAGAGGAAAATGTATCGTCTCGGCCAACAGACTAGCTTCAAGATCGCCTTCGATTTCTTTTTATCCACTGTGCCACGGGAACATTTTCACTTTACTAGACAATACAATAAAAGCCGGTCGTGTATTGGCTGATTTTTGATCAAGTATTACTTTAATCTGCACGAAAATGCCGAGGACCAAGAAGAAGAATAGCAGGAGTGAGTAAAACAGCGGCCTCCGTGCCTTGGCCTGTTTTAGTGGACGGTAGTTGTAGTTCTTTATGTGTTGTTATCCCATCGATTGTGTTTTGACGTGGTTACAGTCTGAACTACAAACGTTTGAAGCAGGCCTATTGATACACAGAGATAGCTAACCGCTAGCCACACAAAGCATATAATGGCTGTTTTTGTAACTCGCAAAAATACGTTGTTATGGTTGTATAAAGGTTTTTGTAGTCATTAATAACTGTAGTAAACGTGTAGCTAACAGAGAGCCTTAATTTGAATACCCGGCAAGCTCGCATCAGCCACTCCCTGTCCTTATGTTAGTACCCACGCGGTTGCTAGGTCAATGTTATTTGAATGTAAATAAGTAATGTATTTGAAAACGTAACACATTTATTTGCCGCTTTATAGAAGCTTCTATGTTTTTTACTGCGAGTATGAAACAAAAAAAGGGGGTTGAATCGAGTTTTAGCTAGCTTTAGCTTGACCTAAATAACGGTTAGACTAATTAGTTTTCACCGGTTATATTAAAGCTAGCGTTTGCTAACATGACATTATTGAAGAATTAGTTTGTTATTGTGAAGTTACTATCGTAGGCGTTTCATTCGGACATTTTGGACCGGCTTATTAAGAGGCGGAGCCCTGTTTTCGATATCAGCTTTCGGAAAAAGGCTCCACGTCAACAGATTGTAAACATGGCACCCAGCAATTCAATAAAATGGCCACATTAGGCCAAGGTGCCGTGTCAACAGACAACCTACCTGTTGTAGGTGTGGGATCTCATAAGCTACCTGACAAACTTGTCTTCCAGATGCTGGCAGTCTGGCCTGGTTTGAGTTTGACCCCCATCTGAGGTTTAGTTTACAGTCATCTCTCAGAGATACAGCCTGAACCTTTCACACCCGTTCAATGTGAAGATTGAACACTTGTTTTTACTTGGAATTTCCTCAACTTTTTCAAAGGACAAGACTAGAAACGTCCATAAGACTTACACAGTTGTAGATAGTAATAACTAAGTTCCTCTTCCAGAATGATGGTGTTACTTTGGTTTAACAGGTTTGACACACTTCCTGCTTTGACTCTACACCAAATCAGTGGCTGTTTGTTCTGAATATGAGATCCAAACGGGGGTCATTATGGCAGCCCGACACCCGTATTTCTGGTGTCACGTGTCGCTCCGACCTGACCGGTGTTTATGCTGTGAGTTTGCCCTGATAACATTTTCCTACCAGATGACAAAAGTCCATCCAGGATAAGCCAGGCGGCTGATTAGATAGCTGTGGTATTTGCGGCTGTACCTGTGCAGGGCTGGGGTTGCATAATCGTCTCGCGCCGACCATGTGTTCTGTTACCGTAATTGTGATGGTGCTGAATGGCTTCGTTTGTAGAGGGCCAGCATGGAGCTGTGCAGCCTTTCAGCGATGAAGACGCCTCCATCGAGACCCTCAGTCACTGCAGCAGCTTCAGTGACGCCGCCAGTGTGGCAGACGAAGGTGGGTTTGTTGTGTTGTTGTTTTCCTTGTGCTTTGGCTCCTGAGCGTCTTTGACACGGCGTCTTGCTGTGATTGCAGGCGCAGAGGCCAGCGAGGACACGGCCCAGGAGGACTTCCAGTATAAGCTGAAGGGGTTCATAGACAGCACTGTGGATAAGAGGTTAAAGTTCTTCTTTGTTTGAGATATTTAAATGCTATCTGAGCTTTAGGGCATGTTTTGACATCTTAAATCAAAATTAGTCATTCATACACCTTTTTTTTTTAAAGCCACAGTGTATTAAATATGTGTCATTACAAAAGCAGCTAGCTTTATTTAAGTTCATTAAAATCTTTAAGAGCGGTCTTTGAAAATGAGAGCTTTGAAATAGCTGGATCACTTGTCTGTCTTTAACTCGTTACCTTTCCCTTCAGTGCGAAGACCAGACAGGGCGCTTTGGACGGGCTCAAGACGGCCATGGCCACCCGGATCCTGTACGAGTTCATCTCAGAGAGGAGGATGACCATCACAGACAGCATCGAGCGCTGCCTCAAGAAAGGTACCCCCACTCGGAAACGGCTGCGTAACTTCAGAGGTCTCACAGCTGAATTCTCACAGCTCATTCCCACCCGCGCAGGCAAAGGAGAGGAGCAGCGAGCGGCCGCCTCTCTGGCCTGCCTGCTGTGCATCCAGTTGGGCTCAGGAATCGAGAGCGAGGAGGTGTTTAAGACTCTGAAGCCCGTCTTTAAAAACATCCTGGCGGACGGATCGGCCAACATACAAGCCCGGCAGGCGGTGAGTCGGACTGGAACTTTAAACAAAGGAGAAGCAGGCCTCACGTCCTTCAGCCCTCGCTGCTTGTTTGTGAGCTCTGTGTGAAGTTTCTTCTTCTCTTTTTCTGTCCAAGGTGGCCACGAGTCTGGGGCTGTGCACGCTTGTTGCAGAGGATGACATTTTGGTAAGTTCCTCACACTCACGGAGGATTGGCGGCCCAACGGGAAGCGTTTGTGTGACTCCTGGAGTGTGTTCTTAAACTTAAACGTGCGGTTTCCTTCCGGTTGGCCGGGTTTAGGACGTGCAGGCCACCATGGAGTGCTTTGAGAGCCTGTTCACGCGCTCGTACGCGCGGGCGGACGGGACCTGCCCCTCCACCAGCCCGCAGGCCAGCCAGCTCCACACCAACGCGCTTCTGTCCTGGGCCCTGCTGCTGACCATCTGCTCGGCCAGCCAGCTCAGAGCCGTCGTGCAGAAGTAAGAACGGGCCCCTTTCTCTCTAGTCCTGCCCTCACGTCTGCGGGATTGTTTCTAACGGTTCTGGTCCATGCGCAGACACCTGTCCAAACTGCCGCGGCTGCTGGAGAGCGATGATGTAAACATGAGGATCGCGGCGGGGGAAACCATCGCCCTGCTCTTTGAGCTGGCCCGCGACATCGAGCCCGTAAGCACACGCAGGGCTGACCAAGAGAAAGGGATTTAGAGTCATGAATGTAACACCTTTCTCCTCCTCCCTCTTCAGGAATTTGAATTCGAGGATTGGGACGAGCTCTGCGACAAGCTGAACGCTTTGGCCACCGACTGCAACAAGCACCGCGCCAAGACGGATAAGAGGAAGCAGCGCTCGGTGTTCCGGGACGTGCTGAAGGCCGTGGAGGCGAGTCCCCTTTTTTTCCCGGGTTCCCTTCGATCTCTGAGCCTCCATCCTGACGGGATTAACGTCGTACGGTTATTTATTTTCCTGCGTTAACGCTCTCCAGGAGGGCGGATTCCAGCCGGAGACGATCCGCTTCGGGACAGAGCGGATGACCATCGACAGCTGGGTCAGGAAGAGGACGTACGACGCCTTCCGAGAGTTTGTGGGCTCAGGGATGAATTACCACCTGCAGGTCGGTTTCCCTCTCCTGCTTTCAATCGGACAGGGTTTTTCTTTGTCTCCATATGTGACCGACCTGTCCCCCGTCCAGGCAAACGAGTTCATCAGGGATGTGTTTGAGCTGGGACCACCTATGTTGGTTGATTCAGCCACAATGAAGGCCATGAAGATTTCTCGCTTTGAAAGGGTAAGCGTTCCCACCTCTGTGTGTGTTTTAGACTCTTTTTTCCTCATAAGAAGGCCTCTAACGTGCTCGCTTTGGTCCCCAGCATCTCCATAACTCGGCGGCGTTCAAGGCCCGGACCAAGGCCAGGAGCAAGTTCAGAGACAAGAGGGTGGACGTGGGAGAGTTCTAATATATATTTATTATTTCATTTTTGTTTCTTTTATCGGGCCATTTCTCAGGCCTCCCTGATTTTGTAGGTAGTTTGTCCTCGTGCTCGTCCAGCAGAGATGTGTACTAAACACCCACTTCCTGTAGACCTGTAACCGTACGTGTAGGGATGTGTATTCTTCTTACAGATGAAAAAGACAGTAGAGGTCCAAAGATAACCGTGTGGTTTGTTTTATCGGAGGGGATATCCATTATGTCATTTTTTTCTTCCCCAGAAAAATTTAATTTATTAACAATTTCCATAATTTGTCTTGTTACATGTATTTTAGCTTTGATTCCCATTGTGACCGACCTTTGGAGTTTATATTAAGTTAGACTAACTTAGTGGATTATTTATGTAAATCTGAATATTGTGTTTAGTGGCTGTATGTATATACAATGTCTATGACAGCAATGGTGATGGAATAAACACTGGAAAAGGAAACATTTCTCATTCTCCTCCACTGTTCTGAGTCTATTATTATTGTCCCGCTATAGCTTCACCCACCGGGTACAAATAAACTGCATTTGTACCCGGAGCCACGAGGCCATTCTATCGTTCCTGGAATACAAATTGAGAGGTCATTATAATGAATTCCCGTTTCTTTAAAGCAGGGTTCGAAGAGTCTGCTCTGGAAGCATGTTGTTTCTAACTTCCCCCAGAATATCTGAAGGCTTTTGTTCTTTTTGTGGTTGTTTTTCTCAGAGCCTGTGTTGCATTGTTGTGTGCCAGACCGGGCTGTAATCTCCAGCCCTCTAGCACCGCCCAGTGCAACAGCAGGAATCTAATTTAAGAAGTAAATTAAATACAAGGAACCCAGGAAATCCTTTTCTTTTATTGCTCTTCCTGTCAGAACCAAGAGGCTGCACAGATCACATTTACTGATATTCAATCCTGGGAAATGTGATCGGATTCAAGTTAGTGTCACTTTTCCGTAAATGGGCCATTTCTAAAGGTAACAGATTTTTCTCTTCATTCCAAACTTTTGTTAGAAAACAGACACAGCTCTAAAAACACACTGACACTAATCAGATATAACACTGTTATTACTCCACAGTGGGACGACTACAACATTCATCAAAATGAACGATTATGGTGCTCAGGTTTCTGCTGATTGGAGGATTTCGAGGACTGAATTGGTCATGAAAATTCAGACCTGAATTAACTTAAATTTTCATCAATAAATGGGCAAAACTGAAACAATTAAACGTAAAAAGTGCCATTATTAAGGAGTCCCAAATGTTTAAATCAGTCTTATTTTGAAAATCCCAATCTCATAAAAGTTGGGACCATATTTAAAGCTCAAATAAGAGAAAAGTTTCACCACAGACGAATTTTCGTTTCATATTTGAACATCTAAATTGATTGGAAATGACATATTTTACTCTGACTAATGGAGGAATCATCTGTTGTTGGTTCAAACCCGCAGCAGCTATCACGTCAACATAAACATACCCCCTCTAAATGCTGATATAACGCTATAGGCCTCGGCTTCAGTGTTGATCGAAAACAAATTTCCTTCTGTGTAGATAAACGCTATCATTTGATGAGATCGCCCCTATCTGGGCTGCAGCAGGCGGCCAGGTAGAAAGGCATGTGGATAATGTTAATGGACCATTGTTATTATTCGCAATTCATCACGGTCGCCTTGTATTCAAATGGAAAACATTACGGTGCAATTAGGGAGCGTGAAAGGGGATCAAAAGAGCAACAGAGCTGATGAGGCTTCTTCTTTTTAATCAATAGTTTGCTTCATTTGCGTGTTGCGGTGCTCATATCTCATTTCAGTGGACTTTGCAGAATTTGAGGAGAAAGAAAAATGCCCCTGACATTTCTCATCTTTGGTCGATCCTTTAGGAGTTTTTTCCCCCGTCGGAAAATAATCAATATTCAGAAATTTGTAATGCTGAGAACGAGCGTCTGCAATGTTTGGGTTGAGTTTCCAGTCAGTGTGCCACACAAAGACAGCGAAAAACAGCCTCGAGCAAAGCAGCCACACACACACTCACGCACACACACCGTCTCCAGATGGAGGCCTCTCAGTGGTTAACCAGGTTAATGTATTTATTCCACTTGTGAGCTCCAGGCGCTCCGGCAGCTGTTGCTCTGTCACCCACCGGAGATCCGCCTGCTTCTTCGGAAATGTGTGATGTTGACAATAGAGTGCCACATACCTAAACTCCCTCCCCTCCCCTCCCACCTCCTCCTTTTCCTATTTCCTGCATCTCTTTTTTTTCCTCCTGGCCCTCCTCCCTGGAGCAATGTGTACACAATAGCTACCACAGTGAAAAATGGATAGTGAGATTAGTGGTACTTTGTCACCGAGTGGATGTGTGTTCTCCATCCCAAGACGCCCAAACGGGCTTGTTGTGACTGATAAAATGGCTGCTGCCTGCATGACCGCACAGAAATACAGCAAGCTGGCTGCTCTCTGGACCCTTTTGGGGAAAACCGAGAGCTGTCTGAGGTTTTTGGGCTCCCGAAAACGATTTGGTTTCTTTCTTTCCTCCTCTCCTTTGGTCAACTCGGAGGAAAATCCATTCAGCATCTTTGGCTCCCCCCCCCCCCGTGCGGTTGGTCCCCGGGGTGGGGCCATCATCCTGTATCAGATCAGCTGTGGGTTCCTGTTGGCTGTCGGGGTGTTTTTGTCTCAGCCCGTCTTTATTGGTATTGAGCGCGGAGCCGCAGCGTTATCACAGTGACATGTTTTATTTAATCTGAGATACTGCACACATTACAGAATCACCGCGCTAACCGATGCTCCACAGAGTCGACTTCTTTCATCAACAGTAAAACAGGAGAGGAAAGCACAGGATCCCACAATAGCCATTATTCCTGCTTTTCCTTTTACTAAACCTCACATCTGAAGTGTTTGATCCTGATCAGAAAACAGAATAATTAATAAAAGGATGGCAGTCTGCAGCTAAATTCTGAAAATCTCAAAACTCCCGGGTTAAAACGATCATGATTCTGGTTAAAAAGATCAAATAAAAAGCATATCCTGCTCATTTAATTGGAAATAAACTGTATGAACTCGTCCATAGTTTTAGCTAATCTGTTAAAAAAAGTTCCAAGGTGCCAGTTTTACAAAATGTGAAACAGTTCTCTTGTTTTCTTTCCAACTCCTACAAGAACAAAGGAAAACACTGTATACCGGACAATAAATCAATAGATTCAGTTGTACAACAGGGTGTTGAGTGTGCTACATGATGATGTTTAACTCTTAATCAAGAGGCCTTTCTGTTAAATTCCTGCAGGGTCATACGGGATCTAATCATCCTCTAACATTAGAAACCCTTCCACCGGTCTAGATATGGTCCTTGGGACAAAAATGTCTCAAGTAGTGTCTGGAAATGAAAGTAATGATCCTGTCTCCACATAAAAATACCTGCGACTTTAACTCTTCAAACCTCACGACTGGTTCAATTTGAGATTAGAAGATTTTGAAACAGTTTGAAAGGCAAAAATACAAGATTCACATGATAAAGTATTTATCTAAGCACGTCTACAATAATAGAAAAGCCACTAAAAGGTTAACGTGCTTCATTAGGAAAGCATTTTGCCCGAGAAGCAGCTGGAATCATTCGGATTTGACCTGAAACTGAGCCATATTTGTATTGTGTCTTTGTGGAGCGGGAGGGAGAAAAAACAAGCTGAGAGTCTCCCTCAAAGCTCAGCTCCCTTTGCTTCTTTTGCTGTGAACCTGACTGAAATGTCACCGCAGCCTTGGAAATGATGTCAAGGTGAGTGTAACTCCTCTTTTCACCAGGGGGGGGCGCCTGCTCACCACTTAGCCGTGAGCCCCATCCCATAAAACGCTGCTCATCACCTCTGTGCTCCTAAAGGAGCAGAACTGATGACAGGGCTGTCATTCTGAGGAAAAACACCATGCCATTTAATCACGCGCATTGCTAAAATAAATATATAAATATAAATGTATATCAAAAACCCAACCTTAACCCTAAACCTTTCTTGTTCTGACCACCTCAGTGGTCTGATTGGATGACCCGGGCTCCAGATTTATGGGTCACGACAATGACATAAGACGTCCGGCCCCCCGAATTTCCTCCGTCTCATTCATCTCTGAGAAAAAAAACGGGCTGAGCCTGGCCCCCCCCCCCCCGCCGTGCAGAGCTCACACCATATGGAATGTGGTTGTAGACTTGAAACAGAGTCAAGCGGTATACGCGTTTTTTGTCGTGCTGGGCGCAGATGCATCGTGGCCCCCACGCTGCGTGACTCACAGCTAACCGTACGCTCACACAAACACACGCATTCTGGTGCACGTGCACGCACAAAAAACAGGGCCGATGCTTTAGACACACTCAGAAAAAGCCGCCATATGTCTGGATGGACCTTTACCCAAAGCCAATGCGGGATCTCTCTGATCATTACAGCATTAGACTGTTCTTCCTTAATAAATGGGGTTAGCACATTTATTCAGAAAGCTAACATCTGATGGTTTAATCTAGGAGAGGCAGATGCTTTAGCTCTGACTCACAGCCTGAGTCACAAGCGGCACCTCAAGATAGCAGGCTTCCCCCTCCCCGTGCTCTCCTCCTATCTTTCTCCTTAAAATTAAACCGCTCAGACAATGCTAGAATGATTGGACGGCGACTTCACAGCGAGTTACAGAAACGCAGCCCGACATCTGACAGCTAGACAGAGCTGATGGGCCAGAGTTTGTCAGTCAGAATGAGGCTAAGACCAGGAGATGGTCATCTCAGGCTGCTGACCGTGAAGCCTAGACAGGCTTTTTATACTTTTGTGCAGGTGGATTAAGCACATAAATGTTGTGAGTGATAGTTTTGGGGGTTTGAGAGAAATGCAAAAAAAGGAAATGAGATAAGTCAGTGCATAGCATTTAGAAAACTAGGAGGAATATGAGGTGGTGAGGATTCATTCAGCGCATAGAAATAATCACAGCTCCCTGTGTGAAGGTTAACGCCACAACTGATAGGAAAAATAAACACACAGACAAAAAAGACACTGTTCTATGTCCTCGAGCTCCTCTTTTAAAACACAACGACCGCTTTAGAAAATGCCTGTCCATGAGGTCCAAGGATTTCTCGTCTGAATGCTGGTGAAGGGGAACCAAAAAATTAAAACCCAAAAGACAACTGACGACGATCTTTGTCTACTCTGGAAAGCAAAATTTCCCATTGGCCATTTTTTGGTACCGCAATGTGAACATCATCCTCTAAATTCTAAATCTATACAGCCTGTGTAGTCTGTGTGTCAGATGGTGTGTTGCACCTTTATAGGAGACCGAAATAATGAATTCATGAAGTCATCAATTAATCTGCCACTCATGGGATGAAAGCAGCCCTGCCTGGTTCTCAGCGGATCAAAGCGGCCGTGTGACACGCCGGGTTTACAGAGAGGAGACTCGTTTTACGGGAGACTTTATGAGCCGCACAAACGCACACTTTTCACTCCCACAGATGTTAAGACAAACCCCCCCCCCACCACCACCCTTCTTCACATCCACACACATCACACAACTGTTTTGCTTTGCCAGGAAGGCTGTTGCCAAGGCTCTGAACGAGCGAGCTGATTGGCCGCCTGCGCTCATCTCTGCAGGAATTCAGCGTCGGGATTGGCCGGTTTAATAAAGGAAGCTTTTGGAGATGTTCCCCTTATCTCCTCCTCCGCCAACCATTGGATCTCTCATTACTCTCATTATTGATACACACTTGTCATCCTCTTTAATTTGCTCGGCCTCAGTGAAGATTTCTTTTTCTTTCCCCCCTTATTCTTTATTCAAATCAGACAAGAGGTGAGAGATTGTGCTTTTACGGATGGGTTTTCAACATAAAAAAAAAGAGAGAAATCTTGTCTGAAATGATCAGAGCCTTTCTGATTCACACTACCAGATATGAGCCGGACTGAGGCTGCTCACGGTGGCTACAGCAGCCGTGCACGGCCGTGCACAGACGTGCATGGACATGCACAGCCCCCCCAAAGACAATCCTCCTCATGCTAGCGGTCCACACAGGCAATTTAGTTGTCTGGGCTTTTTATCTGTTGATAAGCACCAATGACAAAATATGTCCTCGCCTTCAGGGTGAGCGCGCCCGTGCCTTTTTGATGCATGGCTGTAATCATGTGTGCGTCTGGCTCTAAGTGTGCACCCCCCCCCCCCCCCCCCCCCCACCCCCCCCCCCCCCCGCCTGGGGCCGCCCGTGTGACAGCGCCGCGATGTATGTGCCTGGCTAAAAAAGGTCGCTCAGGGCAAGGATGACTGCTCTGCACACACACACACACACACACACACACGGCCCATCTCCATCTACACAGATGGGGGGGGTTTGTTTTCATTCTGTCTCCTGAATAAAACAAAGGTTGGAAATACATACCCTTAAAAATTCCCCTGCACCTCTGTTTGCATCTGCAGTCGAGGGTGGGTTCACCTAAACTTCAAAGTTAGCTTTTTTTTGTCAAAATCAAAAAATCACACTCTAAATTGATGCCAAAGCTAATGGAGGATTAGATTTGCAGCAGATAAAACAAAACAGAAGGATTAATTCCACCTAACAGCACTTACTCCCTTGTCAATATGTTTTATTTTTCTTCCTCAAAAGCAGACCTTAATATGCTTATGGTCAATTCACACCTTTCATCAGAGCTGTCTCAATTATACAAAACCCCCGTTAATGAGAGGTGAGCGGAGCGTCTCAGTTGCTGCTGACAGCTTCCAAAAGAAACACAGAAAAAGATGAGAAGTAGAGTCAGTCAGCCACACAGCCTGTGATTGCTGATCTTTTCAGTTAATGTTCGGCGTTAAAATGTGGCCCACCATCGAGCTTTCCAGGAGCTGATGAATGCGCAGATGTTGTTGACGGCCAGCTGTGCTCCTAGCCGGTTTTGTTAACGGGAAACGTCCTGCTTCTCACTTTGAGTGCTTCAACTGCCGTCTGTGTCTGTGCAGTATGTTTGGGCTGAGATGAAGCTCCTTAATGTTTAAATGATGTATTTAAAAAAGAAGATATCATGCTGGGCTAAATGAGAACCTGTGACAATAAACCCCACATGTGGTTACAAATCGACTTGAAAACTGTGAATTAAGGTCAGACAGGTCTTTTTTTTTTTGCTTGTATCTGCTTCTTTTCCAGATTCTTTGACAGATCGGGCCTCTCCATGTTCAAGCTTTTAGAGACGGCGTTTTGTCCTCACAGAGCCTGGACTAATTTATGCTGACCGTTGTGCCGTTCGGCCGTGTGGCCAGACCAAACACAACTGTTGGACGTGCTGAAGGCTTTGGTGGAGGCACAAGGGTCACCAACACTTCCTGGTCCGGAGGATTTTTTCGACCGTCGTCTCCCTTTTCTGGCAGCCCCTGTGAGCGTGCCCCACTGTTTCTGTGGTAGTAAAATCCTCCACGCAACACAATCACACACATAAGTTTGTGTCTTTATTAAAAGCAACTGGGTGAAAAGAGATCTGAGCGTCCTTTTTTTATCCCTTGGCTCGTCTTTTTGTGGCTTTTCTCACATGCACTCCCCTGAAAAGCATAGTTAATAAGTAATAAGTCAGCCTGTTTTTTTCTGATAGCGTCACCGCTCACTGCCGACAGCAGAAACTCTCCAAAATACAAGATGTGGCGCTTGTTGTGCAGTCCTGGAGTATTTCCTGTGGTGGAATTAAATGAGTTCATTTCAGGACTAGAGATGCTCCTGTAGTAGCATGAATAGTTGAGGGCCCGGGAAGCCACCATTTATAATGAGGAATTATCCCATAATTCCTCCACTTATTCAGCCGTACAGTTTGGACGACAGTGCAATAAACACTCTATAATCTTTTTCATCTCTCTTTTTCATTCTGAAAGATGAGAAAAAGTCCTGCATTTTCCTCCTGTTATATGCAGGAAGAGTTAATTTGAAACACTGAGTGTAAAGGATTAGTATAAAATGATATCAGACTGAGGGTGTAATGCAAAAATCTTTAAAACAGCATTAAAGAGGTTTAGGCATAGTGTTGAGTTTATTCAGTCATTTCAGAGTGAATTCACTCTCGGTTCTTCAGTTGAATTAAAAATAAATCTATAACTTGGATCTGTGTTTCTGCCCACTCTGCTGTCTGTTCCTCGCACTGATCAAACTCTTCTGCCTCCATTTGAGTGTCAACCCGTCACATTTCCGCTGCGTCTTATCTTTTGGAAATGTTTTAAATGCATGTATGAGTGAATGTACCACTAATATGCTGCCAACTGCAGCCACTGTGGATCCAAAAAACTCACATTATGTAAATGAAACAAGCTGCACTCTCCTACTTGATTCATAAGAAAGCAACAAAACTGCACATTTAAGTCGAAAATAAAGTAATAATAGTGTTTTACTTGGTAACATTGGGCCCTCAGAGGTTACATTGCATTCGGTGGTCTCCCACTGGCTTTTCAGTGAACATCCAGTCACTGTTTTTCCCAAACCTAAGTTTGGGTAAACAACTGTCTGTGATTATCATCGTCAAGAGGAAAAAAAAAAAGCTGCATAAGCAGCAAACCTGATGCCCGACGTGACTCAGAAATGACCAGTTCGGTCTCGGTGAATATCTTTTTTTTCTCCGCATCTTAACTTGATTAATCATCATGTTTGTTTAAAAAGGGGTCCGATCTTTCTTGGCACGTTATCGTCAGTCCCTGACCGCTGGAGACATCATTTCATGCTCTTTTTCATCGGGGAAAGTCCAGTTATCACATCGAATCATCATCATTTCTGTGTTCACAGACCAGATAACAATGGGACCTTTGGACTGAACCCCACAATGAAAAAGATGTGTTCACAGGTCAATGACCTGTGTGTGTCTGTGTACAAAACAACTTTAGAGACAAATATATGAACTATGACGGTGTGTTGCACACATGAAAAAGAGAGGAAATAATGTTTAACGATGCTACATAAACAGTACAGGTACAAGTAAACAGGGAGTTGGAGCCATTAGCCATCTAATGCGGTCCTGTCATTACCTCATAAATATAGTCATCCCAAGTCATGTTTAAGCTAATTCAGCTTTTGTCTATGCGTCTCTCTTTGATACCTCCATCCTGCATTCATAAACAGATTACATTACGAGTTTGATGCAGTTCTACACCTTACAAACCAAAGCGAGGGTTACAGAAACAGGCCCCTTACAGAATTCAGAAGAACTCCAGTCGCGTTTCCAGGTGCCAGGAAACAGAAATCAGAGATCCCAGCCCCTTTCACTCCATCAAGGAATCTTGATCGCATCCAAGGAGAACCAGCGGCCTTCCTAGGGCTGTCCTGAGTTGCTATGACTACAGCGCTTAACAAAGAAACCCAGGTCTGAAGTCTGCATGGGGAGAGGGCTGCTTGCTGACAGAGAAAAACAGCCTGTCCACTCTGCGGGATGATGAATCTCCTAAATGTTATTCAGATCATCTGTTTCCATTTTGTCAAAGAGGGAGAGCTAATGAATGAGAGGTCCTTTTTGCATATTCACAGACAACGGGTGTCATTGTCAATGGAACGAGTTCCCCCTCATCTATTAACCTCTGGACGGGTGGCCGCGAACCTCAGAACCTCTCAACTTATTAGCAACGCTTCTAATTAGTCTTTTGGCTCTCTTTGATCCCTCATCTTTTTTATTCACCGCGGTGGATTCCCAATGCTTTTGGAGTTCAAGTCTGTAAATCCCCTCCGTCTTCTCCTCCTTTCACCATGTTGAAGTCAAAACTCAAGCCTTTGCATCCTGAGCTGACTGTACAGTGGATATCCATTTGGATATCCACCCGGTAGCACAGATGTGCTCATGCACAGTGGAAGATGGATGGATGGATGTTGGATGAAAGTTGAGTCTCTCGAGGATGCCTTGCAGGAATAAAGAAAGGAGAACTTGCCAGGTTTTTTTTCCACCGGTAAAGTGAGACGGGATTGGATTCGCAATGCGATCAAGCGGGAGCTCATCCTGCGGCCGCGGGCGCTTCTCGGAAAGCAATTCTGCACCCAAACTGCCAGAAAGTAACCTGAAGTGGAGATCAGATAATATTGAACCGGGTTATGAGTCTATTTCCCCCTCCCCCCTCCCTCTTCAGGGGCTCTTGTAAATCCAGAGAGGCATCTCCTCTCCCCGTAATGATCCGGCTAAATCTCAACATGGACCTCCCTGAAGAGGGCAACAGCCTCCGGACCTGTGAGGGAAACCACAGAGAGCTCTGTGGGACCAGTAAACACGGATGAAAACCAAACCTACTGGCCCCCATCCCTGGGGTCGCGAAGAGGAGTTTGTTGCTGAAAAAAGAAAAACCGGGAGGGCGTAAAAAGGCAATGCGTGGTTGGTCCAGATGTGGGGGAAACTGTTCTCCAAAGTGTTTTGGGAGGAGGAAGATGAGTGATCTGTCGGTGCTTCCTGGGTGCTAGAATATATGAAGAGGGACAAAGGGGACGGAGAAGAGCTGCTAAACTTGTTCTGATCGTGTGTGTGTGTGTGTGTGTGTGTGTGTGTGTGTGTGTGGGTGTTTTTGTGTGCTTTGATTACCCCTTCAGTCAAGTGGTCCGACAACATAGTAAAGAGCGGAGAGAAAAAAACAGACAAGCTGATCTTGCCCTTGTGTTTGTGTCTGCACAACCTACTTTTTGTTGTTTTTTAAAAACATTTTGAACAAGAAAATGAGCCACAACCGACAAATATGTTTCCCAAGGCTAAAAGACAAATTCTCCACTCATATGCGATACTGAAAAAACACGCAAGAGTTTGGCTGGAGAAGCGACTCCAACAGCCACCATTTCTTCAATTTTGGTCATCTCAAGGAGGAATTGAACTATTTAGCTATTCAGATGGTGCAAATGAAGAGCGTTTTATGAAAACCAGAAACTTCGATTCGATTCCGGGCTCCGGTTAGTAATTCCTGAAGGAAAATAAATGACAAAAAAACCAGTGATAAACCCACGGCTGAGTTATGGCCGGTGCCTTGGAAGCCGCTACCGACGTGCTCATCGATAGCTGCTCATCAGATAAATGCACGATCTTGCAAAAAATACGATCGGGTTTCATTCCCGGTCGCCTTCGGGGGCCGTATTGGAACTTATTGATCGGCCGTTTTACGCTCGCCTGCAGGCCCCTTTGTTTTTGGGATGAGATGCGATGAGAGCCAAATGAGCGCAGAAACGCGGGGTTAGCATGCTAACACCCCGGCCTTGACCTTAAGCCACATCCAACTCTGTGGAACGCATCCTCTGAGTAAAGAGACAAAGCGAGGGTGGGGGGGAATACAGCGAGAAAGGCTGGCAGGGCGTTTAAAGAGCTGCAGACACTGAGAGGGATGCTCGGTTCGGAGGGGGAGGGAGAGAGGGAGGAGAGAGGGAGGAGCAGAGGAAGAAAACGGATGCCAGAAAGGTCACTAGGCAAAAATGATGAAGTCATCTCTATTAGATTTTTCTGCTGCTGCAGCCGGGATGAAGGCTGGCGGCGCGCCAAGGAGGTGAGCCGCCTGCACCTGCATCCTTTTGGATTCACCCAGAATTTTAATCAATAGCTTCGCCTCTCTGAATTCGCGCCGATTCTTAAGAGGACGCGTAAACATCCCCAGCAACACAATCTAGGAAACGAGAGGCAGGTTTCCTGATTTTCCCTCCGTCCATCTGTTTGTCTCCAGCGTCCAGAGGCAATTTGCTAAAAATCCAATAATTGTTCCCCCAAAAAAAAAAAAAAAAAAAAGTTGGGCCCCGGGTTCCCCCCAGGCCCCCCCCCCCCCCCCCCCCCCCCTCCCCCCCCCCCCCCCGCCGCTGCTAAACCGGTGATGCAACAAATAGGCAATCCACTCCCTGTGGCCCAGGACATCTTCATGTCTGTTGCTTACTCAGGGAGAGCTTTTCCACTTCTTAAAGGAGCTTCATCTTTTAGCAATGTCTCAGCATAGAAGAGACTCTCCTATTTTTAATTGTGATAAAGGAGGGCACATTTTTTTTACCAATTATCTGGGGTCAACTGAATAATTGACAACTTTTTGATTGCATCGGTTCAATTTGAAAGGAAAACACTCATGTAAAAAAAATAAAAATAAAAATAAAAAAAAAAGCTTCTAAAAGACAAAACCCAGTTATATTTCCGACCCCTTCATTGCTAAAGCCGGTGAGGAAGGGGGAGCAGAGCAGGTGATGGCTGCAGTCGGTGAGTAAAAGTGGGGTCCAGAGCCACAGGAAACATTAGTGACGCACCGAGGAGGATGAATCACACCAAACCATGACCAGGCTTTTCTGATGACCTTCTGCTGGACGCCCACACAGGTGTTCTCACTCTGATTCCACCTCTTCAGGATGGCGTGGGAGGGTGTGAGCTGACAAGTCACACTTTGATTTCCTCCTTTGGCATGACCTGCACATTTTCCCCTCCATAATCTATGAATTTTCACCATGCTTCATAATACACAAACACATCTTAGGCAACAGCTTTGCCCAAAACATGTATATCATTACACGATTTCTACAAAGTGGGACCTTATGAGAGCTATGTAGCCAACCCAAAGCACTTATCTAGGTCCCACCCTTTATATTGTTACAATAAAAACCTTTTCTCCTTTTTATAGAAGGAAATATGCACTTTAGAATGTGCATTAAAAATATTTTGACATGATACGATTATTTGCTTTAGGCCGTCCTAGCTTTGGTTACTTTAAAGAGTTTCATTACTAACCCTAACCCTGCCTAAACCTAACCGCACCAAAGGTTTAAACTTGGGCCTTACACCTCTAAATTATGTAATTTAATCCTCTACTATCGCACCAGCCCTCTAGGACATGTTCAACAAATGAAAAATGACATCATACCAGTACTGGATGGATGGATGATTTCTGTTATTTGTAATTTGTCAGAAGCTAAACTGTCGTTGGTTTGAATGATTCCCGGGCCGAGCTTCTGCTGTCAATAGCCCAAACAAATGTCCACAATATAGCAATGCTCCAGTTTGGATGGGAAAAAAAAGCCAATAATAATCAACTTTTACACCATTTTAAAGTTGACAAGTGACCAATCAAATGGCAGAGGAAAGGTCCTGACATGAATCCTGACAGCTTCAGCGGTCTGAGCCTTTGGGACCGTGCTAGCTGTAGCATTAGCATTGTCGGGCTAAAACACGATGGTCTGCTGGAGGGTTTCGATGCCACATTGGCTCAAGCTTTCCGATGATGAAACTCCACAATCTGGTCCACTTTTTTCCCCCCAAAAGGTCAGGATGTCTTTTCAGAATGATTTATGCTGTGCTTTAGCTTGATAGTTGGCAGATAGGCATGACGGGGTTTTTGCCCCCCCACACTCTTCTGAGTTCCTGCCATCAGAACTCTTTGGTCAGTGAGTTTTAGTCTCACTTCTGGCAGGTTTGTAGTGGAGAAAATGAGCAAAGTGCAGAGTCTGGGCCGTTTGGTTATAATGATAAAATAGATGTTGATGACAATGCTGTTATAGGAGCTGACGCAGCATATAGATTCTCAATATATTTTTCACAAGGGAGGACAGTCGGTTTCTGCTTAATCACCCATTTTAATGCTCGCCGGTAGCTGCCATCAAATAGCACGGTGTGGCTGTGAGACAGAACTGCAAGTGTATTCCCTCCATGGGCGAGCTCTTTTCGGGGGGGGGAGATCAATGCGGCCATGCCTCAAGTTTGGACGCGGAGAGAGAATATTTTAAAGTTTTAATGACTGGGATTCGACTGATCCGTGGCGGCTCCCCGTGCAGCTCCGGTCCTTCACATTTCTGAGGGCTCTTTGCATAACCGGCTTTGATTGGTTGTGATTTCTGGAGCGGGACCCCCCCCCCGAGCGGGCTGACGAGCCGGTGCCACCGCGTCGGAAATGTCAAAGCGGGTCAATCAGCACGCCGCCAATTACCTACCGACAAATCATCCGCGGCGCAGGTTTGCATTTCTTTTTCTCCCCCAAAAAATATGAGAGTTAGACATTCGGAAAAGTCGGAGCTGTCGAATTGAATCTGGATGTGCTTTCATTAACATGCGCCGGCGTTGGGTCATTAGAAGGCCTAAACGGTTGTCCCGCTCTCATCTAACCATAAATGCTCAGACTCCAGAGGGAGGGGGGGGGGGGGGGGGCTTTGGGGTAAATATTTGGGTGTGACATGCTGCTTCACAGAATGCAGGAACACTGTGAAAATCCGAAAAACAACAACAACACAGGGCGCATTATTCCTAAAACCGCAGAGCTAATAGATTAAGTGCTTTGAAAAAGGTGAGGAGGAGGGACGGGAAAGAGGAGGGATGTGGAAATACGGCGTGCCCGGAGGCCCCTCCATCACGCCGTCGTAAACCTGCATTACGGGGACTGCCGCGCAAATAAATCACCCCGCTAATATGACCGTAGCATGGTGGATGACCACGGGCCTCCACCGCCAAAGAGAAAGAGGCAAGAAAACGCTTACGCAGAAGCGACACCCCCCCCCCCCCCCCTCCTCCTCCCCCCACATGGCGCGGTCCGGCTGTACTGACCTGAAAGGCAGAAAAGCAATTTCAGCCGCGAGTACAAGCGTTATTACAGGGCCTGATGGAAACGAATGGCGGGGTGGGGAGCCGGACGGGGTAATGCCTCACATTCCTTCTCCCACTTTCTGGGTCAGGTGTTTCCTTGGTGTCACCGTGGCCCACAGGCACAGAAAAACACACATCCACACACACACACACACACGGGAGCCGCGGACGCATACAAATTTCAGAGTTTGTATTCAGAGAGGGCGGCCATTTGTTCTGCATCGCATGGGTCATCTAAATTCATTATTGACTGATAATATGGCTGCTGGCAAGGACGTCCTGTTGGCATCATCTCGCCTCCTCACCTTATTATACAGGAATATAACTCCGGAATTAATTACCCGACTCCGGGATACTGTGGAGGAGATTGCCATTTAAAATAGTTACTCAAGACATTTTGGGGTTTTCTGTTTTACAGACGTTCGGTCATTAGCAAACAGTCTTTCTTGGTATAGGAACGGGAAACAGAGAGCCCGCCACATTAATGACAGGGCTGGAGGTAAATTTGCTCTCAGGCAGCATTAACTAATCACTTTTAGGAGCGGCACCTCGGCCGAGACACGTAGGATGCTTTGAAATAGGTAGTTGTGAGGAAAAACCCACCAGTCCAAAAAAGCACCCGTTCAGAAATTAATTAGACTCTGGCCACGGCCCGCGCCATCAATGCGAGTGAGAGCTGTTTTAATTAACACGGCGAGAGCTTAAGTTATCCATTTAGTTAATGCCCTGTAATGCCCAACAAGCCAATAAATGTGCAGACAGTGGGTCCGGGAGAAGGGGCAGAAACCAGGCGGCGTCTGATGCGTTTACATACGCGTTTGTGGATGCACATGCAGAGGAGAGTGGGACAAAACGCAAGGACAGAAGCAGGGGGGGGGATGTTGATCATGTAAGTGATTTCCGGCTTTGTTGACGCCCAGCTTGAAGACGCTGACGCTAACGCCGCCATGTCTTTTCAGGGCCTGCGCATGTTTCCAAATCCCCTCCCCTCCTCCCAGACAATCAATAGTAAGCCTTTATTTTTTTCCACTGTACAGCCAGGACTACAAAAGGACCCCGGGGTAATAAAAGTCAGTCCCCGATGTCGCAACTTCAATCTCTCAGCGGCCGGTAAACATCATTGACGAGTAAATAAAGAAAACAGGCAGCGGCCTGGTCAGCTGACTTCCATTTATCCTCCTTAGCTATTAAAGAAGCCACAAAAAATAGAGAAGACATTATACATTACAAATCTAGACTTTGTCACAGGAGGCTGATAAAAACGGACCATATTAGAAACATAAACTCTGGATTTGTCATGCGAGATGCACTACACTGGTATATTTCTTCCAAGCAAGCCTCAAAGCTTCACATTAAACAGAAATACAGAATATTGTACGATCAGGGACTTTTCCATGTGTAAAATAAAGAGGTGCATTCACAATGTGAATGTCTCTTCTTCAATCGGACACTTTGGTTGGTGGCTTCCTTTTTGCTGGCAGGAATGCAGCAGATGTGGACAGCAGGTGTAGCATTAGCTGTTAGCGGTGCTAAACGCTGCGTAATGGAGCCTCTTTTGTGTTAACTGTGGTGGCAGGGGCCTTCATGTGTGATGGCCGGCTGCTTTGGAGCTCAGCTTTCATTTGGCACGCCTTCAGATGCTCATTCCGTCTCGTTTCATTTTCCGTACCTTAGCTAAAGTCACATCCCCTCTACTGTTAAACGTTTTATCCCCCTCTCATGCCTGAGCGCCCATTACCGGGCATCACTCAGCACCTTCGCTGTCCAAAATCTGACTTTGGAAGTTGACAAAAGGAGGCAGTTTACGGCAGAAATAACCAAGACAGAATGCCCACAAAAGTGAGCGTGATTCTCTGAACATGCAGAGATGTTCAGAGCACAATTCTCAGCTTATATGGTGTAAATAGCTTGTGCGTTGTTTTTTTTCTGTGATGAAGTGGGTCACGGCAGGCACATCATAGCGGCGTCAGACATAATTCAGACGGTAAATCAATTCCTTTCCCGTGCTGGTATGTGAGGACAAGGACACTAGACGAGCAATAACCGTGGATCAACTTAACTATGCATGTAAACACATAACGCGCCCTGTATGAAATAAACCCCCCGGCCTTAAAGAAAAGCCCCCACCAAACGAAAAGGTCACACGTTAATATAGCGTTGGACCTTCTCCAGCCTTGATCACCGGACATGTTCTTTGTTGTATCTCAGATTTACTATTGGCTGAACGTATATTTATTCACCAACTAATAAGAATATGGATAAATTATGAAAATACCCGATGAGTTTTCGACTCCGCCAAAGACAAAGCTTTCGCCCACATGCACTTTAGCTGCGTGGGCCCAAATCTCACAACAAAACATCCACATTCACTCACAAAAGTCCACAGAGAAAAAACTTTTACAACAGTTGAAAAACTCCACCTTACTCTGATCCCTGTGCAGCTTTCTATCTGACGCTGATTCCCTGTTTTTTATCTTTGTTCATGATAAAATCCGCCAAAAGCATTGAGAAGCAGTAAAAAGGGAATATTGAAAAGTGTTAATCCTTGATCCCATGCTGGTTTGAGATGTCTTTCACATCTTCCCAATTCCAAGGCTTTTTCTATTTTAAATTAAAATTAATTCTATTTTAAATTAAAATTAAAAAAAACAACATAGATGTTTCCCATGTTCCACATTTCATAACTCTTCTCCGAAATCAGACCATTAGGAGTAAACACTTTTTAATCGATGTGGTGTGCAGCGTGCTAACACTTCAAAACCATTAACCCGCTATTAATGGGATTTCTGTCTCCTTTTCTCTCCAAGCAAGACAGATGACATCCAAAGGTCACTCCCGCAAATCCCCAGTAAAGTTATGAATACCCATAATTCCAATTTGCTGTTTCAGTCGATTTATTGAATACGTACTGGGTCATGATTTCAAACTGCCCCGTGGTCTACTCAGATGTAATTAAAACCAAATACGACCAACCGGCCGGGCGTTAAAACAGCTCAACCTGAAACAGAAGCCGAGCACCTCTTGGGGAAGCAGCAGTTAAGGGAAAGAGGGGAGGAATGCCAGCAGCAGATTAACGGTCAAGGGGAAAAAAAAAAAAAGCCATCAAAGAAACCCATCGAGAAAGTAGAAGGAAGAAAGAAAGAAAAGAAATACAGGCCAGTACCTGATGGTGTCCTTGAAGGCATCGTTAAAACGCTGCCACGGGAGCCGCTTCAGTAAGGTTCCAGTCGTGCTCTGTGTTTTGAATAAAAAACGATTCAATTATTCAGACAAACTTAATTCATATAGCACATTTCATACATTAAAATGCGACGAGCCCCCGAGGTGAGGAGACAGCTTGACGCGTCTCATGACTCATTCCTGATAATTAGACAGCCAATTAATACACCAGCTACGTTTGGTAATTTCCCTCATGACGGGCCTATTGTTTTTATTAAAAACAGATAATTACTTAAGAGTGTTGATTCCTCAGCATTTCCAGACAGAGGTTGAAGAAAAGAAGCGTCGGGGTTGATTCTTCTTTCATCAGAGTTAATGTGAATGGAAAATAACTAACGGCAAAGGGGCAGTTTGACTTGTGACTTAAGAAGAAACATGTTCATTTTTACCTTAACACTTAGTAAAGTTAGTAAAACCCTGGGAAACATTATCCATTCATCATTTGGCAGAAACACCAGCTGGCCTTTGCTCATAGAGGGCTGAGCGCCACTAAAGCTCTCCTCTTGTGGTCACCCAGTCACTCACCAGTGGCCAATTGACCTCGTTAGGCACGAGAGCTTCCTTCAGGTGAGGGAGAACTCAGTAGAGATGTCACTAATATTTCTCTCAAAACAAGCGTGCATCTTAAAATGACAAAAAAATCTGTGTATTCGTTGCTATTTTGTGCCATTTTCCAAATCCAAACCTGGAGTTTTAAACAGTATCCATCCAGGACTTCTGCCCTTCCTTTGTTTGGAGCTGAACTAGTGGTTTACACATGGGACCTTATTCATGAAAACAAGCCTAAAACAGTGAGCGTTATCTCTTTCTAGCTGTGGACAACGCTGCAAAGCCTCCACATTTTTTGGCCAGTACTGAAATGCATTTCTGCCCATTTAAGTAGAAAACAAAGCATTACAAAAAGATAATTCCCTTGTTTTTTTTCTCTTTCCAACCCACAGTTTCAGTTTATTTGCATATCTAAATTTCTTAGGTCAAATAGAATAGAATTAATCAGTAGTTTATATTGTTGAGTGAAACACATTATCCATTAGGGAGTCATAAGTATACAGTTCGGCCTAATTTATTTAATTATTTACAGCAGTCAGCCTTTTCCTCACACTTTCTTCTACACAGCCCGTTTTTTGCCCCCAGGTTTGTACCTTTCTGCTACAACTCATTCCCATTTTGTTCTCAGTAATTTACTTTTTATGAGCAGCTTCGTTCCATGGAAAACAGATGGGATGCAGCCTCTCTGCAGAGAGACGACTGCCTCCCTAACTGAGACTGTTTGTAATATTTGGCTCCTTTTTTTTCCCTCTTTGAGTTTTCTCTAGCTTGTTCCTTTAAGCTATTTGTATTTCTGTTTTTAACCTTAAACCTATTCTGAGTGTGGCCCTCTGTTTCTCCCGCGTTGAGGTCCACGCAGTCATGTGCCTCTAAATCAGACTATTCCATGCCGCTGCCCAATTGCCCAGCAGCATGATGCTCTGATTGCAGCAGTTTAGCTGTGCCAGAGCTTCAGCCTGCTCTTAATTCCCTCTGTAAACCTTGACATTACCATCTGTGCGGGAAAACACAAAGGACACTTTGCATTATGTATGTCAGTGTGTGCACGTGGGGTGGAACATTGAGGGCAGGTAAGTAAACCTCAGATTAAATGAGGATTTTAACGCGTGCACATTTATAAGTGAAGGCCAGATAAACTTTATCCTCCCCCTTTTATCAATATTTCCTTTTCCATGTGTCTCTCACCTTCCATTTTTAACTTATTTCCTCTGATTTCGTCACGTTGCTCCGCCTTATATAGCTTTTCCTTTTTTGTTTGTTGTTGTTTTTTTTCCGTGTTTATCAGGTCATCCTTCCAGCCCGGTCCTAAAGTTTGTCTTTTCTCTCTTTTTTCCTTCACACAGATCCCGGCTGGCGAACGGGGATGAACCAGCTGTGAGGCTGCAATCAAACGAGTTTCCAGCTAAACCTCCCAGGGTCCCGCCAACACTACACACACGCCCTGAAAGAGAGAAAAATGTGTGCGTGTCTTTGCCACCACGTGCACACACACACACACACCATGGCCCGAGTAGTATGTCAGAGTCAGATTTATTGTCACCCATATCAAAATTATGCTCTGCTCTCCCTTAAAATGACTTTGGTTATTTTCACCAATCGGCACTATACAAAAACCCACTAAATCTTCTTTATGAATATCTTTGGTGCTGGTGGAGGATCACGGCATGAATAGTTTAGTTATCTCGCAATGAATAAATCCAAGGTGAACGAGCGTGGAGCCCCTGTAGGAGCGTTTCCTATGAGGGAAAAGCACAACTAATGACAAATATGCAGAGCATGAGACCTTTCTCAGGCTCTATCATCTCGAGAAGCCGCCATCCTCCTTCCTGCGTTAATCCAACCTTTTTTTTCCCCGATTCTGAGCTGAAACAGGTCTGTCTCTACTCAGTGTCTGAGTGTGCTGTTATGTCATGGTCCAAAGGAGAACCCGAGTGCAGCTCCAGAGCCCATTTACTGGTAGGCAGACAGACTGAAGACCGGTGGAGCGTAAGCGCGCATAAGCACTCCAATAGCCAGAGAGACAATCTCAAAGCATGATGGGAGTTTACACAGGCACGTCGCAGGTAGCTGGATGGGGGTTAATTCTGTCTCAAAGGATTTGATGAAGATGTTAGAGCAGCCCTGACCACGCCAGCCAGCAGCAATCTGCTCACATCTACAGACGGGATGCAGTTTCAAGTCATATCAAAAGCTGTTATTAAAGCTGTTATTCAAAGTTCAAAGGAAAAAGCAAGGAAAGGGCAATGTGTTGATTGCGGAAATTTGGATCGGTTTGACCTTTCCTTGCCCGTCTTCCAACAACTTATGTTGAGACATATTAAAGAAGAAAACACTGTCTCGTTGCATTTAACGATGACTTTGAGTTATTGTTCACACAGCATTCAGATTCCTCCCGTCCCCATTAGCTGGAAAGCAGCAGCTGTGCTGGTTGAGTTGACAAATGAATGCAAAGAACAGGTCACAGAGAGTCACCAACTGAAGCGGTAAATTAGAGGATTAAGACATTATTTACTGATTTTTGGAGAGAGGTTATAATTCCGAGCACAAATAACTGTGTCCACACCTCTGCACAGCCATGTGGGAAGGTGCCACATGGACCAGATTAAAGTGGCTAAACATTTTACCAGCTCCTGGATATGCTATTAAGTGAATACCGGCCGATTTTGGCCAAAACACACTGAAGTTTCTGCATGCTGCTTTTAGGCTTTTGCTCCATAATGTGCGTGAAATCTTTCCGTTTGAAATCTCCAGCCGTAACTAAAAATGGCTGACTCGCTGCATTGTGCGCCACGTAATATGCATAATTGAAACACTGCCACAGAGGGCAGACCAAGTCTCAACCAATAGCAGCTTTAAAAAAAGCTCTAACCCTCACATCCCTTCCTGGTGGCTACATCCATCTCACCTTGGAAGTCATTAGTGAATCGCGCCATAGCAACAAACTGGAAGCACCACACACTATGAATCCTTTTACACAATCTGGTTTCTTTTAGGAGATCCTTCTCAATCTGCCTTATCTTATTTTGTCCGCTCCACATTTTCTATTTCATCCAAAGAAAACTGTCCATTTTGCAAACCAACCAGGGCATCTTGATTCGTTGACATTTGAGAAGACGAAGAAGACTGATCATCGATTAGCTATGTATCGATCTTCTATCTCTTGCTATTGGAGCAGAAATCCAGCCTAACGTTGACGTTGATAGCGATGAGTATCACAAGACGTTGACTAACCACCACAAACCACCCAAAAAGTAGCAAAACCCAGAAAACAAAGTGGAACCGAAGACCTGCAGACAATCCGTATTTAGGCACATCAGAGCGAACGGGGATGGGAAAAAGAGAACGAAGGAAGGAAAGAGGAGTGACAGCTCAATATGTGCATACACACAGGAGCAGATGAGACACAGGTGGCGACAATCAAGTCGGAGCGGGCAATCACAAACACAAAAGGTGATGCCAGACATCACACGAGGGAGATCGTCGTCTCTAAATTAAATAAGAAAAGAATCAGATTCCGGCTAAACAGGAGCGTACCCACAGGAAAGGGCTGGGGCAGATACCATGGTTGTTTCCTTCTCCCTCACTTCCGGCTGTCTTTCTCGATTATTTTCTCACTACAATTCATTATGGCGCGCATACCAGCCTGTTTTTCCTGAAAATGCCCCCAAAAGCCCACTTTTAACTCAAATGATGCTAAAAGCCAGTTTCCTCTAACAGGTTTACATATCCTCCTGCCCTTCTTTTGCTTAATCCAGTTTAACATGTCGACAAAAAGCCTAATCAGATTGAAAATGGCGTGCGAAACTATAGTTTGCCGAAATCCCCCGAGAACAGAGCAATCTCCCGAACAGCCGGAGCCATGAAGATTGCATGACTGAGAGGAGCAATCCTACAAGGTGAAACCTGGGACGACTCGGGGAGACATCTGGACTCCCAGATGTGAGACGAGAATAGAAAACTCATCTGTTTGGGCCGCCCCGCTCCGCCTCGTCCCGTCCCGCCTCAACCCGACTGTGACAACGGCTAATTACCCCAGCTCAGATCCCGCACAGATTGCTGACAGTCTTGTTAGCCCCCCGATTTGCGCTTTTAATTGAATCTGGGATATCTGCATCATCTGGCTCATACTAAGCGTGTTTGGTTGTTTACGAGAAACCATTTTATTTGGAGTCACTTTTAACCGAGGAGTCTTTCTAATGGTGGGTTGAAAAGATTCCGTAAGCCGAATAAATTGACACGGGATTCGTCTGCGTTTGTTTTTTTTATCCAGATAAAACAACATGGTGGAGGTTTGTGGGATAATGGGACCGAGATGACAGAGGGAACAACAAAAGCTCCAACGCCCGCCCACGCGTAACCCCATTCATCCTCTCACCATCTCCACTTTAAAAAGAGGCACGTGCGCTAACACCGAGCGTGTGAGACGTGCGCGCTCTCAGCCCCATTTCTTTAGCAGCTTGTGAAACCTTGCCCAAAGCAACTGGAACGCACGCGCCATGAATAATCTGCTCACATCTCCGAGCTGAATTGGAAACATCTCCGCGTTCGGGCTGACATTGTTGCGCCGGTGAACTTTGACGGGATCAAAACCTGAAAGCAGCTCCGCCGGAAAGGCTTCATCATCTGGTGAAAAGTTCCGACAAATGTCAGAGAGGCCGTTCGGAATGTTTATTCACTTCCCCGGCCGAGATAGATAAGGAGAATGATTTGTAAACATGAACCCGAAGCCGTTTGCCAGGCAGCTCCCCGCCAACCAACATGGCTTCTGTTACAAACTATGATATCAAAATGACCATATGGTTGTCAGGGAAAGTGCAATTTTGAGAAAGCTCCCCTCGGAGCGGGGAGATTTGGGCTGCCCTTCTGTGCGGCGGGGAGAGCCGCGTGGTTTAACGGCCGCTAAACGCCCGTTGTAATTTGAGATAATGGCTTTGACATTTCAATGTCCGACACACTGCGAGTCACGGCGAGCGGGCCTTTATCGGAAAAGCTGGACGGGAAAAAGTTGGAGAGTGCGTAATCTCCCCGGTAACGCTTCGGCCTTAATCTTTTTACACGTACAACTGTGAAAAACACTCTTCTTTCATTTTCCATAATACGTCTATAGAATCAAATGCATTATAGGTGAACGTGCTGATTATTGGGCAAAAATAGAAAGGGTTAAAGCAGAAATCTGGGCTCCTTTATTCTCCAGCAAAGTCTCTAAGACCAGCTTTGAGGCATTTTTTTAAGTACTTACTTCTTGAAGGACATCCCAAAGCTTTTCTTTGGAAGCGGGCTGCCTTTGGCTCTGTTCTCTGTCAGATGATCCCACGTGGGCTCTGGGGAAGATCCGTCCCTCCGGACCTGCTGCCTATGATCGTCAGTCCACTTCCTGTGTCCTTTGGCAGAAATCAGTCTTTCCTGCCTGTTTCCCTTCCCAACTTCTAGAACACGTTCCTCTCAGCTTCTGTTCACCTGCTGCAGACACTTTAATAGGACAGGATTTCAACCCCTAGTTCCTTGGAACTCATGGAAATCCAATTTATGCCATCAAGTTGGGTTATTTTTGGAAGATAAAAGCAAAAATTGGCTCTCTGCCACATTAGTTGAATGTGTAGACATCACAGACAATGTAGCTCATTCCTCGGCCTTCTTCTATTAATAGGCGAATGTGTAAGATAAAGCTATGGATCAAGTTGGTGTGCATTTAGCCGGGACTCATCCTGTAAATGCATTTGTTTCCTCAGCCCTAAGAAAACAGGCTCTAACCTCCCCACAGCCATGAGGACGCAGCAGATGAGCGGAGCCGTGCACGCTCACCGTTCTGAGCACTGACTCAGCTTCTCCACAGAGGCGTCAGAGGCAGCTGGCTGCTTTATTACCTCATCATATCTTTGGAGATGGATCTAAGTTTTTAGTTCTTCAGGCTTTTTAACGAACACCCTTGGCTCTGCTGAGAGGACAGACTGTTCCTCCCGTGTGAGAAATGCTGCCTTACCAGGTAGAAACCCTCAGAGAGCTCGTGTGAGGCTGTAGAAGTTTTTCTCCTGACCTGTTCTCACCTCCCCGCAGCTCATAATCCTAATATTTACCGAGAAATGTTAGCCTTTCCACAGAGTAGATTCTGTATTTGCAGAGTGTCCGTTCAGCTGGTCACGATACAGGAACCGGGCTGATAGCATGTCTTGCTTTTTCCTTTTCATCTGGTTTTCCTCTTTGTTTGAATTAACTCAAACTCATTTTCCCTTCTTGGATTTCAGAGCTTAATATTGCATTTTTTTCCCCTGTATCAGACAGTTTCGCTGTATCGCTTTATTATCCAAGTTTTGTTCAGACATTTCAAGACATGTGAAGTAAAGTACCAATAATACAACTGAACCCCTTTATAAACTCTGTACACACCTTCAGCCCCACAGTCATTTCCATCAATGCTGTGCAACGCTTCATGAGATAAATATCGGCAAAGAAAGATCCAAAATTCCTCATTAAAGCACAGATATTGTTGGCACGCAACCATTCCAAAACAAATCGCATTACGCCGATAATAGGAGAAAAAAAAAAAAGGCCAAAAGTTTCAGAAAAAATATGGAGCCTTGGGCTCTCACAAAGACATCAGGATCTTTTCCTTTTGTATTAGGTTATTACACATAAAGCCAAGTGTCTTGTTGGAACAGTTCAGGTTCAAATGTTGACGCGTGCTGGACAGTCGAGCTGCGTTTGTGACAGCGGGGGGGGGGGCTACGAGTGCACCAGTTTGATGCCCTGCCCCGTGTCCAGCACGGCGGGGGGGAACCAGGCCAGCTTGCACCTGCGGAAGCAGCGCAGGCAGGCGCTGCAGAGCCAGAACGGGTCCAGGCCGCAGCACCAGTTGGACAGGTAGACCAGCGGGTAGGTGGCCTTGGGGAAGTGGGTCTTCCAGTGCTTGGCCACGTCGCTGCCGGTGGGGAGGTGCAGCGTGTAGTCGCCCCAGCGCTTGGACACGCCGTACGCGGCCCCCGCCGCCCGCCCCCGCTCTGACCACTGCGTGCCGCTGGCCGGGTTGCAGTTGAACTCCACCCACTCGGCGGTGAAGTCGCCCAGCAGGGGCGGGTCCCCGGCCTCCGGGTCCGGGGGGGGGGGCCGCCGGCTCGGCGCCCTGGACAGCCACGTACACCCCCTCCAGCCGCCGCGCCTCCTTCACCCAGGGGAGGGAGTTCTCCGTGTCCAGGACCACGATGAGGCGGGAGCAATGGCCGGCGTTCTTCTCCTTCCAGATGTCCAGCAGCTGGCCCAGGTGGAGGCTCTCGCCCCCTGTGGGACCAGAGAAAGGCCCGATTTTAGTCTCCCCACCCTCACAGACAGCAGGAGCTTTGTATGAAGGCTCGACTAGCATGGTGAAAAGACGGTGGCCATCTTTCGGGGTGGGTTCCCTGTGTGTTTGCAGCCAACTAATATAAATAATTAATAATAATTAAAGAAATCATCTGCCTGAACCCTCTCCATCCGAATCGAACTTTCGACATGAGGCGTTCGAGGCCGCTCCGGCTGTCTGATGTGCGGAAGTGGGCCTGACTGTCTGGGACAATGGAAATGATGAAAGGGACGGAAACCCGACTCGTTCTGACGGCTAGCTCTTATCGTCTTTCTGCAGACTGAGACAACAAGTCTTTGGTAATTATTTACTGTCTGAACGAGATTATTCAGACGGCTGCGAAGGAACGAAGCTGAAGATGCATTTCAAATTCTGGGAGGGGGAAAAAAAAAAGAAAAAAAAAAGACCTCTTTTGATGTTTGAAACAACGAATCCGACGGTAATCAGACAGAAAGAATAAAACGCTGCCGTCTCACACTGTCAACATCCCACACTTCTTCCTGAGGGGGGGCTCCCATGATGCACCTCTCCCCCCTCTGCATCTATAGGCCCAGACTGCTGGGGGGGATCTCCCATGATGCACCTCTCCCTGCTCTTTCCTCTCTGTGTGACATCACTGCTGTCATTAACCCTCCTTCCTGTCCCAGAAAAGACGGTTCTGGTTCTGATGGAGGTTCTCTCCTCCTCAAAGGGAGATCTGTCCACCATCGGTCAGGATGGCAGGCTGGATTGGAAAAGACCTTTTCCTGCCCGGCTCCCTGAGCTTTTCTTAAAGTGGCTCTTCGTTAATCGGAATAAATGGGAGTCTAATTGATCTGACTGGATGAGGATTGCACTGCGCTGAACCAGATCTTAACTCATTGACTGCCAGACATTTTCAGAACAGAGAGTCCCATACTGCCAGAGTTTTTTGAGCATTTTGACTGATTTTTCAAGAGCCACAGAATAGTTTGTGCTATGACTATGTAAACACCAAACACACCAAAAGAAAGAGTAGACTCTCTTCTCTCATCAGGAAAAAAAAATTGTTTCTACCTTATTCCGTTCTTCCTCGACGTGCGTCTCACCGGCGACACGTTCTCTCATAGCGAACCGTTACCTTTTTCTTATTTGCCTACAGTCTATGCTCTTCTCCCATCAAAAGTGGCACTGCCACCTAGAGGGTCAATTTGTTAGTACATACTCTGTCTAGAAGCCGATATTTACGGACAAGCTTTAGCAGATCGTCCCCCAAGCCACTCGCGTTGAAAAACATAAAAGACGTCTATAGACATCTTTGGCAGCCAATGAGTTAAGAGGCTTTAATTGGTCTAGGAAGTGGCCCGATTTGGTATTAGTCGTGAACACATTGAAACTTCATTCGGAGGAGAAAAAAAAGGAGAATTCAGTGATTTGTGTGGAAAGTGAAGCGTCCTCACCGGCCAGGGCCCAGGCCCCGGAGGCCTTGTGCGTGTGCCCGCTGTAGAAGAGCAGGTAGGTGTCGTGGCGGGGGCCGTCGGCCGTGCGCAGCTCCAGGAAGCTGCGCAGCTTGGCCTGCGCCGCCTCCAGCGACACGCCGCCGGTGGAGTAGTCGCAGCCGAAGGTCTGGACCATGTGGTGGGAGAAGAGGCGCTGCACGCTGTTCAGCATGGCCGTGGAGCGCAGGTTCAGCTCCTGGACCCGGCCGGCCGGCAGCAGGGCGGGCTGGCCCCCGGCGCTGCGCGGTACAGAGACACGCCGTGAGAAGAAGAAGGCTGGCTGTTTGTCTTCTTTATCTACTCCGGGGAAGAGTTAAGTTAGGCAGCTTGTCAGAAGGCGGGGATGGAAGAGAGGCCGGGGACACAACATACAAGATATGAATGACTGAGGAGGGGGGGGGGGGGGGGGTTTTGAGTGTGATGGATTGACACGGCGGGGTGGAGGGAGCTGTCTGCAGTCCCGGGGAGAGAGAGGAGACGGATGGGGGAGGACCAAAAAAGCCGGCGGAAGGAGGGGCGACATTACCGCTGGAGGAAATGACATTAGCCCCGGGGATACGGAGCAGAATTGGAAATCAAAGTGAGAAAATTGCGAGAAAAAGTTGGAGGGAGAGCGCGGAGGTCAGAGATAGTTGAGCAGGAGAGGGATTTTTTTTTTTTTCTAAGAAAGTGCAGATGCAGGTGGCTTGACGGTGACAAGCAGATGATAAGAGACACACACACACGCGGCACATCAAAGCTATCAGCCGCGGCCGTTTACTCTTTATCTCTGGGCTTGATGGGATGGCAAAGTCACACTTTTCCCACCAAAGACATCTGCATACAGCTGCCATCCCATTACGGCGCGTGTCACCTCCATCATCCCCGGCGTCTGCCGGGAAAGGACGGGGCGGCTTTCACCTGGCGCCGGCGTCACGCGGCTGATTTCTTCTTCTTCAAAAAGCAAAGACGAAAAACCCCACCACATCTTTGATGTGCCGGTGTGATTTGTGGTCAGCTTTTTACTTTCAGACCTGATCGTGAACTTCGCAATTCGAAGCAACGCCCACTAAACTCTGCCAGATCCCCCAATAAAGCCATTTTACGCTTGTTCTTAAAATGACACGTTGCAACCCGTGCATGACTTGGCGAGCCGAGCGTTCCCCTAAACCTATTTAATCTGTTCAGATCTCATGGCGTCCGCGGGAGAGAAAGCTTCTATTTGATATTCTGACCACATCTTCCCCCCCCCGAGACACCCTCTCTTTCATCCTTTGGAAAAAATAAAAAAACTAGCATTTCTTATTTTTTCTCAAAAGCCCCCTCAGTTCTCCGTCCTCTCGCAGTTCCTCCCATTCCCTGGCCGGGTCCGTCCACCCTGGCTTTTATCGCCTCCTTTCCTCGGCGTTTACCGCCTCAATTCTGCCGCCTTCTCCCCGACCTGCTTCAGCCTCTGACCTCGCTGAGGTGGAAACAGAGGTAAGATCTGAGTTCAGGTGGAGCCCGTCGTACGGTCAGCCTCTGCTGCTTAGAGGCCAGACGCTTGTTGAAATCTCCCCAGAATTCTCGATCACGTGGTGGCGCCCCCTTCACTAACAACCATGCAGAGGGAAGACTGGAATCCTCCCTCCAGGGCCAAGACATTAACGCCATGTTTACAGACGGTTATTAGCCTATTTTAGCTGTTGGGTACGTGCTAACTGAGGGGAAAAAATGGTGTTTGCCTCCCCTGTGATGCCAATAAGGGCTGCCATATTCACCGAACAGAGTCCTGCACACGTTCAGGACACGGTCATCCGACAGACACCCCCAATACGTTCGCAGGAAGGGGATTTTTTTACTGGAATTTCTCATGTGGATGCCGCTCGTCTGCGGGATATCGGGGCTTCACGCTCCTTCCTTCGTTTATTCCCTCGTGAGACGGGGACAAAAGGTTGTTTTTTTACGGCGTACGTTTCCCCAAAAACAACAACATCTCCCACACGTTCACTGGATTACCAAAGGACTCCGTGCATAGCAGCAAACTCTGCTGCTCTATGCTGCTGGTTGCTATGGAGATAAATTGTAAAAAAACAAAAACAAAGACTTTTTTGCTCCCAAACCACCTGGTTTGATGATAACTATTCTGAAAATCATGTCAGTCACAGACTAAGTGACTGTGTAACAATAATGATAATAATAATAATAATAATAATAATAATAATAATAATAATAATAATAATAATGAATAAAAGCCTGTAATAACACATTTATTAGGAGTCCAGGTCTGCATTCGCACCATCGAAGTGAAAGTTTTTACTTTTTCTCACAGTAAAAAGTAAGGATTGAGACATTTTGTACAGAAATACCTGCAGTACGAGGTGGGAATGACCAGCGCGTAGCCCACACAGGTCCCCCCCAGGCAGCTGCCGAGCTCGTGGAACAGGCCGAGGGTCAGGGACTCCAGAGGCAGCACCACCAGCAGAGCGCTGAGAAACAGGCCGTTGGAGGGCTGCGGAAAAATCCAGACAATCAGAGTCACTTTTATTCAGCACTCGCGGCTCACACTGTGATAATCAGCCCGGCTTAAGAGATGTTGACACTTGCTGAGATGGCTACACAATATAAGGCGGACACTGTGCTATTATATCAAGACAAAAACATGACAGGGTCTAATGCAACAAAGAGGCAAAGCTGTGCTACGCGGCATCTCAAATAAGTGCCTCCACTTCGGAAACATGTCGGTTATATCACAGTTTTGGCTCTTTCTTCCTATTGGAAGGTTTTTTGTCGGATCCTTTTATCGATTGCAAAAGAATAAAGTCAGGACACATCTGAACAGTGACATTAAGCAGATCAGGGCCCATCTTCAGCTGTTAGAGGCACGCAGAACAGAGTTAATCAATTAAACAAACACAAACGCAGGTCAAAGTTTCCTCATTCTTTGAGCATCGGTCAGTGTTCTCCCCACATTAGGAGGCTAAATCATTCCTGTGTGTCTCTAAGAGACGAAACAATGCTGAATTTTCAGCAGACGTCCAAATCACGACCACGAGAGGGTCCATATTCAGTCTATTCACCGACATCTGATGGGTTTAAGTTCCTCCTGAGAGCCTCAAGGGTGATTCTAATTTCTAAGAAGTGCTTTTGTGGGCGAGCGCATCATCAGAAGCGCCATTGTCTGCGTGTCAAAATCAGCTTTGAGCTGATCAGGTTGGATCTTACAAAGCGAAAAGAAACGTCGGCAAATTACGTCAAACAGTCACTTAAAGGTGGAAATTTGATGAATGTACTTTAGCTTTTTGGAGTATCTGACAATACAGAGCAACGACTATTTTGTGAGGTTTGTCAAACGTCTGAGGGCTAAATTGTGCTGACGAAAAGCAAAAATATGACAATCGTATTTATTTCTATGCATTCACCTCAAATGTGGATGAGTAAATGCATTTTAAAAGGCGATAAATCTCAAGACAGCATGAAGGAAGACCACACAATATAAGGGCTCACAGTCTGAGGAATGATTTGCAACAGTCAGTACAAAGCAGGCGGAGCCGCTCTGCACTTAGCCGTAATGCATTCCAGAGCGGGCTTCTGAGCAGCCCGCGCAATCTCACAAAAATCTATATTCTGCTATTTAATCAATCAGTGCTGTCAAACGGAATTCCATACCGGCTTTGGGAAAAAAAATAAAGGCTCGCAGGATAAAACTTTATACTTTGTAAAGAGACAAATCTCCTCCCAGTCCCAGTAAAAAAAACAAAAAATAAAAGATGGGAGTCCAAAAGAACTATTTTACGGTTTGCATTCAGGGCTTTGTCACCTGCCATTCCTTCTGTGGACAGATTACATCACTTTCTCTGTATTTCCACTGCACTAAACAAAAAGTATTAAAAACACCAAATAGCTCCAGCGGTCTCAGGCAAATTAGCATCCAACATCAACAATGTGCACATCTTAGATTAGGATTCAGGTCCATGAGATTTTTACAAGGTAAACGCCTAATCAGGCTAAATAGGTAGTTTCTGCTCTTTATGCATGGGGAAGGGGATATTAAGGAGCTAATTAAATTTGCTTTCCATGAGAGCAGCAGTGCCACAGTAACTGCACACAGCACCGGGAAAAAGATTAAAAACTGATTTTTTTAGAGTTGTTCTGCAAATTTTAAATGATTTCCGACAACAGCTGAGGTTCTCATTTTGAGAGAGCGGGAAAACGACTCGTGTTTTCTACCTGCCAGGACACGGCCGCCAGTATCACCGTAGACAGCAGGCAGAAGATCGCCAGGCGCTCCGAAATCAGGCAGAAGTGCCGGATGCCGCGGGACGCCATGACTTGGGCCAAACTCCGGCTGCTCGAGCGGTGCGCTCGCCAGGTCCTCTGGCACTCGCTCAGCTTTGTGTGGAAGCCCCAAATCGTGATCAGCAGAATCATGTGGCAGATGGCCCAGAAGAGGCCGAAAAGGCAGAATCCCGGGATGACCAGATACCACAGCTCCAAGTGGCCGAGCTGTGAGCAAGACAGGAAACGGTCCAATCAACACAAAACACAGCAAAGCAACGCACACTCCTGCACATTCCAACTCATGCTAGAAAGAAACGACTGCTTTGACAGTGTAACGAATGTGGAATTATGCTTTTACCTTCAAGGCAGCGAGGACAAAGAAGGCCAGCTCGGTTACACACAGAGGAAACATGGACAGCCTCCTCCATACCTTCCCCAAAGAGAGCACTGGCACCCAGCGCTCGCAGGGCCCCAGAACGCTGAAGTACACGTCCAACAGAGGCTCACACAGCAGCCGGCCCAGGAAGCAGCCTAAGGCGTAGGGGTTGGCCGGGAGGCCCAAGGCTTGGAAAAAAACGAGGGATGTAATTAAGGCAAAACTGACGAGGTTGGGCAAAGCGAGGAGGGACTTCATCCTCAGGTCCACGATCAGAGCCCCCAGCCCCACCACCAGGCCTATGATGGCCACCGAGCTGTGCAGGAGCATGGCGGTGCTGGCCACGCCGAACCCCAGCAGCTGCAGCCACTCGGCGGGCACCAGCAGGGCGGGCCGGTGGCGCATGGCGCCGCACAGGCGCTCGGTGGCGGCCCACACCGCCTTCATGACCACGCTGGCCACCAGGAGGTAGTCGGCCGCCAGCTCTTTGACGTTCAGGTCCAGCGCGGGGCCGTTGAGGAAGCACAGGAGTCCGAGCAGAAAGCCCGACCACAGGTGGTACAGGCTGAGGCTGGCCTTCTCCATGGCGAAGTAGTAATGGAGGATGCTGGCGATCCCCAACACGAAGAGGCCCAGGATGAAGATGACCAGGATCATGGGCTCGCCGGTCACCTCCCAGCGCACGTACATGCCCACGCACACCGCCACCAGCAGGTTGATGCTGGACAGGTAGCCCAGGCAGCACACGGACGTGAACACGTCCACCTCCCTGGGCGCCTTGGCCGTCAGCTCCTCCTCCTCCTCTTCTAGATCCATGTTTGAGCAGAAATGGACGTCCAAACAAAACTTGGGAGCCTTTGAGCTTTAGCCGGAGCCTCTCATCCTCTTAGACTGGCAGCTGGAGGTCTGTGCCTCATGATGAACTTCATCCAAATCAACCCCTGTGGAAAAATGAGCAGGCGTTATTACTCCAGATGTGCAGCCTGTGCATATTTTTAGGTTTATTTACCATTCCTTATTTTTTTTTTTTTAAGCAGACTAAACCGTGGCATTCTGGACCAAACCTACGAATATAAAACAGCGTAGCTGGGAAAATAACTGAAACAACCGACAGCATCGAAACACAAACTGCGAGAACGGCCCTGGTGTGAGTCGGTTAGTGGCGATGTGGCACTGAAGCCCAGAAGTTTTGGAAACCTTCTCCTCCCTGCCTGCAACTAAGCCTTCGCTCACGTTTTGAAGGGTCTTAAACCGTCAAAAGTAACGCAAAGCTACCTGTGAAAAGCTGTCCCGGTGAAACGAGTGAACAAAAAACACTCATTTACGGTACAATGCGCTGTTTTTGTAATTAAATGTTGCTTACATAGTGTTTAGTTGTCAGCGGCTGGGCTTCCGGGTTCAGTTCTACGGCGTGTCGCAGCGGTCAAAAATAGTCATTCGCTTTTCTTGCATCCTTTAATAAAAAATCTATCTATCTATCTATCTATCTATCTATCTATCTATCTATCTATCTATCATATATTCTTAATGTGAAAATATACATTTTGATTAATAGAACTTTGATAATCCATGTATGGTGAATAGAGGAAATATTCAAATCAAAAGGCTGAATAGTGTTAATGGGTGTCCGTCTACAATTTATCCCTATTTCTTGATATAATTGTATCATTCACTGGAAATTGTACTGTGAAATATTCACTCACGAAAAATATTGGTGAACTGAATATTATATACTTTCTTGTGCCTGCAGTGTATTTTTGAGCACCGGTGCTATAAAACCTTTAAGATGCTACTATCATACACCTGGCACCTCAGATGTCTGTAAAAATATAGAGCAGGATAAACCCATTGGTTTCCAGGATAAAGCATATATTTATAGGAATAATGAGCACAAGCCAGTTTCAAGGTTTATTTTGGATTTTCTACTGATGCAATGTCATGTAGTGATCGGTGGAACATCACGATGCAGGCTTACTCAATCCCCCGCGGGAATACCAAAGCAACCTTAGCTCATGTGTGCATTTCTCATGTTGCTGCGGGGGAGTGTGTTTGTGTGTGTACTCTGCTTTGATCAAAAGTTGACAGAAGGTAAAAATGGGAACAGAGACTGTTTAAGCCTCTTCAAAATACCAACATACCCCAATTTAAAAAAAGAAGAAGATTTGGCTAAGAATAAGACGCAAGCTGTCAAATGTGATTTAATGTGCACAAGATCTTTTTAAATATATATTCAGAACAACTCACCATCTGTTTTATTTCCGACAATAATTAATAACAGTATGAAAGAGTAGACTCTCAAACGAAAACCAACGTAGATGAAATCAATTGTCTTTCAAGGCAAAATATTCTGCTTTGAATGTTACATTTTTAAAGGCAGAACTACGGACTGCTAAGACTTTCAGAGGTCTTTCCATTCTTGTTCATTTACACCACCCAATTAGACATTGCACACACGCACCTACTGACCAGAAAGGTAGCAGCTGGAGACACTTCTGCCCAAATTTGCTGCTTTTTGTTTGGCCTTTCTTATCTACTTACTTACTTGTGTGAGGTGGACAGCTGCTGCCAGTCAGGCTCATCTCTTGCTGCTTGTTAGAGGGATTGTTAACTTTTTTTTTTTTTACATATGTAACCATAACAAACAAGGCCAACTTATAGTGCTTATATTATAATGTTCTTTCTTCATGAGGTTAATGCAGTTAAAAATAAAAAGTTGATAACCAGGAATTTATCTGAACTTTGGCTAATTCCTTTCAAATCCATTTATTTCCACATGGTAAAAAAAGATAAATAATAGAATAAAAGAGTCCACATTTATTTAATTAGAGCTTTGGTTTCATGCATAATTAAGGAACTCTGTGATCAAATAATTTCCTACAACTCTAGCCTCTGTGCTGGTCAACACTAATTAGTCATTTTCAGCAGGGAGTATCACATCACCATGTTTGCTAATGTATACTGAAGCTGGGCCTTTAAAGAAGGAAAAAACTCCCCAGTCCAACTGCGTCTGAAGCCTCACATTCCGCACACGGACTGGCATCTAAAGAGAGAGATATCATCAAAAAGAGCAGACTTAACATGTCTCCCTGACTGGTTTTACAGCTATTTCCACCTTGAACACACGCGAATGCAACATTTCACAAATGGCCGCTTAAGAGGGGAAAAGAGCTACCGAATGGAACCGAAGAGAGCTGTCAGACCCAAGATGAAACATCCCCAACGACCTGGAAAAGAAGGAAAGCATGGGGCAGATATCCTGGAGAAGAAATGTATTTGCGGACAGAGAGAAAGAGAGGAGGATTCAATAATAACAGAAAGAAGGAGATGTGAAAAGGAGATGAAGAAATGTGGAACACTGAAAGAGACAGGTTAATCTGAATTATGCAGAAGCCACTTCCGTTCTGTGGTCAGACACACTTCTACACCACCTTAATGTGCAGCTGGTCCGAACTGTGTGAATATCAATTAAATTAGGATTTCAAGAACAAGTTAGGGCTGATATGCTGCTTGCTGCCATATAATGGATGGAAAGTCAAGGAAAGAGGTTTCTTAAGTGGTTGTAAAATACCATGGATCCTTTTCCTTAGATAAAACATACCCTCTCAAGTGAATCTTCACACTATTACGTTTCTCATCTTTGTTTCACCACAGAGATGGCCTCACAGGCACTGAAGACGGGCATTAGAGGTAAACCATGTGCTGCAGGATCATCATCCAAGTGCAGAAATTCCTGAGTGAAAACCTTAGTTGTGAAGTGAAAGGACTCAAAACAGCGGAGGACACACACATAACACACATTTGCGTCTGAATGCTGCTGGATAAAAAAAAAAAAAAGTTAAGTACCGATTCACTGGGGATTTTTATCTGTCAGTGCGTGAATCATTGTGCAAATCAGAAGTTCAGAAGTTGGCATTTCATTACCGTCTACCTCTCTGAGTCTTTCATCTCAGCCCTGCAGACTTTGGGAGAGACGAACTAAGATGGAGACGATTTTACATAAACGATCGCTCCTTTAATTGGTTACATGAGGTACTGTGGTCCAGTGGCTTTGTATTGTTGGCCGGACCCACGGTGCTGTAAAGGTGTGAAAGGCAAACGGGGTGTCCAGCCATCAGGAGAGGTTTGTTCAATCAGGTTGTTATGGAGCTTTCCACCAAAATTGGATGATAGAAGAGGCAGAGAGCTTTGTATATCCTTTAAAGTTAAAGTTATTTCGGTATAAAAGTCGGCTGTCTTTAGTTACAAGAATGAGGGGGGAACATTTAAATGGTTTAGTGAAGACCAAATACAAAAACTAGAAAAATATGCTTTTTCAGTGAGAACGACCATGTTTCTCAGACATGAATAGAACATAGATGGTGTTTCTTTTTTAATCAAGAGCTGTTTTGGTGCTTTAAGCTCAGCACTTTTACCGATGGATTTCTTAACAATGTTATCACTGAGGTGCACATTACTGGGAGGACAGAAAGCAGCATTCAACCCAGTTTGTTTGGGGGAGTCAAGCTCCCAAATAAACCCGCAATCTTCCATTCCTTCTGCCATGCGTTGCTGCTTTCTGCCCTTCTCCTGTGACGAGTGACAGCTTGACAGTAAACACAGCTTTTACACCTTCATACATTTGCTTGGAGAAACTTCTAACCATATCTTTTCCCTGTTCTTTCATTTTTAATCTTCCCCCTCACTCAGGTTAGAAGGTCAGAAACACGTGTTCGGGACGCCATACAGGCCTTTGTTTAACTATTAATATATGTATACTTGGGTTAGAAAGGCATTTAGAGACGGGCTTAGCATATACGTTGTGTAAAGGACTTAAAGTAAAATAAAGAAAAAGTGCTTTAAGGGCTATAATGGATAGTGCAGACAAAAATCTGAGAGTGTTATTCATTTTTTCTCCATGTCTTCTTTCCTTGGAGCCATTTTTAGATAGGCCTGTGGCATTTTTTTCCCTTACAAGACAGGAAGCGCATAGAGATGATGTAAAAATATATCCACCTGTCCCCATTAATCCTGCCAGAAAGTGAAACTCACCACTTATATTCGCTTTCTGTTCAAAAGGCAGAGGCATCTTCACAGGACAAGGACAATGCCTCATTTCTCTGGAATCATTTCAAACAGCTATTATGTTGCCTCATCCTCCGTCAACATCACAGACGTGAGTCCGGCACTAAAAACGAACCTCACCAGAAAGACGTCCTTCATGTCTCAGACACAGAAGATAAGGAAACGTTTGAGATAAAACAAAGCTTCGAGTGTAAGATGTTTTTTTAATAAGCGGCTTTGGAAGAGACGTTATTAAAAAAAGAACAAAAGAAGGTCTATCGACTTTTGTCTGGCTTGATATTAGCTTCTCTTGAACATAAACTCTGACTATAACTACTAGTTGAGGGCAATCATACATTATCAATTTCATATAGTCCTTTGCATGAGATCACCCTGTGAGGCGGCGATGGCTTTTTTAATAATCCGAAGGATAAAAAGTCTCGTTCATTAATGGTGCCAACAGGGAAAAATTACCCCTCAATTAATAAATCTGTTTGTGCCATTGTGAGAAACGCTGTGCCTTGCTTAAAGACTGCCATGCACCTCCTCAGAGTCCTTTCTCATTCCTCCATCAACAGAGCTAATGACGATGGTATTGTTCATTAAACACGCACGGCTTCACAAACGAGGGATCCGGCTTCTATCTCTGTCGCCGAGCTTTAATGTGCTTATCTTGTAATTGGCCGGCATCAGTCAGGAGTTTGTCAAGCGCGACCACCGTCCAGCAGAGTCCCCCTTCCCTCAGCGGGATCCCCTCATCCATGATCAGAGACAAGAACGTGGTCCTGTAAATGTCTCCTACTCTGTTCCCAAAACCAGACAAAGTGGGCTTGTGGGGGGAAGTGGAAAAAAAGGCCAGCATTCAGGAGTCTTGCTGTGCCTTCTCAGGTTTAACAAATCAGCATCTGTTTGTGTTTCTGCCTGCCAAATACTCCCCACTTTCAACCTAACGGAGGGGGATGAGAGTCAGTAAATTGAGAGCCACCATTAAAGTCCTGTACTGCAATCTGCTGCAATGTTCAGTTTTTGATTAAACAATCCTTTCTGAGTTTGAACCATATTTGTATGGATGATAACAGTGTTTGTAGTTTCTTTTTCAATTTGAATATTTATTTGCACAACGAGGCTTTTTTTTTTGGGCAAGTGATTAAAGAAAAGAGCATCAGGAAGTCGCCACTTAATAGGATGTCTCTCATGACAGAAACTAGAAATAATTGTGGCAATGGTCAGCATTTTTACATCAAAATAATAAAAAATACATCATAAGTCCTAATTAGTCAATAAAAATTCAGGTTATTAACCACATTTTTCAATTCAAGTGCTGAGCTAGACAATAATAAATTAACTTAAAGGACATTTCCATAGTTACAAACGCTAAAAAAAAGTGCCTCAGAGAAAGCCAAGATCCAAGGATTTTATTCACCATTTGTGCATGAACTCACAATTCAGACAAAGTGGAACTTTTTGTCTATGAAATAAAACACTATCATAAAAAGAAGACATCTAAAAACATTGTACAATACAATATTAGAAAAAGGATCCCCGTTTTAAAAAGATATGAAAAATAAAGCCATGTGCCACATTGAAAAGAAGAAGATACAAGCAATTAAACGAATGTGCTCTTTTGTAGTGCCTTAAGGTCAATTTGGACAAATGGTTACCTCATGTGTAGCAGACATATGGTTCAGGTTTCATTTCCAGGCTACAGTCCTTTATTATCGGAGTGTTTTGTTAAATGTAGCAAAAGAATACGACATTGTGACATGGTTGTTTTTATCTTGAGTTGGTTGAAATTAGCATAATTATACTGATGATGACTGAACTGGGCTTTTTACAGAAATTGCCACATAGCCGTGCCCAATATTCCAGTCTGGTATTTATCTATAAATCATCCGTACTGTGCTTCGCTTTTCAGAAATGCAATGATTACTTAAGATTTATCCTCCAGGCAGACCTTTGCCTTCCAGAATACCATCTAATGATTATGATATGTGCATTTAAATTCAATGCTCCTTTATGTGCGCTGCCATGGTATCACTTGAACATTTGTGTTTTACAGGAACCAGGTGAGTTCATACATGCTGCTGTAAATGTCAGGCAAATATAGATTTTGAAATGTATTGTCATGTCAGGCCCGGCATTCCCAGTCCCCCGTGCTTTTGCAGCTAATGCTGTTTGTCTGATCTTCTGAGGCGTGATAACCGAGCAATGAGTGACTCAGTATCGGAGGCATAAGACTGACAAGCGTCAGCATGCGGGGAGGATTTGTCACGGTGTGAAGAGGCTGGTGTTGTTTTCTGGGCCGTTGGAGAACATGATTACTCTATGTCTGACCAGATCACAACACTGTACCATATAATCTGCCAGCAAACAGCCAAAGAATGAATTTTTCGGCTGCATAAAAACCCCAGCGCATTGTTGGTCTCTCGGCGCGTTGCGGCAGATTTGTCACCCTCAACTCGTGAAAACATGGGGATTAGGACACCTTCTGTGGCCTGGTGGGTGATTCGTTTTTTTTCTCAGAACGCAGCTCGGCAGAAAAGATTTGCATCGCACATCATCATCACCCTGTCGTTTTCTATCAGTCTCTCTCCTTCATTGTGTCACTCACGCCACTTTTGTGTCACCCCCCCCGCCTCACTTGCATTTCACATTTCAAATCATTTGCTCTCTCTTTCCTTCTCTGTCTCCCTCTTCAATCCAGTTCACACAAATGAACACACAACGCCAAAGTGAGTGAGTTAAGCACTTTCATGCATCATTAGAGCTGTGATAACAGCTCAGAACTGCCTGTCTATAGAGATGCCTGATTGGTGTGAAAATGACTCCTGAAATAAATTTACCTTAATGGATTATTTCAGAGTAAATAGCACATAGGTGTGTACGTGTGCTCGTTGTAACCCCATTCTGAGATCCCGGCAAAGCAGTGAATGATTCAGTGTTAGATAATCTGTCATAAACTAGTAAAAGCTAAAAAGGCCATGAATTGTTTCATTTCAACAGAGTCCAACACAATCAGTGCAAAATAAACACATTTTTTCCATTCATTTTTGAAATTCTCAATCTGTCTACTTCATTTTCACTCCTAACACATCTTATCATTCATATATTGCTCATTATTTTAGAGGGAAAATGTGAGATCTGAACATCGGATTACATCTGAAGACTCTTGTTGGAGAAACTCCAGTCCAATAAAACACAACATGTGCAAACGGATTCAACTGAACAGCCATTTTCACTTCCTGAAGCTGCAAACTCAAGAGAATTACCCCAAACCCAAAGTGTTTAATGGTCTGCAAGGTCATAAAAACCTTAAGCAACTAAATCCCTCTCCCATGTGTGCTACTGTTTAAATATGCACCGACTGGAGAACATAAAAAAAAGTGGTTTAAGAGGAAAATCACTGCTTCTAAAAGAGGGGAGGGGGTTCACATTCATATTGCTTAAAAGCAGACAAATCATGGACCATATTTAAATGACAGTTGTTACATCAGGAAATATTCCAACTGTCAAACAGTTTGGTGGAAGTGCGGTTGTTTTAGGACTATTTGCTGCATATCTCGACTGGGCTGGAGTGCTGCTACATGCACAGTCGACTCAAGCTACACTCCTAGCTCAACATTTCCATTTAATTAGACCGCCGTCCTTGTTCCAGTGTAAACGCACAGCGGGGGATTGAGTTAGTGACTAACTGAAGCGTGTCCGGTGTCACAGAACGGTGAACCTCATAAGGAAAACAGCAAAACATTTCATCAACCAAACAAGAAACAGTGGCCAAAAGGATTGATTTGAGGAGCTGAGACAATTATCACAGGGGAAGGGAGAGGAGCAGACGCCCCAAAAAACAAAGGACACTGAACATAACGATGCTGGGAAATCATTAAAAGACATGTAATGAAATAAGCAAAACTAGAGAGAAACATAGAACAGGAAACAAACCAAGAAAAAAGTTGAACAAAACCAAAGAAATCAATAAAAATGCAGATCTCTTGACACCATGATTAGGGCTCCAATCAGACGAGGCTGTCATGAAATAAGGATTTTTTTTATGGCAATGGGCTTCCTATCACAGCTTTCCTGATGTACATTCCAGTAAATTCAAGATAAAAGAGACATGGACTCAATCTCAATCTTGAGTTTGCAGAAAGTGGGTCATCCACCAAATCAAAGTTCTGACCTTCATTTCACGGAAGTGTTGGTGACAAAGCTGCGGCGAGCTGATGGTTTAAGGAAGCCTGCTGCTCTGCTGCTTTTCCATTCAGATGTGCTCCCTCTAAATTAAGGACTCGCTCAGATTGTGAAATGCATCCAGAAATGTGCACATAAAACACAAAAGGGTCCATAAAGCTGAAAACGCCTGTGCGGATTCTGTGCATCCCTCTGTTTGTTCTGCTGGTTTGACGCTGTCCTCTGATTGGCCGGTGTGTAGACAGTCTGCATCCGATTCCAAATGTCTCTGGGCAGGTGTCGTTGGTCGCCGAGGCTCCGAATCATCCCCTCGGTGGACGTGTTTGGCGGAAATGCAGATTTGGACGTGCTCTTCTCTTCCACGTGTCAAATTCCATCTGACACAGCCCAAAAATCACCCGTATAAAGAGGTCACGGGCCGGGGGCTGCTCAGTCAACCTGGGAATGCTCCGCTGTTCGCACATTTGTGAAATTAGGCAAACCAAAATCACACATAGAGTCAGACACTTTTTAGTCCGACTTCACCTTGATATTTCTCTTTTTTAAACCGATCATTTCTATCATGAACTGAACGGACAGTGGCTAACGGCTAATTTGGCATCTGTTTTAATGAACAGCTGTAGATTAATGTGTCATCTTCAAACAGACATTCAGAAAAAAGGTAAAATAACCTTGAAATTAGAGCTCCGAATTCCAGACGCACGCACGGCTTTAACCTTGCAGCCGACGCGTCAACAAGCGGTTATTTTTAACAACAAGATAAATGCTGGTTGACATTTTTTTCTGGGGGATTCAGTCAGCTCTGCTGAGTCTAAATATTCCAGCGCATGCATATAGTGCATAATTTTTCCACTTTTTGTGGGAACTCATTAGCATCAGGACCACACCGCTCATGGTCTGCCCTTACATCATACAGATTCAGAGGGAATGCTAAATAAGGTAATTAGGACTGGCAAAGGGCTACTCGCTGTAATCATTTCACAAGAAGGCTCATATGTCCAAATACCCAAACTTCCAGATGATGAGTCTTGCACACTGGGCAGCCAGGCAGAACTAGTTTGGAATCAAATAAAGCTTTGCACCTTCCTCCATATTTTCACTGGACTAAATCATTATTCTGTGAATTGTGTAACACGCACTTGAGCTTTTTTTATCCGAGATTTACGCTATTACCGAATTCGAAGTTTGAAGACGGAGGGGCAGCTTGACAAGCTTTCTTCGACCTCCTTCCTCTTGACTTCCTGAGTCACGCGCACAACATGCACAGATGTGTCGTCAGAGCCATTCGGAGTGACACGCGCCATTGTCCTGAGTCATTGTCTTTTTCGGGCTTTTGAGTGGCGGCAGAAAAGGGACGCCATTCACCAGAGAGACTCGGGAAAGCAAAAACGCCGAGCACCTTCGATCAGAAAAAGCCTTCCTGGAACATCTGTCGTGATCGGGCCTGATTAAGAACGTGTTTTAGTCATCGTGAGCTCTCAGCCCAAAAGGGAATGTGTGTGTCAACTCAGAGATGCTTTCTCTCAGACGAGATTTGGAGAACACTTGAAAGGCTACCGTGATTTTTCAAAAGTCTGAGAGAGACGAGGGCATCTGAGAGAAATGAAAGAACACATAGCCAACATGCCCCACAGCTACATGGGGATTTATTACAAAAGTCCAACCCCAGCGAGCAAATGAGAAAGTGTAGTTCCAATAGATTGCAAGGCGTATTACCTCATATACTTAAGGAACTTTGAATATTTCCTTCTATGCTATTGCCGAGTCGCAGGGTTCAGAAAAAAGTCACACAGGAAATATGCGTCTTCATAAAAACTGCTGGGATGGCTTTGAAAAAGCGCAATGGCGTTAACAGCCCATTGTGAAAAGTCTTTTCGGGAAAGGTTAGAGGGTGAAACAGTTAAATCAAACCCACCTATTATTCAGAACCACCTCTCTTGCTTTTATTCCCCTCTTCCCTGGCAGCATTACGTTACTGGTATGGTTCATCCGCTGCCAGCTTCCCGGTAATAAAACAGTGTTTATTCAAACCATGTCTTCCCAGTTTTTATGTGGAGCTACCATTCCGTATAATGAACCAGCCATAACTGAACACAAAGTTTTGCCCTCAACAAACATCCACTCAGTATCATGCCAGGGGATGTTTTTGGCAAACTTATATTTGATCAATAAGGAGTTATAGTACCTATTCAAACCCGTTTAATTTGGAAGAGTGTAGCAAATAGTTTTCAGGTTTTAAGTCAGCAAGAAGGCTGATTTTATATGATTTGACCTAATAGAAACATTTCTCACTTATTTTCTCTTGTTCCTGAAGCTATCAAAATGAATCGTTTTTCATCAGCAAGGGGATCAGAGTCGTTTAAAATAAAAATTTCCATGCATCTTGATGAAGGGAAAGCTTAAGATAAAGGTTGTTTTTGTTGAGGAAAGTGAGACACTGTGTATTAATGCACATAACTACAACCACAATGCTAATTTTTTTCTTTATAGTGCTGAATAACTTAATGAATGTACAATGTCAGTGTTAATTTAAATGTCATCTAAAAAAAAAATGATGACATCTAAGTATTAAAACAATATCCTCATGCTTGGTTTTCTGTATTTGTGCCAAATCTGCTAAGATTTCATAGGTTTCACCGCGCGGCATCTTCTCCTCTCCCGTCTGCCTCTTTTTCATCTTCCCTCGGCACCTCACACCTCCACCATCCCTCATTCCAGTTTGTACTTTCCCTCTCCATCCGTCCGTCCATCCCTCGCTTCGTCTTCGCAGCCAGAAGGCCAGTGTTTGATAATAACATATCAATCTGTAATGTACTCCGGTCATGACTCACCCACAGATGGCTCAGAGAAAATACACTTTTTTCTCCACCCGCGGTGCCCCACTTACCAGTGAAGAAGTGTCCCTGGCTGTGGAGCCGGGCGCTTTTTTCTTCTGCCGCGATAGTGAAATTGGTTGATTTAGATTCTGTGGAGCGGGGCGCCCGGGCTGGTGGCAATTCCAACTCATCATTTCAAACTTGGGGTTCCTGATACGATGAAATGCCGTGCCCTGAAGAGTGACATGGAAACATGTTAGATTTGCTGATGGTTTGCATTAAAAATGTCAGCGCTGAAAACCCGCCGTACATTACCGGAAGACCAGCGTTTCCTTTTTCTTCAGACTTTGCAGCTTTGAGCTTTTTCTGAAAAAAAATTAAAAAAAGGTCATAGCTATTTCATCAAATAATAGAAACAGATGGTGAACTTTAACATTGATTATTTAATATTAGCCTGTCTAAGCTGCTCATTTAATATTGGATTGGTCTGGAGCGTTAGGCCTAAGAGAGATGGAGGAGGATGCAGACATCATCACAGGCCTGCAGAGACATTGTTCTGAACTAATCAGAATTGACTAATGCTAATGATCATCTGATCTCTGTCATTTTTGATGCACCTCCTTCCCTCTAACAATCTCATCAGATAGTTGCGGTGCTAATTACACGATAATGACCTCTGGATTTGCCTGCTGATGAGCTCATACCTTTAGTAACAGGTTCAACCACATAAAGTTAAAAATGAATACAGTGCCATCAAATGGCGAGGTTTCTGTGCCACTTTTGCAGATCTTGACGTTATATATCCTCTTCTTCCTTGATGAGCCACTTCCTTTCTGTTTTGCGTACATGCAAACTGGGATGAACACACACGAGCGGGTGCTCGTAAACAACTCCCACCGTGTGTGTGAGGCGGTGCGGGTTCATGTTCAGGAGTCATCAATCAGCACGTCAGGGCGTAGGCTGGAATAAGACGGGCCGGGCATGGTTACATTTAATGCCCATGTTTCACATTTAAGAGCAAACTACTTATAGAAATGCACTGGTCACGCCTTCTGTGGATTTCACATCATGGGACCTTCTTCTCTTTTCTTTTTTTATCTTATCAGTACAAATTGACTCAATAATCTGCTTATCAACTATTGAATTTTCTGTATCTGGATGATGTGACTTGTTCATGCCTGTCACTTCAGACTTTGTTAATGATGAGAAACGACTACACTGAACATGCATATTTTAATAAAAAATCATCAATAACTGAAGACATATTTACTGTCATTTGTTTCTCAACGTGAGCGTTAATGCGGCACAAGCCAGTAAAGGAAAGTTTCTTTCTCAGCTGCCCCTCCTCTGATTCTGATTTACTCCAGTCACATTGTCGATTATTCGCATGAAGTCGTATTTCTGACTGGGAAACCGGGAGCGAATGGGCGGAGCGAGGGTTAGGAAGTTGGCACCAACGGTCTGCTGCACGCCTCAGACTGCAGGAGGCTGCGTTAAGTTCAGCTTGGGCCAAACTCTCTGCAGTGATGTTCTGGAGCAGTCTGTGGCGAGCAAACTAACAAATGCCTCCCCGAGTTTGTAAACCAGACCCATCAAATCTGCCATCGTGGCAGACCTTTTCAGTCATACGTTTAGCAAACATAAAGCTTAAGAGGGTACAGTCTGAAAACACTAATTGGTAGATACCAGTTTGTTTTTGCTGGAAGCAGCAGTGACAATACAAGAGCCAAGAGAAGAGAAGGAATGGAAAGAGAGAGAAACAGTAGGAGTGGTGCATGTGGGTAGAGACAATAGCATGTGACATCTTTATTTTTACAGTCTGACTGTGATAAGCATGTTGAGGTGGAGGACTTCAGAGTCAAATGAAAGGAGCCTCGACACAAAGGCAGCGGCTTGTGTAATCTCACACACAAAGTCTGCTGCGTTTAATCCTGGTGAAGGAAACACACCGTTTGCCTGTGTGTTCACACACGGTTTTCTAAAGTGTGGCTTCAGTTGCTTTTGTCTGTTTAAATGTGAAGTACATTTGGTTTTAGCTGCGTATCCTCACAGTTTATAACCCATCTGCTGTCAACAGGAAGTCAATTCATTCCTGTGTGAACCCTTCTCCTCTGACTTGAACCAGAACACAAAGAAAATATAATGAATATATGGAAAACATGCCAGAAAGTGGTCTCATTTGTAATTATGTTTAGCCAATTTAGTTTACATATTTTTCTATCTTACCTCTCTTCCCTTCTTAATGTTGTTCTGTTACAGTAATTTACGGCATATTTGATCTAAAACTGGATCAGAAACAGATTAAAATGCACTTTGAGTGGTAGATATTTCTTTTCTTTGTCCTCTCAGACATTCACCATGAGGACAAAGCCCAGGTAGCCTGAACATGAAGAGAAACAGGACCTGTGTGAAAATATCTTTGAACGAATGGAAAAAATGTGACTAAGAATTGTCAGTGTCCCTTTTTGTCAAATATAGATTTGAATAAAGGTTGATGAACTTACCGGGTCGAGGCAGAGCAGGCTTTTTGTGACAGTGACTCATCATTTTTCATTAAAGGAAGCAAACTCTTCATCTGTTTCTTTGAGCCTGGATTCGTCAGGACAGAATTTTCATTTTCTTCCTTTTTCTTCGTCTTAACCGCTGGCATTTGAGTGCGCTGCTGGCAGCCTTTGCATAATGCGTCATTATCCTAGAGTTAAACTCTTGCAAATAAAGTGAAAAATGTTGAAATCTATCTAAAAAAGTAGTCCAATACGATCGCGTGGGAAACATTCAGCTGATTGAAGTTGAGAGAGACACTAATGAAAGCGTCCTAAAGTTGAACCAGACTATCTTTTGAAAAGATTTAATGATGAACTGGCTACAAAACAGGACCTTATATGCTCTCGGTCCAGGATAAGATGAGCAATATATGCAGCGTTATGTTCCTTTTCACATATAGGGATGTTTTGCATGACATCCAGACAGCTCTGTGTCATTTCACATCACGCATAGGCCACATGGCCGGGGACCACTCTGCGGTCAATCAGATGCACTAACACTCAGTTTTCTTTCCTTTCCTAACAGATCAGAGGAAAGAAGGAGTCTGGGTTAATAGTTTAGTATTAGTCGTGCATGTAAAAAACATTTCAAATTTAAATCAGAACATCAAAGATCAAAAAACAGTAAATTACGTCCGACCCTGGTTTGCTGGTCAGTCAGATGCCTCACAATATAGATTTTTATTAGCATTTGCCCCGTCCCAAATAAACAAGGGAATTCGCGTGGTGTTTTCGGAGACCGTGGCTGCAGAATGTATTTCAGCGAGGGAAGATTGAAAACTTTCAATCTCCGACCAATGCCCGAAGCAGAACGCCATCTCAGTCACATCTAGTTTCAGACATTTTATTTGCTCTTGCGCTGGCCTGTGCCCCAGGGTCGGAGGAAAGGAAATGACTGAGCACACTCGGGCAGGGTTCAGCAGAAAAGAAAAAAACAATTGGGTTAAAGTGACACGCTGAAATTCTTTTGGCTCTGCAGCATGATGGCATCACAAACCTACAATGCTCGCAGCTTGTAGGTTGACTCTACCCCCCCCCTTTTTTAGAAAAAAAATATTTTTTTTTCTCTGGAAGGGGACAGGAAATGTTAGAGGGAGTGTGGAATTCCCTTAAAAGCTTTGCAACCGCTTTGAAATGCCGTTCATAGATGGTTCATTTCCAGAAAATCTGAATAATGGTCGGGGACGGCGGCATTTGAGAGAACACTGGAGGCCATGAGTCCAACAAACTCAATTACCAGCTGTTCAGATTATATCAGCAAAAACAACATAAAGAACAGCCCTGTAATGGAGACAGATCCTCTTTCTGGCTTATTTCTCCTTGATTTAACGAATAATAAGCAGCAACAGCACTGTGATGTTGTTACAGAGACTGTAATTGAAATCATTTTAACAAAACAGTTTTCAATTAGCATGTTTGAATTAGATTTCTTTAATGCGCAGGCAACAGAGAATGTGCTCCGTCTCTTCTTTGGCATCCTCCTTTTGTCGAGCGTTTGATTAGCTTTCAAAGCGGGAGCCGTCATTAATAACACGTAAATGAACTTCTCTCCTGAAAACAATTCATCTAATGAGATCTTAGATAAAATGTCAGGCGTTTGAGGGTGTTTTTGTGCATCTGAGCGTCGGCCTGGTGTTAGCAAGCAGCATGTTCTGCTGTAGTGCTCGTTCATCCACCTGTGGTGGGAACAGCCTCTTCTGATGAGTCTGAGGGCGCCGCGTTGCTGAATACAAATGAGATTCCCCTTTAAAAACTACTGGCTTGTTACTTGAAACCGAGTCGGCAGTCATACGTTTAGAAAATGTGGTAGTTCTCACCTGATGATGACTTCAGGCTCCAGACACCTCACACACACTCTTTGTTTACATGTTCGAATTTTCATCAGTCATTCCGCGATGTTAAAATACATAATTTATGATAATAAAGACCCATTTAGAGATATTAATGATTAGGATTATGAAGCATCTATGAATGTACTGCGTGCCTCAGCCTTGTTCGCTATTCCCCTCCAACCGTTCAGCTTGTTGAATTGGACCAGACTTTACTCAGACTTGACTCTAAACTGCTATTCAAAGCCTCACATCTCCTACCGGCAGCCCAGGTATGAGTTGCTGTCATTGATTCCTGGACATCACCTTATTCCCCAGACTGCTTTTTTTTATCTCTATCTGTAAAACCCGCGCCGAATTGGAAAAGCAAGCACTTACGCTGCTCCCTCATATCGGATTCAGTGGCAGAACCACCACTGCTCTCATGAATTAAATGTAAAGATGTAGAAAACCTGAAGGCAGAGACAGCCTGTAGAAAATGTTATCATTGACCTCTCCTTCTCGTCTGACCGATGATTAAATATTCCAGTCAGTTCTGTTTCTATCTTAATGTTACCCCACCTCATATATTCTTTGCGTATGCGTGCATGTGCATTTTATAATCAATCTTAACCTCAAGAGTTTGGAAAACACGGACAAGTTAGAATAGGTAAGATTCAACTTTTGGTTTGTTTTTCCATCCGTTCATCCAGTCTTTCTTTAAATTGCGTTCTGTGGCTGTGGCTCTGCTCGTCAGAGATGGAACTGTGCAGCCTTACCTCCCACAAGGCTCCAGGGAGAAAGACTTATAGCAGATGGATGGGCCGATACAGGAGGGATCTGGTTCAAATGCTCGCTTTCTATATGCGGGTTGAGAATATAGGTCAGTAACACATTTACACTCCTTTGTAATGCTGAGCTTCTTTACCAAGCATTCCAAATTGTGACTCCCACTCTCCCATCATGATCATATTGTTGCCAAGGTGATGAATCAGAGACAGGTTTGGGAAAAAAAAAGAGGGGAAACCAGACGCCGAATCACTTTCAGCCCGAGAGAAAAGAATACTTTCAAGTGCTTAGACGCAGAGAAGTGCACCGAATTTAGCCTTCTTCTTCATCTGAAAGGGCTTCAGAGGGAAAAAAATGTGAGAATTTTATTTATTTTTGTTTTGACAAAGTGTCCAGAGGCTGTTTTGCGGGGAACTGGCTGTGTCACAGGACTTGTTTATGATGTAGTTTGTGATGTGCTTACAACGGAAATGGGAGTGTGAGAGGAGGGGGGGTTTAGGGGGGGATAGACTGAGCTGCAGGAGGAATGACAGAGGGAGCAAAGTGAAGTGACGAAAGGAGGCATGGACACACAGCCAGAGAGATGTTAGGGGGGGGGGGGGGGGGGGGGGGGGTCATGCTGCAGTCCTCTGGCTGCTTTCCAAGGACAGTGTTGCTTCCAGTGAACAAAAAATACTGAACTCTAATAAATCTAACATTTCCCTTCACGGACAAGTCTTCAAAGAGGCAACGGGGACAGGAGGGGGAGCAAAGGATGTGTGTGGGGGGGGGTTCTGTTGGTGTTTAATGCCCCTTGACCTGCAAAAAGCTACCTGGTGTTGATAACATGGAAGGCTGGATGCTTTCCACTGTTTCATCACCTCATGGGTTTACTCCCACCAGAACACTTTTTTCTTTTTGTTTATGTTCTCTCTTCTCCTTTCAAAGATGAAATGAGCAGAGCTTCCCCTCTCCAGTCCAAAGTATTAGTCATTCATGACAAACAACACGCACAAACCCAAGTTTCCCAATCTTGAACCTCTTCTCCCTCGTAGACTCCCTTCTTCCCATTATCTTCCCCTGCGCTCTCTTATCACAATTTGTTTCTTTTTTTTTCCCCGTCCAACACGAATACGGCACTTCAAAAATGAATTACCCCCGCCGCCGACGAGCGTTAATAATTTACAGGACAGCCGATGCGGCAGGAGAATGAAAATCAAACGCGCGTTTTAGCTGGTGCGAGACAGGGCCGGAATCCAGCCGAGCATGGGGTGGAAGCGTGCGCACTTTTTTTTTCTGTGCACCACGGCCAAACGCCAACAGCCTGTAACGTCCTGTCAGAACGTTAGCAAAAGATTGCAGGTGCTACGGGGGGCCGGGAGCGAATCCTTTTGATTATATTTGGCGTGGCACGCCAACACAAAAGGGACATTTTCCTTCTAACTCGGCCAATTTACTGAGCCCGCGAATTTGTGTGCATGCCGTATGAGCGCGCGAGGAAACAGTCGTACCTATTCGTGTTTGCGTGCTTCCTCTGAGCTGTTTTTCTGGCGAGCAAAGACCTCTGTGTTCTTCAAAGAACTTAATAACATGAGAAGGGAGGGAGCCTGTAGCTGAAAGCTGGGAGCTCGTGTCTTGCTCCACACATGTAGCATAAACCGTGCACGACTCGGGGTCTGATTTCGTCTGTGCTCGTCTCCATCCGCCCCGACGAGTCTGGAACGGGGGGAAACCTGCAGGTGAATATAGCGACAATGCCTGATAAAGTTTCGACACCGTCAGCGAATCTAATCAAACACGAAATCCCTCCAGGAGGGGGAAATGACTTGTTTAGCGCGGCCTGCTTGTCGAGTGTAACGTTGCCACCAGCTCCAAGGAAAAGTCGAGTCAATATTTTTCCTTTCCCTTTTTCCGCGATGATAAACTGCCAGCAGAAAAAATGAACGCGCCGTTTTTTTTCGAGACATTCCGAGGCACAATATGCGTGTGTTTAGACCGGGATCGCATCACCAGCTGGCGTTTCCCGGGAACGTGTTGATTGGAGGTAAATTGAGCCTCGTGCACGTCCATAGCAGGCTGCCTCCGCGGGAAGGGGGCTAAATTAATCGCAAGGAAGGAATTCACACCTTCTGCCTGTGTCAACCACTTCCTGTCCTTAGACAAATATGCAGGGAGACACGCGGACACTCGGCCTCCCTCCGGCTGGGCTTGACACGCTATGCAAATTGACATTTCTCCGTGTATAATAGACTGGATGATGAAAGACTGATGGTATTTTGAGCCGCCGTCAGTCCTTTTGATGTTCTCCGAACAGACAGTGCACGACCTGTGACCTCCAGGTGTGAGCAGCGATATTTCGAGGGCATGTGTCATACGTCTTAATTTCAGATCTTTGTTTCCTTAATCCGACCCATTAATCCAACCAGACGTTTAATCTTAAAGGGACTCCATCCAGCGAATTTATACAGTGATCTTTTTTGAAAATCAATTTTAGTTTCTTTCCACTTCTGAAGGGTATTGACTTTGTTTGGGACAAATTGTTTGCTCAAAATGATCAGGGTTAAGAGAAGACGAGGGTTTAGCCAAAAAATAGATGTTAATGTTGGCCTGTTATATCTATACTGAGAGTATATAACCACTGTTGGTTAATTACAAACCAACATGAATATTTTTGTGACTCAATTAAGGTTTAACGAGTTGAGCATTAGCAAGAGCGTCTGGATCAATGGGCGTGCACTCTTTGACTTGCTTAAAATGGAAAAAAGGCATGTCAGAAAAGAGGAAAAACTGTTTTGCAATCAGCAGATTCAGTAAGAGGTATTTTGTGTTGATGAAAGTCACAACAGAGCAGAGAACTCCGCTGATTGCAGAAATTCATTAAGACAACTGGAATTCAGATGCAGAAATACGGCGTGTGTCTGGTATTTTTTTGCACGATATTTTCATTAACTAGTCGATGTGTTTGGCCCTCATCTTTAATCTGTGTCCTGCATAACGCGAGAGCAACATTAACAGGTAATTTTTAAAACACACTACAGAGTGAAATTGTGCAAAAAACTGTTTGAATGATTTGAATGATAGTTAGCATCTTTTTCTGACAAATCCTTCTGTGGGTCACATCCAGATGTTTCTGCCTATTGCTTTTTCCCTTTGTGCAAATTAGGTAACATGCATATTTTGCTAATATTTCCGTCAAGAGTGAGGACTATCATTTTTAATGGGACTCAACAAGCAGCATGACTCAACCTATTGATTTATGGGCTATATTTGTGCAGCCTTCAGTGGGTCGTTCAGTGTTTCCTTTCAGTGTGTCACCTGACTGAGAGAATCGGGAATTAGCTTATCACTACGTTCAAGTATGCAGTTTAGTTTTTATACATTCATACAGATGTATTTGGAAATAGAAGTGGATTCATTGAGCATCGCCCTGCTTTTGCAGTGCGTCTAAATGTGGTCTGCAGGCAGGATAAACAAGTAGAGTACAGACTCCAACAGTGGCACCTTTAAATCTGACACATGTTTTGGTGGCATGCTTGACCTGGATGGAGATACATTAGTGCAGTCGACAGCTGTCCTCACACACTGCGGTTAAAGCCAGAGCCTCCCTCTCCCTCTCCCTGTTTCCTGTTTATTTCCAGAGTGCTGGTTTAATTTTATATAAGCAAGTTAAATCTTGGCACGCCGAAGCCGTCCATACCTAGTTGCTCGGGAGGAATTTGCCTGTCAGATCACGACGGGAGCGAAAAATAGAAAGGTGTGAATAAATCATGCCGAAGATGAGTATCAGTTAGAGCCAATTTGTTGTTGTGATGGTGGTGTTTTTCCACCAGAGGCAAATGCAGCACAATCCACTGATGCTGAATCATTTTTTTCCTCCTCGCACTCCGGTCGTGTGCACGTGTTCATAGTGGCTGTTGAGGAAAGGGCGGGGAAAGTGGGATTAACCCGGCTAACGCGCTACAAACCATGCGCGTCTCATTACATTTTAAAACGACAGCTCCATCCTCACGATGTTTTCTTCATGAGCCGTCTGCCTGTAAACAGTTAATATTTCATACGATTAAAAAACCCTCCCTGCGATTGTTTTAATTGAGTCGAATCAGCCACAAGGCAGAGCACACAAAACAGAAGCCTATTAAAATTCCATTCTGCATTATAAGACAGTCTATTAAACTTAACAAGGACTCATAACCTTCATGCCGACTTACTCTGGATGTCTTATTATTCAACATTCTCGGTAATACCGGCCTCATTCAGTCTCCCCTCGGGTCTCTGGTCTCGCCCTTTGTTGTCGTTTTTGCGGACCATGACTCAAGTTTAGCTTAATTTTATAATTCACTTTTGGGAAAACAGGTGTCTGGCCTGGTCTTCACCCTTTATTTGGGGTGCCGGCTGCCTCCGGGCAGAGTACCTCTGCCTCAATCATCTATTTTACACGCACTCAAACACATGCTGCACTTCACACATTTTCTCTTAAAATGTTGCCGGCATGCTAACTTACGTGTTTGCAAATTCGCACCCACTCACACACACAAACACACACTCACACACACACATCTGCACTGCCGCGTGTCCCGCCATCTGGCGCCAGGCCACATTTTGCTGGCAATAAAGGTTATTCCAACAGATAATCATATTCAGATTACCTGGAGTCCTGTCAAATGCAGCTGCTTCAAACAAACAGATATGTGAAACCGGACGGCGTTAATATTTCAAATAAGTTAAGACGCGAGCGGGTATTCCTCCAGGAAACATATCATCTAAGTGCCTTCCGAATAATCCATAACTATATTTCTGCGCAAACAATAAAACGTGTGTCAGGAAGCAAAATTCCTCTACCCGTGATGAGAAGCATGTTTTCACGAGCCGGTAAATAACATCCCCTGTAGAGAGACAGCCGGGTACACATATTTCATCGCCATCCATTATTCATCACCAGATGTTGGTTTATATTATTTTCCAGGTATCTGTCAGGATTCTGTGTAGATTGCAACAACCCCCGTGGCTTTTACAGCCATGTACTCTTAACAACTACTACGGCAATGGCGCACAACTGTTTTGGGCCCCCGTATAAGATATGTGCCAGACTGGCTACTAAAGACCGACTTTCTTGGTCAATTTATGACTTGCAGCATTGCTGAAGTGACATCTGGGTCGCGTATGAAAAAATTTCAATCAATGTGAAAAGTAGAGCAATGTGCTTTTGAAATACTGCTGGGATTAAAGAGCTCTGTGGAGAGGCATCCGGATAAAATCAAAAAGTCCCTTAACCATGCAGTCAGCGAGGGGCCGCCATCCCGCTGTTGTGTTTTTGTCTTTGAAGGAAGAACCGAAATGGGGTGAGAGGGTTTCGCAAAGACACTCGGCGCTGAAAAAGAGCACAGCATTCTAGACGAGCTTCTCCAAATCCATTTGGGCGCCCACTCAGACACCCACAGGCTGCCTCATCCATAGCCAGATCAGGTCCCGCGCACAATCCATTACCTGCTGCTTGGAATGGATGGTGGCAGATTCGCACACTGAGGACGCCATTATTAAAGAGAAATGGAGGCAGCAAAGGACGGGGAGAGATGGACGGATAAACAAAAAAGCGGCCTCGGTAAATAGATTACGGCAAGAGGGAGCAGAAATAATGATAATGTGGTGGGGGGGGGACAAAAAGATAGATCGGATGGGAAATATCTGGCAAAAAAAAGGCTGTATCAATTCTAATTAAACCGATACCTTTATGGAAGCCGCATATTATGTCAAGTGAGCGGTATTTGTCATTTCCAAATTGCGCCTCGTAATGAACGTGGATGATTAAAGCAGGAAAATCAGCTTTCATTTTTCGGGCGACTGTTTTTTTTCTGAATTAAATACATTCCCAGACGTAACCAAAATGTGGGAGTCGCATGCTACTTTTGGCTCAGAGCACAGGGCCCGTATCCTCACGGCCCTTTTTCAGAACAGCACAAATAAGACCATCAGCTCGAATCTGACACAGATGTTGTTCTGCCAGGCAGGATGAGGGGAGGTCTCTCTTTTTTTTTTGTTAGACTCTCTCCGATACAGTCACCATCCTCTGCCTTTTTCCCTGAGCCCTACAATCCCTTCCCCTCGACTGCCCGTGTCACATGGAATCATGGACACTTTCACCACTGGATGTTTTTGTTGCACGGAGACGCTGGGAGTTGCTGAAGGAAAATTCTCAGATTAGAAACTGTGTGTTGAGGCGGCGGCTCTGTGCCGTTCCTGTTTTAGATCTGAACGAGCAATTATTCAGCACTTTTTGATTATCACGGTAAGAAATGGCCCACAATGCTTTCCGCAGCTGTCGCTGAAGATGAAGTGGAATATTTCAACGCTCAGGTTATTCTGAGAGAAGAAGGATTGAGAACATTTAGGTCTCTGTGAAAAATGTAGATTTAAAGGAGCACACTAAGAGTGGAAGGGGATGAATAATGAATTACAATTAGTAAATAAGAATAAGGAATGAATTATTACATACAGTATAACAGTTTTTGGCTCTGTAAACTGCATGATTTCAGCTACTTGACATCCAGGGCTTCATTTGTGGTGTTTTTTATTCACAATGTGCCCAAGTTAGGGTTCTTAGGGTTATGGTTAGAGTTCATAGGGTTGGTGTTAGGGTTCATAGGGTTTTTCCAATCACAGAAACAAATGGAGGTTTTTGAATTCTTCTGCTGGACTTTCTCTTTAGGAGATCCTCATATTGCTGCCTGTACATTACCTCAGTAGTTAGGGTTAGTCTAACCCTAACCCTAGTACAATCCAGAATTTACTAAATAAGGGTCAGAGGCAGAAAGTTATTCCATCCAGATTCTACAAAATGATCCTAACCATCCCACTCAGCATGGCCTCCTTAGACGCTGGGTTCAGTTGGAGGTTTGTGGGTCAGGTTTTAGTTTCAGCGGGAGTCTGAAAATGAAAGCTGAACTGTTTAACCATAGAGTTCACGATGGTCACAATCTGCGGTCATCTCCTCACGACTCCTGAGCGGCACCTCGGCAGCTGAGCGTCATTATGTAATCCGGGGAAACGCACGGCCTGCCAAACAGACCTCCAAATGTCTTTTTCTTTTTCAAACCTGGAATTCTTTCACCCAAATTCATTTCGTGGGCGCTCTCACATCTTAATATGCACCTCAGTGGGAGGTGATTAATGAGTGTGGGGGCCTGCTCACAGATGGGACAAGGTACCTTTATACATGTCAAATAACAAAAACGACTGGTCACAAGCAGATTTAAGGCTAATCTTACAAGAATAGGTAAGATTATCTGTTGTATTACACCGTTTTTAGACGAGGTCCGTTTCATTTAATGCTCCCAAACAGGGACGTTTCATTTTGGATAACTCCTGTGCTCATTACTCCGTGTGGAGGCCCTGAGCAGGTGCACATCTGACTAGGAGATAAGTGGCCCACAGGGGAATTACAGCCCTCAACCAAATCTGACTTTCAAGTTTCTTTATTTTTACACTTTTTTTTTATTCGCCTCCAAAAGTAATTCCAAGTGTCATTTCTGTCTTATTCCTGTTTCCAAGTAATGGCTTACCAAGGCTGTGCGAAGTTTGTGGGGAGAATCCACGACACTGCACAGGTTCAATGGGGTCGAGCTCATGGATGGATGGATAGTCTGTTTCCTTAGAAAGAAAGCACCTAGATGCTATTATAAAACTCTAATGTGAGATAGGATTATAAAACTGTAATGTGACCTTCATGCTGGACCTATTGCTGTTTACAGATTTCAATATTTTATCGCACTTTCCATGTTTGAAACATCTCGACTCGCATTTCTGAAAACACCGACCTATCACATGCGCTCATGCTTGGAAATTTGGGGTCTTAAGAGTGAAAAATACTGAGTTTCTATAAAGACATGAGAAGATTATCATTCAATATTTATTTGAGATTTACAAGCTGAAGTTTTCAGTGAATTTGAGTTCATTTCTGCAGTAATTCCTGTGCTAATTATCCTGTGCTATAACCATAAAATGCTGATAAAAAGGCATTGTTGGCTTGCTTGCTAAGGATAATAAAATTAATACATTAACAAGACTTCAGGGGATGGTACACAGAGGTATATTAATGGGCTCCTAATTAATCCCTGTGCTGTGAACTCTTGATATTAGCATATAGTAAGAACCAAGAATCCACAAAACTCTTTGTTAGCAAGCTTTCTTTCAGTGTCTCTCTCCATCCTGAAGCCGGCCTTTGTCATTGATTGTCTCGGAGCAGATAATTAGCTTACATCTCATTTTTGCCACAATGACATTCCCCCCTTTAAATAACAAGAAAAAGACAGAAACGTCTTAATAAGCCCGCCAGCCCAGACAGCATGAGGCCTGTCGTGTGAATGAATGGTGGAGACGGAAAGTTTTTTAGACACTTTCAAGTTTCAAGCCACTCATTACATTTTAAACTAATTATGAGATTGGCTTCAGTCCACACACAATTCTCTGCTGTGGCAAATGGGAGACGAAAACACAAGTCCCCCGTTTGCATAATTACTCATTTACCTCACACAGCATTAAGAAAAAAGTACATTCAGGATTTTAAATATATGGCAAGACTGGCCCATTTTTCTCATTGAATGTCTCACATTTTTTGTTTAAATAATTGAAGCTAAAGCAGAATGGACATGAGGGGAATCTGGGCGCTTTGGAAAGGTCTGACGCTCGTGATATTGATCTCCATTCACCATTTGAGTCATTTCCCAGGCGTGTTGTATGAATGGTGTGATGCTGCCTTCACTGTGTGTGCTTGTTAAGACGAGTTTCAATGCCTCGCTTCGCCATACATATCGGGAACAGCGGCCAAGTAGTTCAGTCTTGGTACCATCTGTTGGGAGGATTTGACTCCTCGTGGCCTGATTCCCAGCAGGCTGTCATGAGCCGTTTTGTGAGAAATGAGTTTAGTCCTGTCTCTCAACCATAAGTGCTGCATTGGTGGGGGTCACACTGTTTGTTCTTCTGTGGGATTCTCCCTCCTCATCAAGGGATTTCTGGCTTTTATTCATGTAACCGGCTGCTTTTTGATCGGGGCTGATAAGGCTTTCTTATCCAGTCTCAGATGTCTGCTAATAAGTAAGAATTTTTTTCTCTTCTGCAGTAATGGAACTTGGTTTTCACTCGGCGTGCAGAATCAACCGTCGGCCCCCGTGTCGGCACATATTTTCCTGTGAAAGTACCAAAAGAATTTCACCGGGCACTGTGCTGCACAGCTGTGGTAGAAGTGAAATGCACTGGAGCCTAATTGCGAGTGACTAAACTAAGGTCTCGGGTCTGCATGTAAGCGGGGGGTTCCAGTCTTTCATCTTTTAAGAGAATTCATTAACAGAACACTGCAGAAGAAGTGTGGAGAATCTAAAACAGGGGAGCTAAACAAACCTTGAAAGGGACGGAAAACTGCCTGGATGGTCAGATCACTTGTCAAGCTTTATGTCTCGAGATTGTTATGAGACTGACAAGAAATTACAATAACGAAAAAGTTTGGGTGCGGGCCGTGCCAAATGTAAAGAGAAGCAAGGGGGTCTCTGCTCTTACAATATTCATAAATTGGCTCTGGGCTATGATATAAAGTTATCAGACCTGAATATATGCTGTCAAAGGCGAAAAAGAGAAGGCCAGGCCCTGCGCTTGTGTAGGCCAATTCAATTACTCCGGGCCATTGTCTAATGGAGAATGAACTAACCAGGCAAGGGGTTACTTTGGGATGGCTTTGCTGACTACTACCTCTTGTCTACATGATCTAATTTACTAAGACACACGGCTATTGATTGGCCCCCGCATGCCAACAGAGGAAAACCTTTTTAGATGCACTTTTGCAGTCTGCTTTCAAAGCAGAGGCCAAACGAAATGCAGCGGGCGTGCATACATATTCACAGAGCTGCGAAAGGGACTAGCGTGCTCGTTTTGTGCGAGGCGATTTTTTTTTTTATCTCCAAATTGGCTTGGGCTTCAGCTACAGGGGTCAATAGGCACAATCAATAGGCTCAGCTATGAGATTTGGGGGGCGATTTGCGGATTTCTATAAATTCAGCTTCTTTATCTGTGCTTGAATACGAGGGTCAGAGGACGGACACTAGCCGCAATCCCTATCAACAGCAGGCATTCATACAAGCGTCTTTTGCCCGTGCGCACCATCTACACTCCAACCTCCCTCCCTTTTCAAGCTCAAAGCTGTGGACACAACAGCCTTATCTAACTCTTGCTTTGCTGTCAGTGAGAGTTGTCTATTTCGGGCTTTATCTCGAGCAGGGGGCCAGGCCCGAGCTGTGGGTCTGAAGCTGAGTCGGTTCTCCGAGAGATAAGCGAGACAGCAACACTGTAACCCAACGCGTCCGCGGTCAGGAAGGTAATGGATGGAGCCCGCTCTGCAATCTAGCAGCTTCCTCCTCGCACTCAATGGAGTGGATCGGGATCGCGCGGCCGTGGAGGCAGACTCACAAGTTTCTTTAAAGGTGCAGTTGGTTTGAAAAGACTGAAATGAGGGCTTTTTGTTAAGGGTGTAATATTGCACAGCAGCCCAATGCTGGTGGGTTCATTCCTTTTCAAACAACATCCACATTTGTTGCACCTATACGTCAGTCAGGCCTTGATTCAATTATTCATATCCGTGTCTGAATGCATATATATAAAATCAATTCCTATTCCTCATTTGAGTGAGACAAAACTACAGATGAGCATTTTAATGAGGATTTGACAAAGACCCTTCCAAATGTTGCATTTGGTGGTCCATTGGCATTTGCCTTCTGAACAACGATTGTAGAAGAGCACAAAACACTTTCCCTCACGTAAGTGGTTCTTTTTAAAACTGGTTTTAGTAACACAATGTTGTTGAAAATCTGGATTTGATTGCAAATGTAGCGAATTATTTAGTGGAATAAGACATGAGCTGTTTATGCTGCAAATCATCATAATATGAGTCATTTAACAAATAAATTTGGTTCTGATTTGTATCGGTTAAGCGCTCCTAACATAATCAAAAATGAAAAATGCAATATTCCACTGACAGATTTCTTGCCAACTGATTAAGCAAGATCACAATTAGCCATAAGCTGCCTGGGTTTGCGTCTGCAGATGAGAATCCGCTCGTCTGGGGGCGAGTACGGCTAAGAGAAACAGAAGGAAAGCAGCTGAGGCTGGGAAAAAGTGCTCCAGTGATCGGCATTCCACCTCAGTCTGACAGTTTCATTTTCAAAGCCACTGTGTCGCAGTGAGCAACTGCCTCTTTAGGCATCCACTCCTCTCACTTCATGAAATCCCATCAGCAATCAAAATGGAATACCATGCCGGGGTCTTTTAGGAATGTCATGTTTACTTAAACAATGGCCTGCTTCCTTTAATCACCCCACCCTGTGACTAACCTGTCACAAACCAAATTAAGATCCGATCCGTGCCACTTTTAGTAAGAACAAAGTCAGCACTTTGTAAGCCAACATGACATTTCCTGTTGTTCCCGCTCCGTGATTACCTCAGAGAACGTTTTTGCGCTGGCATGTTGGTGTTATTTTAGTTCATATGACTCAATTATGCATGGGCTTTATTTCCAGTGTTTGCTTCGTGGGGTTCGAGTCAGGACAGACTGCCTACAGTCAGAAAGCAAACTCTGAACTGACAGCCTCATTAAACCACTTCAGTGTCCCGGAGAAGCACCACACAGATCCGAGGCTACATTCCCCAAAATTTCAGCAATCTATTAAGTAAAATAGACCAAAACAACATAGTTTCATGCAACAGCACAGAGATGCTACAACTGATTATGAGAACAAAATAATATTTCTTTAAATATCAGCCTAAACCAACAGTGAAACCATCCATGGCTGCGCTGTGCGCCTTTAATTAAACTTGAAAGACACGTGCTATTACCCTTTTTCACTTTGTCTGTTTAGATGAAGCATTGCAATTACAAGCTTCAGGACCTGCTGTCAAACGCTCCAATTAATCTGTCTGAGGCTTGGCTAAAACAATACAGCTTTAACAGGTAGACGAGTCCTTTTTTTCCGTTTTTATGTTTCCGTTTTTTTGCTGCCACACACTCCTGTGACATCAGATTTGCTGGGACAAGGTGCTTAATTTCAGAAATGCCATCGGCCATGCTAATACATATTTATGTCTTTAAGCTTCCCGGTTGAGCAGCAGTCATTTCGTGTTAAGCTCCAAGCCACACCGCCGGGACAGCTAAGTTTCACATCAGAGAGGAATCCGCCCGACCAACGCTGACCTCTTTGTTGCGTGTTTGCCGTTAGAATGGCTGGCTGTTGTGCGCGTCCAGTTGTGTACACGGCTTTGAAGATGAAATATTTCGAATTTCAGAGAAAAGAGATGGCTCATTTCAAAGGGATTTTTCAATTGTTGCTAAGCAACAGCTTCCTCTCTCTCTCTGCAGCCTGACAACAGGCCTCTCAAGGAAAAACTAAGACTGCGTTTCTCAAGTGAATATTTGTGATTGCACTCGTTCACTTACTCGCCAGAGATTCAAAATAGCAACTTATATCCAGATCTGGTAGATTCGAACTAAACAATGTGCACAAAGGAAATTAAAGTTAAAAAAAAGAAATCTATTTCATTTCCAGTTGATCCAGGAGCCAACATTTTTCCGCCGCAGCCACAAAGCTCAATCGTCAGGACTCTTCAGCATTATTATGCATGTATTATCCTCCCTGACGGGGAACAATGAGATCAGGGCCCTGGATGAGTAGTAATCATATCAGTGACACATCGCAGCCCTCAGCTGCCGAGCACGCCGCTGATGGAACTGATTGTATTAACGCTCCGCTCAACCCCCAGCAGTTTATGGGATGTTTCCCACATAATCCCATACCCACAAATCGTATTGTTTCCTATTAAATTTACACTCATTGTCTTCTTAATCCCACCTTTTTCAAATGATTTTGTTTAATTTCAAATCAAAAGAATGAATCGTGAGAAGAAGGAACAATCAAGCAAAAGAGCTAAAGTAGGAATAAAGTTCTGTCTAGCACAAAGAGAACATCTCCTTGAGTGTCACCAACCAATCTTCTGGTCATTAGCACTGTTGTGACCCCATGTTAATTGAAATAAATGGCACTGAATTATCAGAATTTCTCATCTAATTTAGTCTGGGACACTGCTGGGATGATGTGAGGCTGCAGGGCTGATTTGAACCTATGTAGATGTCCGGTCCGTCCAGGAGAGAGAGCTGATAAAACCCACCCTCTGAAGGAAAAAAAACGATCTGAATTTGAAACAGTCGAGATGCCAGGGCCTCTGGCAGATGCCAAGGAGAGATTTTAACGTACTTTTTGAAAGACAGATGGCCGTTTCCACCAAACTTTGAGAGAATCGAGTGGCCAAAAAAAGATTAAAAAGGAGCACTGATAGAAAAATGGCCGGAGGCACTTATGTGTAATTTTGTCATTTCTCCAGACGCCGTGGACATCTCAGATCTGCTTTGATCCCACTAAAAAGGCTCCTGCTTTCTGAAAATTGGCAAATTTTCCTGTGATCCGTAATGCAAAAACTTTTGAACCGAATCATTAAGGCAACATGGGAAAATAGGAAGGACTTTAAAGAGGTTGACAGCTGTTCATTGTCCATACTTCAACCTCTTTGACGATATGACTCCGTTAGATAAGCAGTGTGTTGGGAAGGAAATAACAAAAGACCATAGCTTTGTGTGGAATAAAGGCTAGGTTATGGAGCATACAGTAACTGACTGGAATCCGTTTGCTCCTCTGATATAAAAAACCAACGATGCTAACGCACTCTCAAAGTGTTCAGAATCAAACAGATACCATCGGCTGCTTTGAAATCTACTTTAGACTTTGTTGTACAGTTTTTTCATTCCCCCTTTTTGTTATCATGGATCGATTCAACCTGAAAAAAAAGAAAAAAAACAAGCCAGAAATAAATTGTCTTCTCAAAACCTGTCAAACGCTGGATGTAAAAGCCCCCACGTGCTTCAACAACAGCTCCTCACAAACGCAGCCAGAATCTGAAGAGGCCGAGGAGCAACTGAGCTCCATGAAGTGTTGACGCAAACATGATCGCACGATCTGTCAGAATTAGAAATAATTCTGTTTCTGCCAAAACTCACCAAAGCATGCACGGCTTACATAATGAAGATGTCGGGGACCGAATATCACTTAAGGCTATTTTGTGTGATACCCCAGACTCTGGCAGCAATACCCTGGCCAAATAAGGAAAAAGTCCTGGCAAGGAAACAGAATAAGAAATTATAGCCGCGTTATAAAAACTTGATGTGGCACACATCAAGTGGATAGAGAGACTTTGACTGAGAGAAGAATCTAAGCCTGAAGAATCACTCCAGGAGCGATGAGGAGGACGTCTTTCTCCCTTTGTAAGAAATAACCAAAGCTCCCTAAATCTGCAAAGGAACACCTCCACACCAGATACTAAGATTCTTCTTCTTTGTGTCTTAGATATTGACCCGTATAAAGATCAGATTTGCCAGGAAATGCTATTTACTTTCATTGTGATTGCGGTTTTAATATGAAATGACTTTGCAAACGAGCTGACTTAACAATTATTGTACTTGAACATAATGCTGCTGCACTGCAGGATGACGGTAATTTATAATTAAAGACATGTAAAGGAAAGAAAACTAACCAAGGAGAATACGCTGCAGATCTCATATAAATACAGATCAAGTTGATGGGCGCTCATTTGCATGAGAGCAGAATGCATTTCAGTCACCATCAGCAGGGTACCGTTTCCAACATGGTCCCCAGCCCCATGTGCCGTGTAAATTACCCAAGCATATTCCATACAGTTGTGTTCAGATGCAGTTAGGTTGTGTGTCGTATCTGAAAGACGAACGGCGACGGCGCTTTGCTCAAGGCTATTTCAATGTTCTCCCAGCAGAGTACAGAGAAGCTAAATGCATCAGCGCACAATGGGCAGCGAGAGCAAATCATAATTAATGTGCCACAAATCAGGGTTATACATGTTGATGTGGGAATGCAAATGAAGCACATGTGACATCTAAAGCAAATCAAACGCTTTGCTGTAAAAACACAAGCCAACACGCTTCCCAGTGCTTGTGGGTGGGGGTGCACGTCGGCCACTAAAAGTTCTCAAAATGTACCTGGATCAGTCGTTGGGACTAAAGCTATTATATTTTTGAAGCACATATAATTCCTCAAGAGGAAAATTGAATCCTTTGAACATAGAAGGGGTATAAAAAGGCTTTTTCAACAATGAGCACGCTCCACAGTGATGAGGGATATTTTCCTGGTTAGCTGTCGGGTCAAGTTGTTCCAAAAACGTATTTTTACAAGTTACAGTGGAAAAAAGGAACACGGCTTATTATTTTGTCAAAAACATGTGGGACTGATTATTATACCTACCCCTAACAGCACCATTTAGAGTTGATGGTTCATTCAAATTCACCAGAAGAGCTGCACGAGGAAATCAAAACTCCCTTTAGAATGTAAATTTAGCCATAAAAGCAACATTTTGTTATTGTTACCATCATCTGTGTTCAATGCAGATGAGATCTAAACAGTGACTGAAGTTATTTGCACATCTAAACACAAAATCTGATGCATTCGGAATGAAGCTTCGTCATTTGGATGCTGGAAGTGGACGTTTCCAAGGCAACGGAAACCGATTTTCCTGGAAGTGGCTGGCCTTATTTGCAAGAAAAACTCTCGGAAGTGACACTGAATCGCAAACACGGTAATTAGCTAATTCCCTTCGAGCCACGCTGCTTGGGAAAGAAAAAGGAGAGCCTAGCTGATAAACAACAGTTGTAAAGGGAAAAGAAGGTGACACAACCATCAGTCAAGTCAGGTGCCATCAATCAACACTGCCATCAGCTCGCTTCCGCAAATTAAGATGGATGCCAAAAATGTGGTTGGATCATCATCGCATTGATTCTGCCCCAGAAATGCTGCGAGTTTGAAATTTTCAATCTCAGGCTAGAAATTGCTGCCTGTCACCTTTCAAGGCCCCTTTTAGCCAATTATAGCACTGATAGATGCACACACACCAATCCATTCCCTGTCAACCATGTAAATATGTTGAATTAACAACTCACAGAGCACTCCTTTTCTCCCGTCCCTATTAAGTCTGCGCAAAAGGGACGAAGAGTTTCTTTCTGTTTTACTCCCTTGATGTTTTAATATCATAAACAGCAGATACAGAAGCAAAAAAAAAGGGGGGAGGAGGAGGCAGGAGCTTGCTAGACGGAGGCTTTGTGAGCGCGCCTGGCCTGACTCACGAGAATGAGATGTTTCCAAAAATAAAGGAGGGAGGAGTGAAGGAGGGAAAGAGAACGAGGGAGACAGAATGTGCTGAACAGGCTGGAAGACAAGAAAACGAGAGGATTAACCCCCACCAACACCACTCCCCACCCACACTGCCTCCTCCCTTCCCCTGCAATTTCCAAAAGCCCTTGGATTCGTCACAAAACATGCTGAATTAGGAGGAACAAATCCCTCTGAAAACACGCACTCTGAACAATTTCTCCAAACTGCCGTGATGCGGAAGGTGGGGAAAATAAATGAGTAATGATGTCCCGACTGGGACAGCTTCATCCAGATCTTCAAAAAAAAGAGCAGAACATTGAACGCGGGCGTGATGAGTTCAGGTGCAGATTGTTTCCTCTGCCGTTCGCCGGGCAAATGTGCACCACGGCGAGCAGATGTGAGCGTTTGGCTGAGTGCTGTGTGCCGGCCCCATAATGCAGATGCTGGCTTTTTATGGCGGCGTCCTGCCCTCTGGAAAAGCGGTGTTATAAGAATATGGCTGTCTGCCTCTTCACTTCAACTCATAACACTCCAAAAACCACTATGAGGCAGATAGCTGACTCTAAATAATTGAGTAATTTAGGAAAATGTCTCTCGTTGCCTGTTAGTTTGGGTACTGCTTGGACTGAATATAATAAAAGGCAAAGTTTAGGGTCTAAATAGCTCAAAACCGAATGAATTAAACAACGATAGCTCAAATAAGAACTCAATAATGCCAGATATCATAGAAGCCTCTGTGTGCAACTCAATGGTGTCCACAAATTCACAGGCAAACAGTGAGCCTCCACTCAGTTTGTGATTGGTCAGCCTCAGTCTGGAGCACCGGACATCCACTCAAACACCACCCAGATCACAATTATTATCCAACACCAACCACAAAACATGACAAAGTTGCTGTTGGCATGTTGCCATCCAGCGCATTGATTCCCTATCAGGAGTCTGTGTGGTGGGCTATCACAGGACCCTTTAATCTAGCATGAAAGACACGGGTAATCCGTGTTGGGGGATTACTACCGACCCGGACTCTCTCTTTACATATTCCAACTTTGGTGTACAAGTGCTTAAGCGCCAACTCACCAATCGTGTTCCATCCAGGGCCCTATCACTCATCCTGAGCATTAGCAGCGAAGGGGACATGTTTACTCGCGACTCCCACCATAACCGAGAGGATTTAGCCGTAAAGAAGCTGAACCTGAGCTTACAGGCTGAACTGTGCTCTGCACAAACCGCAGCGGCTTCGTTCCACGGCTAAAAACAGCCATTCGCACAGCGAAAACATCACGCTAGCTCGCTCAATTTCAAAAACTATTCAACGAAAGGTCACAAACGTATGTGGCCAATGTCTCTCACGCTGAAAATGTCCCAATTTTACCTTTCTGAAGTCATTAAGATACAAAAATTTCCAGCAACATCTGCAGGGAGGGATGTAACTTCCACGACGGCATGCATTATTAATGAGAACAGCAGTCTGCTTTTGGAACTTGGAGGAGTTTCAGTCACATAAATCACTGAACCTCCACATGGATTTTTTTCCTATTTGTTTGCATCTGCACCTTGACGTCCGGGGCTTTCATTATTAATAAGGGCAGCATTATGGGAGGAATCCGCACCGAAGCCTAAATGGACTAAACGTTTGGCAGAGAACTGGCAGGGCGGCGGGTTGTTTGGGGAAGTTGGTGCTTATCCACTGCCGTGTACTTCTATCTGGTGGATTTCTTGTCTGACTCGGGGTAATTCCCCACTACAAGCACAAAACGCCACACAGAGCTGATCCATATCGATTGTATTTGTCATTCTGAGGCCGGCTGCCACCTGCTCCCTGAGGAAAAGCTCTGCATAGAACTCCGTTTCAGGTTCATTTTTTACACTTGCTGTTGAGAACTCATTTGCATGTTAAAGCAGTTTTTCTGGCATATATTCAGCACTCATCCGCTTTGACTGGTATCCACAAATGTGGCCCTGTTTCTGAAGGAGTCTTCATTTTATAAACTTCCATAGAAACATCTGTGGAAAGCAGCATTGTTCAGGCCTGTGACATGTTCTGTTAGAGACCAATAGTCTTTTTCCTCCCCTTTTAAGAGTTTTTATTTAGAAATTCACTGGTAAATTTAGTTGGGTGTTTAACAGAGCCACCAGCCTTGTAACAGTTAGAGGAATCGAGCCATTGACTGGAGTAGGTTCGATGTAGTAAAATAGATTACAAATAGATTCTACAGCCTTTAACTTTCTCTGTGAGAGATTAATTTACATGTAATTATAGGCTGACTCCCCCCGCTTTAGCACAAATCAAACAGCACCATTTTTTGTGTCATGTCAACACATAGTATGTCCCTCAAAAGATAAATTAAGAAAAGAAACCCCAAAAACTAGAAAACCGACACAAACCACACTCCCTTTCTCTTTAGGATATCCATCAAACATGTACATTTGTCTTCAGTAATCTCGATTTAAATGCAGTTATATGACATTATAGTCTTCTTTAAATCTTATGACCTCTTCGTTTCAATCGATAAAGCAGCTGTTAAAAAGTCGGAACAACTAAAAATCAAGCATTCAATGATCTATTAAAGGTATGCACAAGGAAACCAAAGTAGCCTATCTACACACACACATTAGCTAAACGAATCCAGGCAGTGAAGTCTCAAAACTGCAATGTTTGAATTCCATCAGCAACAATTCAGTGTCTAAAAATATAGAAATCTGCTTCAATCAAACAGTTAGAATCCAGCTATAATTTACTCAGAGGAACAGCTCAAGAAATACAATATTTCATATAACTCCTTCAAAACACTGTAATTTTGCACGTTATTGAAAATATTTGTCCATTTACGTTGTTTTCTGCTGTCACAGTCTGACTTAAATAACCAGACAAATAAGCTTCAGCTTCTCTATGTCACAAAAACTGAAAGTGGGACAAATGACACGCAAAATATGTTTAAAATTGCATGTCATAAATGTGCAATACCCTCAGAGCCAATTACAACATATCTCAGTGAAAACCTCCGGTTCAAATGGAAAATGTGGAACAAGAACTATAGTCTGAGTGAGCAGAACAGAGTCTTTGAAGCTCTCTCCGCAGTTTAATCAGTTAATATTTAAAGCAGGGTTCTTTACATAAGGCATTTGCATGGTGGGCTGGAACGGGGTGGTTGTTAGAAATGATGGGAAAAGCGAACAAAAACATTGACATAACTCCAACACGTGTAGACATAGCTGCACATTTGGGCCTCAGATTTACACGAATTTGACCATAACCAATTATCTGTGGCCACTTCACATGAACAGAGAATGGTCAAGCTCACATGACGGCTCAGATGTGCTAATGGTGGGTGTTTGATTTACATTACAGTGAGAAGTGAAACACGAAAAACCTGCAACCAGAGACCCGGCAGAAGGCCGTGAGGTGGTGAAAGCACAGCTGTGCACATAAAGCAGAAAGAAGTGGACCGAACATTACAGTTCAATCTGACGAATCCCCATTGGGATCACACAAAGCAAACAGTCGCATACTTTTTGTGGTGCCGTGAAACAAAGCATTTCCTCTGTTTCCACTTAAGACTGAGACATACATTTGATGCCATTGGGGGGAATCTGTGGACAGAGAATTGCTAAATGTGAACACTCAATGCATTTCAATTCAGATTCAAACTCAAAGGGGCAGAGGGGCTCTTGTTGAATAAGGGATTTTTTTTTCTCTACTTTTGAGATAAATCAGTTTGTCAGTCAACAAATTAGATTTCTGAAAACGGTGGAGAGCAAATGAGGCCTCTTGTGCAGTTGCTTTTCAGTTCCACTGGATTTGGAAGTTAAATTGTTTGCCAAAATCCTCAGAGACGCGAGGGGGAGTGACACAGAATTTGGAGATGGGTCTGTTTCTCATGACAGCGTAAATCCTGTAGAAAAGTCTTCCGCTGATTCGAATAAAGCATCTCCAGCTAGTTAATTTGCCTCCTCTTTTTCCAGTCCTCCATTATCCGAACACTTGCACAGAACCAGTCAGCTGGTAATTGCTTTGATTATGAACAACGCGATTCCTCGTGTTTCTAGGTAGAGAAGACACCTCCGAGGGAAAATAATTCAAGGTGTGAGCTTGTCTGCCAGACTAAACAGCTTTCCTTGTGGCCACCTCTGCCTGTCTTCTCCACTCAGATGCAGAAAGAAACAGAATTAATGGGGCACTCAAATCAACATGAGAGAAAATGGGACAGCGCTCAGAAGTGACACCATTTGCATACACTGAGTGGGGATGAAATATACATTAGAGATGTGAACTTGTGCCACAGTATTAAGTGGCACAATGAAAAGTAAAACGCCCCATCTTCTTTATCCAATTCTAAATCTAAAGAAAAATATGCTAAGCGTCCGCATCAAAGGAGGAAAAGCCACTGTTCTATTTGTAGATTGATAACCAATTCGTCTCCTAACTTAAGATTTAATTTGACTTCTTTGATTTTTTAGAGGAACCTGCAGTCCAAAATGAATATATGTCAACTATCCTCATACCATTTGAACATCATACCTGTGCTTTCTGATGCAAAGGCAAAGGGCAAGTGTTTATCTGATAGATTCAATTCTTGTATCACTTGTAAAAAAATAAATAAAAACAACTTATGGGACCTTAACCTTGCTCTTTTTTTTTCATTTCAGGAAAATAAATCTTCACGAATTAGAAATTTGGGAAGCTTCTCTTGTAATTGGTTGACAATTCATATCAGAGAAAAAAAGGTGAAGGGGAATTATTTCAATTTTCCACATTTGTTTGTTAAAAAGAAAAAAATAGGTTAATTTGCTCAAAAAGCTAACCACATATTAGCATGACCTTAAAAATGAGAGGGTGGACAAACCACTACGACATTTGTGGCTCCAGGATACATGGCCAAGTTATGGGTTTGCCATTATTCCATATAGGAGTTGTATATTTTTCATCAGTGGCACTCCTCTTTAACAGAGACTGAGTGAAGCCAAGGACCTATTCAAGGAATATCCCACTGAATCTCACAGAATCTTTACATCCACAAGGTTTGACAGGTTTTCTTCTGTGGCCAACTGCTTGGAGGACTTAAATGACAGCAAATGTGTTTAAACTTTCTCTGACACACTATCAGAAATACCAACAGTAAATGGGAAAAAAAGCACACAACCATAAAACCTTTGAAATACTTGCAGTCACCTTGGAGTAATGTTTTTGATTAAAAAAAGAAGTTAAATGCTGCAAATATGAAGAAAATCTCACACATATCACTAAAGCTATCCACCATTTCAGGAAACAAAAGGGCTCTCTGGCTGTTATTGTGGCCATGCTGCATGATCTCCACCCAATGACATGGATAATAAGAAGAAATCTTGCAAAATGGAAACTTTTTATTTTCAAAAAAGCAACAGATTACACAGTTAACTTTCAGCAAATGCAATCCTAACTGAAACTGTACTCACATTCGGGACTTCAAAATGAAAGACTCACATACTTACACACAATCTATCTATAATATACAAAAATGAATACATAATAAATATTAAAATGGCCACAAGAGAAAAAAGTAAGTCATTGAAAACAATCAGAGAGCAAATGTAGGGAAAAGTAGAAACAAGACGGTGTGCCTTAAATGTCTCCTTTTAAAAAAAAAAATCATTTTACATTTTTTACAAATTGTGCAAGATTTTCATACTAAGGCTCTGGTCTTGAAGTGACTGTTGTCTGGTTCATACGCACACACACACACACACACACACACGCGCGCGCACACACACACACGCACCCGGTGAAACACGCGCCCGTGCAGCTAACACACACACTCCCTGTGCTCTGCGCACTCTGTGGGGTGTAGCAAACCATTGCAGAGTAAAAATGGGGCTGCTCAGTGTTGCCTGTGATGTTCATGGGAGTGAACCAGCTTTTAAAAAAAAAAAAATGGACATGCATTTCACGCTGACGTGAGAAAGAAAAAAAAACCCTCCCCTCGCGTCTAAAGAAAGAGAAAGATTCCTTTTTTTCTTGGAGTTGATGGAGAAAAAAAACATAAACAAAAACAACCAAGAACATGACAATATCATAACCATTAAGGCAAGAACACCCGGAGTGGCATCAGCAATACTGTAACAATGTGATAGTGTTTAGGTACATGGATATGATGAAACACTTAACTACTTCTTCAGTCTTTTTTCTTTTTTTTTTTTTAGCACAAATGTCTTCAAAATCAACGTTTTTTTTTTTTTTCAAATCTGTCGATCGCTAAAATCTTTTTCCCTTCTTTTTCTCTTTTTTTTTTCTTCAAAAAAGGTCTTAAGAAAAAAACAATGCCAGACACTAGGGACGTATGAATCGTAAAACTACGAGAAAAGGAATTTCCAGTTTCAAGTTGCAAAACCGCTCGTTGTAAATCCCCATCAATAAGCCCCCGTCCGGTAAATGAAAAAGATATCACTTACATTATAACCATTTTATCCTCCTGTGATGGTGCATCCCAACAGTCACCAAGTTTTGCCTTACTTACAGCGATTGTGTAGTCTGTTGCAAATTAAAGCATTCATTGTTTAGTTTGGGAAAAAGAAAAAAAGTTGTCCTTGCAATGCAGTTGGCAACCGTCGACCCCTCGGAAAAAAAAGCATCTTTACATCTTCTTTTTAGTGCAACTCTTAGAATGTAAAACATTTCCAGTGATTCCTTGAGAGGTATCGTTTCTTTGTTTTATGTTCTTTTTTTTTCTTTTTTTTTTCACATGTAAGTATTTCACACATCACAGAGTAACGCATCTTCAAAATATCCAAAGCAAGAGGTTTTCTTTTCAGTGTTTAGTCTTTTTTTTTCTTCTTTTTTTTCTTTTTTGTTTTTTTCACTTTTTGCTTCTCTGCATTGGCATGGCCTTTCCGTGAAGTCTGTTTACTAAAACATAAACACAGGAGAGAATCCAGACCTCCTGCACATCCCCGCGTTTGACAGACCTTTCCTGCTCAATCGACCCCGGCGGAGCCACGTGATTGGCCGTCCAACCTTCTGCCTCCCAGAAGACGGCTTAGAAGGAGCGGGAGAAAAAACCGGAGGATGAGGAGGGAGGACGAAGCAACAGAGAGTGCGCTGTACAACTGGAACGGCTCCAGATCAAGATCAATCAGGGTAATGAGACATAGTCGAGGGGGAGAAGAAGAAGAAGAAAAAAAAAAAGAAACGCGAAAACCTTCATATAACACAGTAGGGTTCCCGTGGTAACCTGGATTTTCTGCAGTAGAGGAGGGTGGTGCTGAAGCAGCGCCGCAGCTCCCGGTTGGAGAAGATGCAGATGAAGGGGTTGACCCCGGCCTGGGCAAAGCTCATCCACACGGCGGCCGTCAGGTAGCCCCCGGGGACCACGGGCCCCCTGGCGAACACCCGCCAGTAGCAGGCCACCAGGTAGGGCCCCCACAGGGCCAGGAAGAAAAAGGTCATGATGTAGAACATGCGGCTGATCCTCTTCTCGGTTTTGAACTCGTCCAGCACCAGGAGGCGCCGGCGGCCCGCCGCGTTGCTGTTCTGCCGGATGCCCAGCAGGGTGGGGGGGGTGGGGCCCCGCCCGAACCCGGCCAGCCAGTTGGCGGCCGCCTGCCCGCTGGCGCCGGGCCCGTGGAAGGTCCAGTTCTGGCTGACGGCCGGCACGAACTGGACGGGCTTCATCTTCCGCCGGTCGTGCACGAAGAAGATGAGCTTGAGGTAAACCAGCTGCGTGGCCAGGAGGATGAGCGCCAGCAGGAGCATGAAGCCCAGCGAGTCGTTGGCCCGGAAGGAGCGGTGCTGGAAGGTGCACTGGTCCTCCTCGCGGATGAACGAGTACGTGCCCACGTCCAGCACCGGCGGGAAGGCCATGGCCACCGACAGCGTCCACACCATGCAGATGACGGCCAGGCAGGTCCAGAAGGTCAGCCGCTTGGTGTAGAAGCGGTGGTGCGCGATGGCCAGGTAGCGCGTGACGCTGACGCAGAACAGCATGAACGCCGTGTGGAAACAGGAGAGCACGCCCAGGAAGGCGATGACTTTGCAGGTCAGCGTGCCGTAGGTCCAGGCCGAGCCATTCTTGACCGAGGTGAAGACGAAGGGGAAGCAGATGGCCGAGCGCAGGATGTCCGAGGCGCACAGGTCCAGCAGGAAATAGTAGGGCGCCCGGTGCAGGCTCTTGTCTTTGACCAGCAGGATAGAGATCAGGAGGTTCCCGACCACGCCGACGCCGATGATGAATCCTAGCGAGGTCAGTTTGAGGAAGGTGGCGAGAGGAGAGACATTCTGCAAGATGGTGTGGTCCCCTGCATGGCTATAGTTCGCCATAGATGGAGGAGGGATCATAAAGATAGCGGAACAGCTTCACCCGAGTATCATGATCTAGAGGTGGCAGGGGCAGGCGATAGATCCATTTGGCGCTGTGCTTTGAAGAGGCGTCCAGGCATACAGGCAACCTCTCCTCTAAGGCATCCTTTGTTCCTTTGTCTCATCACACCTACAAAAAACAGAAACAAATAAAAACAAACAAAAAAACCCCCTGAATTTCGTCGCTCTTTAGAGGCAAGTGCAAGACAAAGCTCCTTGTTTGCAGAATGCAGAACGAGGGGAGCAGCCAGTGTGCTCGGGATTTCTTTAAATTGATCTTTTGTTCCACATTCGCAACATCTGGAGCCCCCCCTCTGGCTGAATAATCTGTGTAAAGACGCGGAATTTGAGTTTGATTGCTCTACATCATTAATCCCTGCGAGCGACAGAGATGTTCTCATGTTGTCTCGGAATTTCCTGAGCGAAAAGCACCAAGACGGCGACAGCTCAGCCCTGCCTTTATCAATAAACGACCAATTTTTTTTTCCCCCCTACGCGTTTGGAAGAAGAGAGTTCCACATCTGTCGGGGTTTGAACTAGAATTTGTCATTTTTCTCTTCCCTCGGAGCTGGGGTATGTTCTGGGGGAGGGAGGGAGGGGGGGGACCTTTGTGAAACACAAAGACGAATGCAGACCAAAAATAAGCTCATCTTGATCACTGCTAAAGCCTACACCCTGCAGAACAGAGGAAGCCCCTATAAGTCGGTGGACGCCTCGAATTCGCTCCCCCCTGCTTTTACGCAAAAAAACAAAAAATCAACTGAGGCTGAATTTCCAATAAAGCATCGTGTGTTTCACTGATTAAACCTTAAGTGGATTACGGGTTCCTTATCAGTCGTGTTTTCTTTTTTTTTTTTTACAAGGATGTCTGTTGAGACAGCTCCCATTTTCCACAGCATCTTAATACTTAGACACTTAACAAAATAACGAGCTTGTGACATAAACCGCTTTTTTTTTTGCGTAAAATGACTGTCATCCGGACGGATCGACAAGAAAGCCAAACGTCAATAATAAGTAATCTGGTGCAATATCACGTATGTTCTTACAGTCAACATTTCTAAAGGATTGCTCCATATCTATGTGTGATATCGTCAACAACGGCGTCTGTGACTACTTACGCGTTCGAAAGCCTCCTCGTTATGTTTAAATCCGGAAAAAATCGGCAAACAAACGCAACAGAGACAGAATCGCTCCTTTCTCCCACTCGACTGGAAGAAGCACAACACTGTAGCGGATCCGCACATCCATTAGACTAGTGTAATTTCCAAGTCTCCGCGATGAATCGCCCAGAATCGCCGCTACCACGTAAGACAAGGCCAAAAGATGGAAATCATAAAAGAGGAGAGAAGCGGCCGATCTATCGATCAAAAGCCTACCTGTTGATAATCCAATTTCGTGTCCCTCCTGTCGGTTATTTACATTGCACGGGTCGTGTTTTTTGCTGTTTTAAAAAGCCCGATTTGGTGCCTGCCCCCTTTTTTCCTCTACGGTGAATATCCTACAGTAAACGGAGCGCACTGCGCACGCGCCCTGCATCCCCCCTATTTGTGATCCAAGACGCGTCTTGTCTCTTGTTGCAGCAGCAGCATCAGCAGCAGCAACTCCGTCTCTGACAGCAACATCTGCTCAACGGGGCCACTGCTGGCCGGTAACGCGTTACTACAGCACACACACACACACACACACACACAGGACTAATTACTCTGCACACATGAGCCCCAGCGTGGCTGACAGACACATTCATTTATTATCATGGTCCCGTCAGTTTGCATTTATCCATTAATCTCGGAATCTCTGAGATATTTAAGATGTCTGAAAATTGTCATTTTTGGTTAAACCGTCGGTAGATTTTGGTCAAAGTTGTTGGAGGGAAAAAAAAAAACTTTGCCCGAGGCGATTTAGTTTTAAATTCCCTTTTTTTTTAAAGCGAGGGGTTAAACCGGGCTCCAAAGCGACCCGGTAATGTAGGCTGTGTTCATAATTGACGAGCACTTTGCACTCTGCTGTGCATTTTCTTCTGCTCAGCGTGATGAATTCATTGGATCTGATCTCTCAGCCATGGATGGCGAGCTGTGATGTCACGAGCCGTGTGGCCAGAGAGTAGAGATTAGGTCAAATACAGGCAGGTGTTGGAGAGTGGACGAATGGGGGGTGGGGGTGGTCATGGTTTGTGCCCGACCAGGCAACGGGCAGCCAAAGGCGTGGGCCTCACCGGGACGTCTGACACAAAGACGGGAGTGTTGTGCGGACACTTTTGGGATAAGAAAAGTTTAATCAATACACTCCCAAAGCTTCCTTGACTTCAGGCTGGCGTTTTGTGTTTGTTTTCAGATTTCGGCCTTTAGAATGTGAGCATTTGTTGCCTGTGTTTGTATTTTGGAACAGTGAGGAAAGACCTTTGGGTTTTTTTGGTTTTATTTACATAAAAACAAATGTAACATTTCTAAACTACTTGAAATTGAGTGAACAGCGAGGCTGAACTACTACAGAAAGCAGTCCGCTCCAGCCGGGGGGGCCTCGTTGCCCAAACACGACCCCCCCCGACCCCTGTTTGGTTTTAAAGCAAAGTCCACTTCTTCAGGATGAGTCAGTAATCCGGCTCGGCCAGACCAAAGATAGTGCTGCAACGCATCAATCAAATATAAGGAGGAATCAATTTATTCAAGGTTTTACAACATATCTCGCAAAGGAAAGTGCAGTCATGTGATACTGTGCTTCAAACATTGCAATCTGGACTGGAAAAGCACACACCAGGCAGTCACAGTGATCACGTAAAGCGGAGGAGGGTCGGCAGAGTTTCCAGGAAGTAGCGGCCTCATTCACATCTGCAGCAGTCCCTTTTTATGAAGGCAGCGGGCTTTGGTCCATGATCAGCTCAGCCTGCAGCACACAACGCTTCCTGTTTCCGGAACTCCCGTGGGGCTTTCTTACTTCCGGGTTCTCGCGGTTTCCCCTCGCTCAGTATGGCGCGTAAATCCCGGTAAGGCACGTTCTTCAACACAGTCCCCGCGCCACGAAAGCCCGAAAAGGGAGACCCGAAAATGAAGCTGCAGTCCAGTGCATGTTGACGGGGGGAGACGCACGACGAGGGGGGGGAGGCGGGGGGGGAGGAAGGGGGAAGACGTGAGCTCCCACCGTCACGGAAGCCCGTTCCGCTTCCGTGCGTACCAGCCCAGGCACGCGCAGAAACCCACCATGGTCAGCACGGTGCCCAGCAGCAGGGCCAGTGCGTCGCCCGCGTCGTAGGCCTCCGCCGGGCCCACCAGCGCGGACACGGCCAGCCACACGGCCAGCGCCCGCTCGGCTTTGGGAGCCATGTTGAGCCTTCTCCGCGGTCGCTGTTGACTTTCGGGAAGCCGGAGCGCGACGCGCATGCGCCCAAAGGCGGATGACGGGCGGGACTTCCGGCTGCGCCCAGCCAATGGCGCGCAGACGTCGACGTGACGTGTCCGTTTGCGGAAGAGGAAAAAAGGTCAATAGATCCCGGACTTTATTCCGCTCTGAGGGGATTTCTGACGCCTCTCTCGTCGGGCAGCTTATCCTGTCAGTCCTTCGTGCACCTGCCATAAACAAACCTGACTTTTATCACTCCACTGCCCCCATCCGAATTAATATCCTCTGATGGCATACATGTAGATTTATGAGGACTTTAGGAGTCATGGCCACAGCACAGCTGATTTCCACCGTGTGTGTTTTACATGTTTTCCTCCTCCAGCACATTCAAATGAATAGATCACCTCTTTGGATTCTCCTTTTAGGCCTTTGGGTTCTTTACCTCACCATGCAACCCCTACACAGGTTACCCAATCTTGGATTTGGGCAGAAAGCTGATCCATCTGAATTTGAATACAGTTGAAATCTGTTGGATTAATACCACTGTGGGATCAATAAAGTATTCTATTCTATTAAATCATAGTCATCTTACATAGGCACATTCTGCTCCTGATGGCATCCCAAACTGGCCTTTTTAAATGAAAGAAAGACTGAACTGTGTTGAATAATATCCAGAAGACAATCATATACAATAAAAACAAATTGGTGTGTATGGGGATAACGTTTGCCATGACAGTTACCCAAAGCTCTGAAATAATAAGGACAGTAGCTTATGTGTCATTGTAGACTGACCCCCCCTGACCATGTGAGACATCCAGAAGTCCTTAAAAATAACCCGTTTTGTCATGACAAAAGTTGCCAGCATCTTCCTCCACGCTACAAATAGTTTGGCAGCGGCGGTATCTCTCTCTCTGCCGGGGCGCTCTCCCTGTAATTAAATTAGAGAGCACGAGCCAAAGTAAAATATTGACCTTGTGAGGCAGCCGCTCCTCTGTACCTGCCTGCAATGAGCAAGGAGATGAATAGACGCACGCGGTCCGCCCGCTGTGCCAGCTTCACAGTCACGCGCTCCCTGACGTGTTCCTGCTGTCACC